>BQXV01000012.1:0-445195 GCA_022836555.1 Colletotrichum tofieldiae
AACTTACTTGGTGATTTAACAAGTGATGTCGAAATGAAAACCAAAGTTTGGTTAGCAGTGTGTGTGAATGGTGAAAGTGGATGAGGCCAACTGAGAATGCAAGTGAAAGCAGGAAGAGCGAGAGGGAGGGTAAAAGTGAGAGGTGGCCCCGTCGTCTTTAAAGATGAAGGTCAGGTCGTCTTTCCATGATGCTTTGGAGCTGAATCAGTCAAGTCATCTACATGTGGGCTAGGGCAAGATATCTACAGAGCAGAAGTGGGAGTTGGGTGCTCTTCAACAAGGAGGGATTCCAAAATAAGCGGGTTAACCAGTCCAAGTAACTACGCCGCCAATCCGGTGTGGTTGGCAACTTGACAAAAACCAAAGACGCGGCTGGTTTGCATCACCATCTCTCCCCGGTTCCGTCAATGCCACAATCCATCTCTGTCTGCGCCGCTAAACCCAAGTGCTTTTCCGAAATGACCAACGTTTGCTTCAAGAATTCCAAAATCCCTCGCATGCATCTCCCGCCAGCTTCGCCGCGAGCGAACGAACGTCAAACCGTCGTCGTTCAAATCTAGCCACGCCGTATTGGCAGTGCTCTACTTGTTTGCCTGCCCTTCGCGGTGTATACCCATTAGGAAATTTTGCTCTTGAGAGATGCAGCGAAGTGACTGCAACGATTCGGGAGCCTGCAGCTGCGTCCCCGGGGTGAGAGCTCTGAAACCCCTCTTGAACCCCCAATGCCGCATTGCATGGACGTGACTGATGTGTGGTGTGCCACGGGACCGAGCCTTCTAGGTCGGGCCGTCAAATTTTCATGCCGTCGGCCCAACGTTGGCTTTGCTGATGAATCGACGGCGCGAGCATGAAAAGACACGGGAGAGATTTGCAAGCTGAGGGTATGTTGTGAGCAGATCCAGCTGGGCGACGTGTAAGTTGGTCTGCCTCAATCCTCAATAAGCAAACAAGCGACGGCGGCTAGGGTCTCATGCAACTCTCCGCAAACGCACTGTTTCTTGGCTGATAATACCGATCCGCGCCCAGACCTATACTGTCGAGTCCGGTCCTGCCCCATACGGCAGCTTCATCCACCGGTCGTTTGGCTAGATGAGAACAACCCGCCAACCTGTTTGTGGTTGTTGGTAGGTTTCTTTCTATTAGGTTGATTGGTCCAAGTTGCGCACTGTACCCATGTTGGGGGGTTCCATTGCATTGCAGATGCGCAGGCATCTTGGGCACGTTTTGTTTTCTTCTTCCGTTGGACCTTTGCAGCTCGAGCAACCTGCTGCCCGGTTCCTGTGGCATTGCGCCCCCAACGTCCTGTCCTTGAATGAGTGGGGGACCTTTCCAGGGATTTATTGATTCATGGAATCGGTGTCCTGACGCCTGCAACATCATGCATTTCCTAAACGCCTGCTCCTTTTTCTTTTTTCTTTTTTTCCCCCCCATGTCGAGCCCGAAAGCTTGGCATACACCTAGCTCGGCCACGTCTACATTATCGGTGACTTGGCACACGGCGAGGAGCAAGAAAACATTGGGACCTACGAGTACGGAAAGAGGCAGATTAGCTTGGGAGGATAGCGGACAAGCGCCACGATTCGCCTCACCCCCCGAAAGAGAGAAACCGCTGCAGATCAGTGTTGGTTGGTGACGTAACCTATAGCCTGGTTCAGGATGTAGGCTGCGTAATCTACTGCGAGGAATGTCCGGCTGCATATTGGTCTGCCTGGTCACAAGCTCCCACTCACGCTCCATTGCCTAGATCTTCTGCATTCCCCTAGCTCTCGCTAATGCCCTCTGTATGTATCTACCTACCCCTTCCCGGTCACACACGCCTGGCAGTTGAACTTTGTGTTATGGCACTAATGACCGGCATCAGCCCAAGATCCATGGAGCGAGCGAACCAGCAAGCAACCGGTGTCTGTAGGACGGGAGAGGCCGGGGAAATTCCATCATCCCGGCAAAAAAGAAAAAAGCAAGGCGTTGGCCATTGTAGGGGTCGTCTGTGTGATGGAACCCTGCCTCCTCTCCATTTCCATAAACCACGCTTCCTCACGACTGTCGTTACCCATCAGGGCAAAAACGACAAACGCCGGGGAAAAAAAGAAAAGGGGGGGGAAGGGGAACTCCCATTCACTGGCCATCAGAATCTCTGTTCCCGGCGTAGGCCATCAACGAGTGCTGCTTTCGGACTCGATCTGTGAGGGACTTACCGCGACGGCGCGGCACCTGTCTGTGTTTGGACCTGTGAACAGTTCGTCAATCCGCCGCAGAGAAATGTTCCTCGTCCGAGCCAAGAGAGAGAAAACCGTTTTATGCCAGGGCGGGGCTAGGAACATCCTTGGAGGAGAGGAAATATACTAAGAGGGCGGGTTGAGGGTGTCGTCAATTCTCTAACCCAGCCAACGCGATGATTTGCAGTAGCAAGATGATAGCGCTCTTCCCTTTTGTTGAGTTGGATGAGGATCGGCCTGAAGAGACAAGGGTCAACCGATTTGAATTTAATCCCAATACGTATCGCGAGCAAGGAGAAAGAAAACAAGCGGTATAAGAAGTGCCTCTTTAATCATCCGGTGTTCTTAGAAATCCAGTTGCTTTTATGTCTCCACCAGTTACAAGCCTCAATCTATGAGACAAACTGCCGTCATTACCACTTCAATTTCGCTTAACTAGAGAAGCGGGAAGAACTTGGCGGGTGGTTTTTTATAATAGCGCATCTGTGTCAACAGCACACGTGCTTTTCCATATAAAGAAACTGCTGGGAAGAACCGAAAACACCCGTGCTTAAATCCTTTATACTACACTATTCACGCCTGACGTAATTGCCATAGGCTACAGGGAGAGTTTGACGCCGGTGTCCGCCGTTAAGCTAGAGTCGAGAAGGTCGTGTGGGAGAGGATAGAGATGGTCTGGGGAGTCAGTCCTGTTTCGGGCTTAGGCTCGGACAGGTAATGATAAGACGACGTGGATAACCAGCCATCTTAGTTTCTTCACGCCCTGCTCGCTCCTGCGCCTCGACGGCGCGGTGCAGTCGCAGCGCGGCGGCTCTAGCTAGGGCCTTTACCTGATTACGCCCGCGAATCTGGAGCCAAATCCACGCAAAGGCGGCTGCTGGGTTTCTCTCCCATTGCACTAGGGTGGCTACGGCAGGGTCGAAACCGAGGAAGTCGCAGCACTACTGGTAGGCGTCGGTGATGTATAGTAGCATATTGAGCTGCGTGTGCGTGTGGCAGCCGGACCGCAGGTGGTCCGCGTGGGATTCCTGCGGCGGCGATGGCGCGGCAGTCTCGAGCGCCTTGGCAATTGCTTCTGTGAGTTGGCTGTACGCCGCCACGCCCAGACGATCAATTCTACTGCAGATGCGCTTTCTCTCGCGAGAGCGGGTGCAATAGATCATAGGGACGCAGCAGAGGAAATGACATGCGGCGGAAACGGCCAACAACAGACTCCAGGACAGCAGATAGCACTTGCAGGCATGATGAGAATCATACCTCGTCAGAGTTGCTCGTAAACATGCTGGCGTCAGGGACACAGCCCAGGTGAAGCTCAAGAAGGGAGAAAATGCACCGGTAGAGTGACAGGGTGCGAGTTGGGGCCTAGAGAATGCAGATAAGGTGATCCCGAGCTCCAGTAGTTCCAGTGGACGCTCGGGAAGCTCGCAGCGCACATCATCGTGGAGACGGAATCAGGCGTTGAGACGGGTGGGCGGCAGGTTTGGCAGCGGAACCGATATGCAGATCATAACGGCGGACCATGGCGAGTGGCCTGTCGGCCGTCCGAGGTGCGGAACCGGTGCATAGCGTGGATGAAGAGACCGGGGGGGGGTTTACGAAAAGACGAACCTCATGGTGGTGCGCCCCAACCTTGCCTTCCTGCCTACCTTTGGCGCTTGTTCTTGTCAATAAGTTGTAGAACATGCCTGACGTGCTGTTGCTTGGCGTAGGCTGGGATGTCTGACAGCGACTTTTCGACTGGGGGGTAATTAATGGACCGGGCGGCGAGCAACCAAAGGAAAAGGAGAAATAACAAGCCGATAAATATAAAGCTGACGCCATTTTAGGCCTCAGAGAGTTTAACGAGTGCCGGTTTGGCAATGGCGCATTGCCCCTCGCTCTCCTGGGCCCGAGATCTCGGGTAGAGGAAGTTCGCTTGGGAAGTCTGGCGACGTCCAGGACAAATATGCAGGGGCAATGCTGCCTCGCGTTGTAACTGAATCGAAGATCGATGAATTCGAAGCCAGCTGTTACCAAAACCGGTAACCGGCTGACGGAGTTGAGCCCCGTAATGTGACATTTTCCAGGTTGCGCCTCCGTCCTAGTATTGGCGTCAAAAGGCAACGGTAATGACGGCAAGCAAGCCGTTGGGAAACTCTCAAAGCCGTCTCTTCCAACGCCACCTGGTCAGATATTCGAGAATAGCCTCTCACGGTTGATAGATGCTCTAGTTTTTAGAGAATGGCAACTAACCCTAACCCTGCCAAACCGCCGAGTAAAACAAGGACAACCCCTGCCAGATGTCAGCCAGCGCAAAGAAGACCGTACCCAAGGGTAGCTTTGCCTAATATAAGGTATTTCAAACTGCTGCATCACATTCACTAACTAAGTCTCCGGTGCGCTGCCTCGCCCAGCATCTCCATACCCAGATGCTACAAAGCTGTCAGAGGCAAGCTCCCCCTCCCTCCATGACATCTTGCTGCAACTCCCTCGGTATGAAGACTCACAAGCTCTCCCACCGTGATCAGATTACATTCTCAGGCTCAAGCAACGGCAACTGCCCAGATGAATCACCGCCAAGGCCCAGCCAGCCACCAGTTACTAATTCCAGAGTTAGTTTTCTTGTGTCTTAGCTGACCATGAAGATGGGCCCCGCTGCGGAGAACCATCAGCCTAGCCTAGTATGCTTGTAGACCTCGGAATCAGAGATAACGGCATCGTTCCCATAGATGTTCATTAGTCTTAGTCTAAGGGTTGGCGTTAGTAAATCTGAGGATGATTTACTGTGACGACGTGGCCACAGGTAACCCAAGGCGCAGAAGTCGATCTAAAAAGCATTGAAAACTAATCTTGTTCTGGACTGCTCGATACAAGGGCTGTATTCAAACCAAATTCCGGGGTCACTTACTTGTCTAGCTTATTGTGATTAATGATATCCGCATTGCCCGTACTAAACGCAATCCAACACTGTTTCTTTTTTCCCTAGCCAGAAAGCAGTCTTGCTCAAAGATTCTCAACATGCTCGAGTACGATACGCGCTCCTTCACGCGCCCGATAGGCTTCAACTTAGCCACAAGCCGCAAGAAGGCTTTCGGCGCAAGGCCTAGGCCATGAAGCACATTCACTTAAATACCCAGTTCACTCTTTTGTTTATCTCGTCACTTTTTATAGAAACAATGCTACTCTACTCCCTGCCCCAAATTACATCATCGCCCTAGGTAGGTCCATAGGAAGCTCACATAAAGGCCAAATAAGCATGCGCTGCACGCGCACGCCGTTGGCTCAGGCCTCACAGAAAGCCTGTTAGACGCAAGAAAAGTGTAGGAGTGGATCGAATGATATTGATGAGGTGCTGGGCATTTGGAGGCAGAGCCGGCAGAACCCGGAGGTAGAAGGCGGTATGTCAGATAAGATGAAAGAAATTTTAGATTATTCAGAGCACGGCATGAAGGCATCAGCTCTCGCACGTCTACTAAACTAACCCCAGTGCCGAGACATTGACTTGGCGAATTTACTAGGAGTTGTGCGGAGCTGAGACTCACGCAAGCTGACCTTCCTGGTGTCTAGATTTGCAAATGCCCCAGGCAACTCCATCAGCCATGCATGTGTAACAAAAGCATTAAACAAGCTGGTGGTTTTGTTAGTAAAGCTGGAGGTATCGGAGAACCTGCTTTGTATGTCACTGTGTGGCTATTTAGTTATCATGATGTTCGAAATTCAGCACATACGACCATACCCATTGGAAAACTCGGGATCCCGTCCGCTCTCCCATAGATAAGCCAATGAGGGCCGGATTAGTAGTTGGGTCGGTGACGACCAGCGAATACCTGGTGTTGTATGTTCTTTTGCTTTTTGATATTAACGGGTTTCCCTTGCCTCCGTATTCATCCGGACATGAAGCCATGGAATTTTAACTGAGATGTGGCGGCGTTTGTCACTTGTCTGTTCGTTGGCGCGGGACCAGGAGAAGGGCGAAACGAGACGGACATAGCCAAAGGCGATATTTTACATCACGCTTTGGCCGAGACAAGATAAACAAAAACGGTGACTCTCATCTCAGCTGCTTTACAGTGTATTTTTGCTCTCCCTCTCTTGCGGTTGCAACAAGTCACAATTAAAGCCATAAAGTTAACGAAACATTAAATGTCTTATTGACACTAGTCAGTAGACATTAATATAAGTTAGGCCCAACTCTTCTTCTTAACAAGCATAGTATCTAGGAGTATGCTCTAAACGGAGAAGTGAGTGGCATGAGAGCAGTGTCTAGAGTAAAAAAAGATGAAGAATATTCCTCTATGTCGCTACTGCCCCATCCTGCTTCTCACCGCCTTACCATCACAACACGCGCGCGCATCTGAACGTCAACACCACGGCAAAGCTGCGGCTCCTAGACCCCGTCGCCCCGACTTGTGTCACGCAACATGGCCCTTGATGGTCGTTGAACCGACGCAAACCCACACCCGTTTACTCGCTCCATCCACCTCACACGTCTGCGCTGTGCGTCTCTCTTGCACGTGTTGTCCTCTACAAGACGCTCAACCATCTAAGCCTGGCTGCGGTGGGCGATGACGACAACAGAATCTACCAGCGGCTGTGGGCGCAGCTGGAACACGAGTTTCGAGGCGACCCCGATCACGCTGATGATGACTTCGTCTACTGGGGCGTCCTGCCATTTCAGGCGCGCCGTCCTGTCCTTCGTGACCGACACATCGTTCAGAGCCGAGATTTGTGGTTTCCCTCATAAGGCGTCATGGCGCTTGAAACTAGCCCTCTAGAATCACAAGGCCTCCTTTGGCGTTGTAGTTTTCTTGGTTGGAAGTGACTTATAGCGTGACGGTCGTGTGACGAGGGCGCTTTAACCCTCTCCAAGTCGCACCCTGAAGTAGAACTGGTCCAGCTACACGATGTATACATGTCTCAGTCGGTCTAATCCAAGTACCGCCACGCCTGACGCAGAATTGACAAACATGCGTCCTGAAGCTTTCCCTGCCGACCTATTTTCTTTAAGCGGCATTTTCCTCGTTAATACCACCGAGTGGTTAGATATGGAGCGCTTTTTATCTGTGCTGCACCCATTAACTGGCCTAATTAACTTCTTGAAGCTGCCGACGGTGGGTTCTAACGCTTTGGAGAGCACCGCTGGGAGCTTTACGCAGAATAACGACGGCGTTCTGTGGACGAGAAGTACAGACTGGAGAAAATCATGGACGATATCTTCAAAATGGGCTTTGATAACCTTGATGCTGTGGTGATTGCATACTACACGTTAGACTTAGGGTTACTTTGTCATGCTGCTGTATCGGCTGTCTGGCTTGAAGTTTTGAGGCAACATGAAGAAATTCCCAGAAGGGCATGGGATTAGTACGCAGTGTGGATATTTTAGAGCAGAGAAGAATGTCTGCTGGATTTCAAGAACCCTAACGTGTCACGGTCTGAAGGGAGGGGGATTAGGCGCCGCGGACGGGACACGAAGGACGGAAAATAGACAGCCCGTGGATAGATTTAGAGGCCCGCGCGTAGAAACTTTAGGTGAGCAGGATCGAATATACGTCACAACCTACACCTAAGGGGCATCGCCGACCCTAGCACTCTGCGCGACACCTACCCTGACATAATGCTTGGGAGGATCGTGTGTGAAGTGCCCTCCTCCAGAGGAAAACCTTCCACCTTGGACCACATGAGGCTTGGGAGGATCAATTGATGTATTTTGATTTCTGTCAGGGGCTGGGTACAGAGTGAAGAGGTTAGAGATAAAGGGGAGAGGGTGTGACAACATTTGTCTAGCTACAATTTCTTCTGATGTCTTCTGCATCATATTGACCGTCTCCTACGCTCTCATTCTCCTTTCAGTGACTGAGTACCGCGGCCTTTCCTTGCATTGATTGTCCTGCAAGAGTAAAAGAATTGAGTTGGGAAGGAAAGGAGAAAGGTGTAAAAAGGAAGACAAGTCTTGATTTCTCGTCGCAGGCTAGCCAGGCGATGTCGGGGTCGTTCGCACCTCGTGGTGCATTTTGAGTCTGTCATCTGATTTAGCAGCCTATTCACGTTCAATTTGATGTACTGTGCACCTGTTCCAATTGACCATGCGCCTCCATCGGCTCAGCCGAACATAACCGGCCCAAACTCCAGATTACCGTAGTCAAACCATTCGAACATAGGGTCATGAAGCTCGTCCGAGGCCATTGTGTCCGCCGGCGGAGAGTCGATACGGCTGAGGATTTCGTCCACCATCTGCGACAGCCGTCGTTGGGCATCTTTGCAGATCTGATAGTCACCGTGGCTCGGACTAACGACCCATGACAAGATAGACAAAAAGACGCACAAGTGGCGAATGGTCTCAGTGGTTGGGAAATAGGTGGGTGGCCCCCCTCGGGCACGCTTTGGTCCGTGCAGCTCTAGTGCTAATACCGTCGCACTTGGAATACCGTAATATCCCATCGGGTGCTGCTTGACGCCATTTCTGCCAAGGGTGGGGTAGAGCCAATAAGGGGCTGTGAATCTATTAAGTTAACCAATAGGGTTACAGTACCTCTGTTGCCTATAGATTTTGGGTATGCCAGAGGTACCAACAATCCTCTTGGATACATAAAGGTACGTTGCAGTCTAAGCAGCCCTTCCTCGTATATTTACGTCGCTGCGTGATGCTATTCCCAGACATCTCGCCTAGGGTCTGGCGGGCTCTTACTGCCCTTAGATTACTACAATAAGAGCAAGGCGAATTAACCTTCCTTGATCCCTTTGTATGGTGTTCCCATGGGATTGAGGTATTCCTTTTATCTATAGCCCGTTTCGGCCGTGACCTCTGCCGTCCTTTTGCTAATGGTCCAAACTGTTGAATAAGCTGGGATGCAAGCAGCTGCCGCCAGTGGTAGTGGGTTTTCACCTTCTGCCACCTAGGACTGCCCCAGAGCTGTAGCAGGAAGCTATTTACAACTACCACTTCCAGCAGGAAATTCCAGGCAATTGACTGCCAGCCCCCTTGCCGAATAGGATGGCTGTATTGATAATAGGACCTCATCTGGTCACTCACATCAACCCCATTCATCTTGTGGTTGTATTCATCGATTGCCCTAGGGACTGGAAGGTCCTTGCGGACGTCTGGGCCAAACACTTGCCGGGCAGCCCTCTTGGCAGCAGAATCCCCAGCTGGGCGGCGGCGGCTGCGGATAACTTCCTGGCCGTTCCGGAAGACAGTTGACAGGAAGAGTACTAGGGCATTATCCTTCCAGGCGAATTGGTTGACCTATTCATCAGTTAGTTAAGTAGGCAAGCAAGTAGGTAGGAGGGCATTAGGTTGCTCACCTCCCCATCTAAAGTAGGGATGCAGTGTATTTCGCCCCAGGGGATACCCCGTCCTTCTGTCTCTTTCTTAACAACTAGGATCCCATCTATCCCACTATCTTTCCGGCAGGTACCAGAAGCTCCAACCTGTTGCTTCCGTAGGGTACGGAAGAGCCGTATAGAGGCGAAGAGGTTGTCAAGAAAGACGTGGTAGGTTGCAGCTGGAAGTAGGGAGATAAGGGTAGTTACTACCTGCTGCGTTGGTGTCAACAGAGCCAGCTTTCCACCAGCTGGCCCAGCTGGCCCAGCCGGCCCAGCCGACCGGGCTGTCCGGACTGTCCGGGCGGGCTGGCCTGGCTGGGCCTGGGGGACTAATGCGTATGGGCCCTTTCCATGTACGTGCCACAGCCACCGTATACAGTAGCCAGACTGGGCAAGGATCCAGATCTTATAGCCAGTTGGGATAGGTTTCGTTAGAATCGTTGTTGTTTCTAGAGATCGACCTGTAAATCGGACCATAGCCTCATCAACTGTAAGATCTGAACCAGCTGTGTAAAGGGAATCCCCAGTCTCTTGGATATGGGCTGACCACTGATTAACCTTCCGGTATACATCCGGCATTTGATCTGGGGCCCGGCCCCGGCCCCGACCCTGGCCCTGGCTGGGCTGGCCGGGCTGGAATTCAGCAGTGTCGAATATCCGCAGTCGCTGGAGTAGTAGTTGGAAACGGTCCCAGGATATAAACCGCGTGAATAGGTGGATAGGATCCTCCTTTTGCTGCTAGGTTAACCAGTAGGTTGATAATCTAGATTCCCTATGGATCCCTATATATAATAGGATCCCTAAGAAGAGGTAGATCTCATCTACTGAAGTCTTCCTCCATTTATATACTCTAGACGTTCTAGCACGCGGGCCCTCCTTCGACAACGGCGCCGCATTCGTCCACTGGGCCCACTGCTCCACGAGGCCCTGCGGAACGTATTGCATGAACAGGTCAAGCGGGCTTGCCGGCAGCCCCCGCACCTCTTGGGCCCAGGCCGGCACGTCAAAGGGTCGGAAGGAGCCCGGAGGACCATGCTCGGTAGCCGGAGGTTCGTGGGGCCGAACTGTTGCTGCGTCACAGCGCTCGGGCGTACAGTCTGTATTACAGGCAGCGGTAAGGTCTTCTGGAAGGACCTCAACTACTATACAACTACGTGTAGAAGTAATAGAATCATCAGAAGTAACAGAGGTATCAGAATCACTAGAAGACATTTCAGCATTAATCAAAATGGTAATTAGAGTGGTGATAATAGGTAAAAGAGCATAGGGGTACATGACGTATCGTTAAGTACCCCTTTGAATGCGGGGTAATAGTGGGTAAATAGTGGGTACTTGGAGGTCTTGGCAAAAATGGCGTCAAGCAGCACCCGATGGGATAGGGTCTGTTAATCAGCTTAGGAACCCGTGAGAATCACATTTAAATATCTTCACACGTACAATCCAGGAGTAGTCTCGACTAAGGTCGATCTTTGACACCCGATACCTGGTCGCTTCGACAACTGTGGCCAGGATCTGTCGAGCAGTCTCCAGGAAAGCACCTCGACTTTCATTCACATGCCGGGCTACATACTGGAGCAGAAGGAAACGGCTATGGAGGAAGTCGAGATATATGGAAACTATTGTGAAGGTGTTGGCATGAAAGTGGCTTTCGGTTTCGCCGTGGTTCAAGCGGTCGTATCGCAGACAGTCAGGGCATTGCTCCCAGCTGGATTGGGCTTCTTCTAGGATGTGACTGTGTTTTTCTTTATTAGTCATAGATCAGGCATGTAATGGGAAGAAGTTAGAGATTACTTCGCCTTTGGTAATGTGTCACCATCGTATGGTCTTGCGGTCGACTCTACGACCTTGTCTCGGAACACGGCTAGTAGGAGACGGATGCGTGCAAGGCTTGTTCGGTGAATCTGCCCTTCGCGATCCCAGCCCTCTGGTCCCAGCTGTTCAATAGCGTCGGCGAGAGAAGCAGGGTCTGCGACTAGGACATCATCGCTCAGATCCAACGGCGGTACCAAACTGCAGTGTCGATAGTTCAATAGAGGAGGTCGTCCTAAGAAGGTGGCGACGCACTTGTCGACGTAGAATGCGGTGGCGAAGCAGCCCCGTTTCCATTGAGTGAGAAAGACAGGGTCACTTTCATTCTCTTGACCTTGCTTGTGAAGGCCTGAGAAATACACAGTAGCAGAAAGATCTCCAAGACTACGCCATGCCTGATAACCTATAACTCAGTGTTAACCCATGAAAAACAGCTGAAAGAAGACGTCATGGTGTCGTACTTGAATCGCCGTGTTGCTGTGTCTTCAACATCAAGTCGTTAACCTGCAAAGAGACTAAAAGTTCGTTTGAGCAAGATGCTCGAGTACAAAAAGACAGACAGAGAGCGCTGGCTTCGGCTATTTGGGATAAGAGAGTTGAATGGGCAGGCAATTGGTTCCTTATAAGTAGCGGATCGTTACCGGGAGTTGCAATTAGGACTCGGCCAGCCACAGCGAAGACGTTACCGACGGCCTCCCAACGGAGACGCTTTCCCGTGAAAAGAGAGACGTAGTCTTCTACTGTCATGGAACGGTGGGGAACTAATGGGTGCGAGGAGTTTGCAAATATCCGAGTTGATACTTCGGCGAGATGTCTGTCTAGCCCCTCCAAGGGGTTCTGGTCGAGTACCTCCCGAACGGACCGTAAGATATCGTCCAAGATCTTGTGAGGGAGTAGGGGTACTCGGGATCTTTGGTAGGACTCCCGGATTAACGAATCGCACACATGGTGTGAGTGCAAGAGCTTCAAGACTCTCACTCCGGACGCAACGTCTGCAGGGCAAAGTGATGGTTCTACTGCTGCCCTTCGCGTGAGGGGTACAACCTCGCCGCCCAGTGACGTTACTGGATCTGAGCGCTCATGGTCCGTTGCAGGAGGTCCCCCTACTTCTGAGCGACTGCAATCTGATCAGCTATACTCAAGTTGCATTTCAATACAGCAACTGCTATCGTTCACCTCCCTACGATGCGTACAGCACCATGTAACCGCCACACGAGATCTCAGGCCTACGATCAAGCGGTTCAAGGGCAAGATCATTGCATGTCTAGATGGGTCCACAGAGGTAAACGGAGCCGGTACGAACCTCGAATCGACATCGTTAGTGATGCCTGAGTCCATGTTCTGCGGTGCATGACTGGATGTCCTGCGACGGGAGAAAGACATCGGGGCAGGGTGGTAGAAGCACTGGCCTGCAATATTCCGGTCGAAGCACCGCTGGCACACGGGGCGTGCATGGTCGCATCGCGTTTTCCATTTCCGACAAGGCTCGCATGATTGCAGCTTCCCGTTGCGACGATACATGGCGATGGTTCAGTACATGCAAAATGACTGAAGTTGAATTCGGAGTCGGCGTGAAAACCGACGAAAAAGGGCGCGACAGGCTGGTGGTAGTGCCAAAAGCAACAACGGCGGGGTTGTGCTCTTTGATCCGGAATACGGAATACGGAATAAACAATGAGGCCATGGGTCGGACTGGCCCACATCATCGGACACATCTTTCGGAATAACTGCCAGTTACGTACCCCGGTCGGCAGGCACTCCGAATTGCCCCTTGCTGTTATTCCGAAAGGTCAGTCAGTCCGCCTCTGCTCTCATTGTTGCCTCTTGCTCTCAGCACGTCTACGGTAATGGATGATCGTCTCCAACACGTGTGCCAGTATCCGTACTTAAGGACGAAAGGCCCGTGTAAATTGTAAGGGAAGAGACATGACCATAGATTCTTCCCGAATATTTACACATTGAACATGGCCGCTCCCTCCCCAGCGGATCCCGAGAAGGCCAGTCGAGTACAATCGTGCGAGAATGCAGCAAAGAACTTGGCCTCGGATGCAATCGAGCTCGTTAATTGGGATGGCGAGGATGATCCGTCAAATCCTTGCAATTGGCCGGCAAGGTGGAAGTGGGGAAATGTCTGTCTGATCTCAATGATCACCATCATAACGTAAGGAGAACGCGATGTGATTCTTCCGGAATTCGAGGACGGCCTCTTGTTTTCCCCCTCTATTCTTTGCTAAGTGTCGTGCTTGTACCCAGACCTCTCGCATCATCCATGTTCGCACCGGCCGTTCCCGACATGATGAAGGAGTTCCGGGATGACAGCTCCGCCATGGCCTCCCTCGTTGTCTCGGTCTACGTCATTGGGTTTGCCCTGGGTCCTCTCATATGCGCACCACTCTCGGAACTATATGGCCGGCTATACGTGTATCACGTCTCAAATGGCCTGTTTCTTGTCTTCACGGTAGGATGCGCCCTGAGCACGCAGACGGGCATGTTCGTCGCTTTTCGCCTGCTCGCTGGATGCGTGGGAGGCACCCCGATGGTTCTTGGGGGCGGATCTATCGCCGACATCATCCCTCCAGAGCGACGAGGGGCGGCCATGACGCTTTGGGGGGTGGGACAGCTGTTCGGACCTGTAAGTGCGCCCTGCAATAGGCTGCCAAACTTCCACTAATCACCACCGACCATGGGATGTAGGTTATTGGGCCTGTTGGGGGCGGTTTTCTGAACGAGGCGGCTGGATGGCGATGGATCTTCTGGGTCATTCTGATCTTTGTGAGTGATTCACCCAGAAACATAACTGTCGAGTATCTGACAGGTAGTTTCAACGGCATAGGGCGGGGTGATAGCTGCCTTGGGTTTTCTTTTCATGCGTGAAACTTACGCTCCGGTCCTATTGACCCGGAAGGCCAAGCAACTTCGTCAGATGACGGGAGATAATAGATATCAGTCTCAACATGAGATTGACCATCAATCGGTGTCTATGGTGCTCCGAGGCGCCCTATTTCGTCCCCTACGCATGCTATTCACCAAACCCATACTATTCATTCTGTCAGTCGATGTCTCTATCGTGTACGGATACCTGTATCTCGTTTTCACGACGTTGACTTTCGTCTACAAAAATCTCTACGGGTTCTCTTCTGGAATTGCGGGGCTGACTTTCCTGGGAATTGGTATTGGCATGTTTATTGGTAAGTTGAGAGATGGTTACCCGTGAGTCCTCGTACCTGGGAAGATTGAGTCTAATATTTTCATCATAAAGGCTTGGTATCAGTTGGTGTAGTGTCTGACAAGATTGCCGCGCGGAGACAGCGCCTCCGCGAACTGAAGCCAGAGGATAGGCTACCTCTCTTGGTTCCCGGTGCGTTTCTCATACCGGTCGGTTTGTTTTGGTACGGCTGGGCCCTGGAAAATCATGCCTTCTGGCTAGTTCCGCTCTTGGGGATGGGTGTGTTTGGCGCAGGCATCATCGCCACGTTTGTTCCAATACAAATGTATCTTATTGATACGTTCCATGATCATGCGGCCTCGGCATTAGCGGGGCTGGCGATAATGAGAAGCGCCGTGGGAGCCACACTTCCACTAGCAGGAGGGCACATGTACGAGACTCTCGGTCATGGCTGGGGAAATAGCTTGCTAGGTTTCATCGCTCTGGCCCTGACCCCGATACCATTCCTGTTTATGAGATACGGCGAGAGGCTGAGAACAGGGCAATCTGGCGAGTATAGGAATTAGTTGATGATTTCTGCCCCGCACCATGGGAAATATGGCATAAACAAGTATTTTGTTGCTGAACAATATTGTAACCCACGCTCCCTTTCACGGAAGCGTGAGCCTGAGGAGGGTTTAACAAGTTAGTAGATAGGATGGATAAGTCCGAATTTAACGTATTTTAAAAAGAAGCTGGATATCCGACCGCATTTGCTTTATGTATATCACCGTTTATAAACAAAAATAAAGCTGAATGAATTAAAACTATTTAGAAGCCTCTTCCTTGGACATTCCTTTCTTAAACCGACATGTTCCCGCATTGTGTCCAGTGCTCCCATGGACGCCACATTGTTGTTAAATTTTCTAACGCAAAATCCCCCTCTTAGTTGCAGTAGTTGTGGAAACTAATATATTTAGATCTGAATACCCATATGGGTTCGTCTTCTTGTGGTTGACTCCTGTTCACGTAGCACTACATGAAGGTAACAGAACCTGACGAAGGAGTTGTTTATCATCGTTTGGCTATTTCAATGATCGTCGATTTTACGTAAAGCCATCGCCTAGCTAAGAGGCTTTCGACCTTCCGGCAATTTGCCAATTCATTGACACTATTCTGTTCTACAAAACCGCAGATGCAGGGCGCTCAGCCGGTAGTATCAGGTGTTGATAGTGACAGACGAGACACCATGAAGTACTTCTACAGCGTTCTCCGATCTGTAGCTCGGAGTATCGCACTTCGCGTAGTCGATGGTCCACTCGAGGGATCTTGGCAACTGACGCACTCTCATGCATAGTTAGCTTGACAAATAAGTTTACACTTGAAGTAACCCAACATGGCTTCGCAGGGGATGGTTGTTATTTAAGCTTTGAACGCTGCCAAAAAAGATAAAAATCCGGAACATATCTTAGGGTACAGGACAGCAGTCTGCGCAAACCCACCAAAAGAAAGCAAAAGAAAAGAAACAAATCAAAAAGCAAGCGCATAATGGTACTTATCCCCTGTTTATTTCTGTTAATGATCGCTAACTACATTAGTTGGCTGCTGTTGTACGAACCTTGACCATGTACTAACACCACGCCATGATGCGAGAGTTGGTTACCTCGGTCGTCTCTTGGCAGCCTCTGACTACTCTGGAGGAAAACGACCGCGCCCAATTCAAGAGTGTCTTCAACACCAGAGATGGTGCCATCGTCACGAAGGAAATCATCTTCCACCCTCAAGGAGGCGGTCAGCCCTCAGACTGTGGAACCATTGTGTCAAAAGAAAACCCTCTACTCCGGTTCGAAGTGCATCTTGTGCGCAAGCTACCCAACGGTCTGATCCTCCATGCTGTCAAACGCGTCACAGCCGAGGTAAACATCACAGCTGATGGCTCAGTGCCGGCATTCCGCAACTCTGAGCCGGTCCTGCTTCGCATTGACCATCAAACCTGTGATTTTCACTCGCGACTACACACGGCAGGACACCTGGTGGGGCTGGCAGTGCGGCAGTTGGCAGGAAAAATCGTTGTCGTGTCCGAGGTGAAAGCAAACCATGCCCCTGGGTCTTCGTTTGTTGAGTTTGCGGGCCAGATTAGTGGTGAACATAAGGCCGCTATTCAGGCTGTTGTGGACGACATGGTAGCATCTAACCGCACAGTCAACGTCTGATGGTGGAATGCGCAACAGGTCAAAAAGGCCTGCACAGCGGTTCCAGATGCGGTAGTCCTCCAGCCGAATGAGGAATTGATGCGCGTCGTTGAGGTGGGCGGCTTGGGTGCGTAGTGTTGTGGTGGAACGCATCTTCACACCACTGGGGATATCGGGAAAGTGCTGATCCGCAAGATCAGCAAACAGAAGGGGCTTAGTAAGGTCTCGTACGAGTTAGTCCGCAGCAATGTTAATTCATAAAATGTTGCTCCTATGTTTACTACTGTTTAGATAAAAGAAATAAAGGTTAGTAAGTCTGACGAAGTCGAAAACCTTCTCCTAGATACTTCAAGAGAAATACAGTAAGTATTCGCCTAGTAACATTGCGCCATGTGTTCCAAAACACCCTCAAGCAACCCATCTGTTACGGTCAGCTGTCTGACAGTAGGGACTGCTAACAGAAGTAGAGGATTAACGCTAGAGATCAGAATATTGTAGGTAGTAGGTGTGCTAATCAGATCGGGTATTTGATGACTATAGTGATTAGTTATAGACCTGTCAGGCTGTCCTAGCACATTCGTTACGTTATATATCTTACCTTAAGCAACCTGTCTTGTGTCTAAGCAGAGTATAAGTAAGGCTAGCAGGATTATCCTGGTGTAAGGGGATCCCACACTCGTTGTATAGATATTGGGTTTCCTCCCATAGCCACTCATTCATTGTACTCATCAATAAACGCACAATGACCCCTGCCTGTCTAAACGTTGCTCGATAGGACCTATCCAGGGAATTCGCAGGAACCAACGACTGGCTCCTCGCCATCCACAAGAACACGGCCTACGTCCTGCCCAATGCCGTGGCCAAAGGATTCATCAGCATCCTCAAGCACCACTTCAAGGAGGACGGTCTGAACCGATTGAGCCTTACGTCGCTCATGGGAATGCTCGAAATCCCATTCGACCGCGACGCCCTGATGACCATCACCAACGCCCAAGACCAGGCCTTCACCTACAGCCCAACTATGGCCACTGCTATGGGCCTCGCCAAAATCGCGTACCGACCCAACCAGAGCGGCGACAATGGTCTGCCCTTGGAGAAGACCACTGGAGCGACCATTGACCCCCGCAAGATCGAGGACGTGATCATCCGCCTGGCCGGATACCAGAGCTGGTTCATTCGCCCAGATCACGACGTCAGCCAATGGGTAACCATTCACGGAAGGGTTAGATCCAAAACCTACTAAGACCACATCACTAGCTTTGGTCCGCCAGTGGACGGCGGAAGAAGTCCGACAAATGAGCTGACCGTGTACCTCGATTCCTCCCCCGGTCAATCTAGCGATCTGACCTCATGGAAGTTCCTTGAGTTTATCAGCGTCAAGTCACCCTCAGCGGCCGGCACGACTTTGAACTCTTTGTTCTCGTCGGCGATGGGCTGATACCCGTAACTAGGAGCCTGTTTCTTGAAGGTTTCGTCATCGTGCTTGCTCCGCCATGGTCGGTTGTAGATGATGGTCTCGCCCCCTTGGACCTGCTTCAACAGAACGTTCCAGGAAATCTGAGAAGCAACCTGGCCAACCTCCCACAAGGGTGCGTCCTGTGCTTTTGGTAAGGACGTGGTCTCTCGCACAGTGATGGAGGAAGAGTGCAAAACTTACGCAAGGCGCGTAATCTGCATGGATCAATGCGGAGCCGTTGATTACTCGCAGGAGACCGGCAAAATATTCATGGTCGCCCTCAGTTGCCAGTCGCACAGGCCTCCCCGCTGCTTGCTCAAGAGATGCCCGTACTCTCTCAAGTATAGGGACACTCGCCTTCTCTGCGAAACGCTACTGAAGGACTCGTGCATCCTAGACTACAGGAAGGTATCCGGCCTTATCTGTGCGCACTCATCAGTAATTCTTGTTCCTCAGAAATTACGAAGTCTCAATACCCTGCTTAAAGTCGAATTGTGTAATGCCAACCGAGCCAATAGCCGGGAACACATCGTTGTTATAGGGGCCCCAAATGCGTCTTTAGTGGAGTTCTTCAAGATCCAACATGAATAACAGGGTTTGCGAGGCGTACGATCTTGTGTTGCGATACCACATCAGCCATTCGCTTGCACTCATCCTCCGACAAGAACCTTTCAACTCGGATAGCCGGGATTCTGTTTCTCAGAAGGTCGGAAAACGACTGGGCCGACAGAGGCTGGTCGTTGACATGCTTCCATGATCTGTCGCCTGCACCACCTAATGAATCCAGGACTTTCTTTGCAGTTCCGATTTGCGTATATGGATTATGTGGACTTGCTACGGCCGCAGCTGCAGCAGCAACCGAGTAGGATCGAGCCGGGATGTTGTTTGAGACGGTCAGCCTCGACCAGTGGCAGCGAGTAAAAATGGTGGACGCCATTTTCATCAATGAGTTGTGAAGACGATTTTGAACTGTTTTCTGATTCTGTGGCCAATATCAATCAAAACAGCCGACCTAAATGCTTTAAGCATTGTCTGGCATCACTGGGTTCAACCTCGCTGTCTAATGCTGCTTTATCACCATCTCTCCTCCAATGCATTCAGACAACGACGCCACTTGGACGGAATGAAGCCCTGTCAGACATGACAGTGCAGGCTTTGGCGGTATTGTCAGGTGTCAGGATGGCCGTCATGCCCAAGGTTCATCATTTACACAGAACCAGAAATGATCATGTTGTGGAGAAATTTGAGGCACAACAGCTTAAACATCAAAATCTTGACCGCGCCTTGGGAGATTGGGGTACTTCCGCATCTGGTGTCACAATAGATCCGCATTTCGGTGTCAGGGCGCCAATGCGTATGTAATCCGGAGTTCGGAGTGGAGCCCGGTGTAGAGCCCATGACCTTGCATTGATAAGCGCGTATGAATCGGACTAAGTTACCTTATGCAAGCGGGTCTCAGGTTTGATTATCGGAGTAATCAGATCCCAACGGCACATGAATCACAGAGTCCCAACAACGACCGTACAGGCTTGTCATTACACCACGGATATTAGTCACCCATCTGCCGGAAACCAGACCGCAATTAGGTTATGGAGAGAAGGATCCGATGAATGGCTGAGCGCATGCCGCAAACTATACAATTCGCATGGCGAGAGGTTCTCATTCTATCGAACCTCCCCAGCCAGTAACACGTGCAATTCAGTATCGTACTTGGCAGGGTGACTCTTCCACCTATCAGAGCTGCCCCACCCACTGGGTCACCTAGCTCAGATATCCAGCCCAGCCAGCTGCCAGCTTCCAAGCTTTCCATCATCATCATCACCAATACAGTTGTATTGCCTCCACAACATATCTTCTCACTTCTACGTCGCAGGAATCATGGATTAAAGTTATTAGTCATCGGATACCCTATCCAGCCCTCAGAAACTTGCACAGTTGTAAAGTCTCACCTAGAGCAGCATGCTGCGTTCCAGTAGTTCCTTCGCCAGATTCCCACGTCTAGCTCGATGTCCTGTGACCAGATGGGAGCACAAAATTGGTATGATCTTGGAGGTCTTTCTTATGGTTCAGGTTCCTAGATAAGGCCTTGGAAAAGACATGTTGTCCATGATACGCTCCCTACTTCTGCCAAACGGGACAAGAATAATGGTGAGGTGCCCGCTTGTTGCATTAGCCTTCTTTGTTGAAGTCGAAATTAGGCCATCATTTACCATTATCATCCATGGAAATATCCGAATAGTTCTCCCGGATAGGACTTCCCTTAACCACTGCTGCCACAGTCTCAGCGAACAACTTAGGATGCCCCTTCACCCTAGAATGTGTCAGCCCCGAGTGAGTAACACAGCGACCCCCTTCACTTCCTACAGGCTGGCTCTCTCTAAACACAGCTTGTGCATCCTGAAAACTGTCCGCATCTTCTATAACCGCCCTGTCTTAGTGGCAGCTAGAAGAACAACTCGTGTCCGCAACACCGGGAACGGCTCCTCGGCGGATATCGCAGCTAACAGATTTCTTATTTGTTGCAGCGTTGGAGGAACCACACCATCGGCCGGACAGAAGCGGCCACTCATGGCGTTGTTACGAATCTGACTGGGAATAAGACGGCCAAAAGTCTCAGTGTCCTAGACCAAGAAGGGCGGGAATGCCATGGACCAGTCTGGTCCCGCCGATCGAGGGGAAAGACGATTGACACCGGATGCGAAGACGCTCCGAGTCCGGTCGGGATGCTTGCCGGCGACGCGCAGGGCTAGGTGACCGCCGAAACCAAGGCCTACAAGGTGAGCGCGTGAAGTTTTGGCGTGGCCGTTGATGAATGCCGCAATGGCGTCAATAAGGTCGGACATCCAGAAATTAGGATCCATGGTGGCGGCCGTATGATCTGGAATTAGAAGGTGATAGTGGCTAAGGAGAGGTACAACGGCGGTAAACTCGTAACAGGAAGAGAAGGCGCCATGAATGAGGACGATGGTATCTTTTTGGGATTCGTGGTAGGACAAGTAGGACAGTTTGTGTGGTCGTATGTACTTCATGTTGACTAAATGTAGATAGATGCACAGCTCGGTGTATCCAACGAGTGTGAAAAGAGGATGGGCAGACTAAAGGCAACCCAAACAGCAAAAAGGTGGGAAGGGCACTTTATATACCACATTGCACAGTCAGGACACTCACTCATGTTCAGACAGAATTTATGGAGCGACTTGGAATGGAACTGAGTACTAGGTACATGAGTACATTTTATGTTTTGAGAAAGCGTTTCCACTGCATGGTTTATCTACTTCGTCGGTATAGAAAAGACAGGAAAGTGGGAAACAGATGTGCCAAGCTCCATGTCTGCGATTAATGAGACCCATAGGTACCATTGTGAGTCTCTTTGGTGCCATTTTGATTTCCATTCCCCTTGCTGCGAGTTCCATACCTCTCCTCGGCCAACGAAGTGTGTTGTTTTGCGTTGTGCAAAACATCCACAATCTTTCCCTCCAAAAGCGCTTCGTAAATTATTGAAACCCATGAACCCACCGTTCTCCTAGTTCTCTTCGACTCTCCATGATCATCAAATCCAACAGGAGGGTCAGTGACTCCCAGGTGAAAGGGAAGCTTCAGCCCGTTTCGAATGACGCTGTAAAGGGCGCGGCCACCGACGCCGAGATACTCTGTGGTGTTGGGCGCCTTCTGGAACTGGTTGAAGATCTCCTGATATTTGGCTGCAAGCCGCTGCCGTAATGCTTGTCCCCAAACCTGAATAACTCCCAAGATATTCTTGGGCGCCGTTCCGGGAAGCGACCGCTCAAGGGCTTGGAGCAGCACCGGCAGAGCCTGCTCAAAGATCTTGTCGAATCGCTCAATTACGTCCAGTCGAAAGGCACCCTTCCAAGCCTCTTGAATACGAGACACTAAGACCAAGTTCCAGTCAACGAGCTGAACCTTTGGAACGTAGGAATCCAAGTGGTGTTTGTTGATATCGACAAGGATGGACGATATCTCAGAGAAGAAATCCAACTGGATGGCTCGAAGATCAAGCGCCTGACAAGCAATGAACAGATGCGACGAGGCCATCATCGAGACTAGTTCAACGGCCTGGTGGGTCATTCGTGCCGACACGAAGGCTAACGAGTTGATGGACTGGTTGTGCATCTCAGCTGCCTGAAGATGCGAGCTTACCGGGTTCGCTAGATAAGCCAGCTCTGACATGTATGCAGCCATGTTGATGTCGATACCCTTGATGGTGAATGAAGTGGTGGGATCGTCGGCGGCCAAGTTGGCTGGCAAGCCGTTGTTGAGGTTGGGATTGAATATCTCGGTCGTCTGGGCGAAGAGCAGCTTTCCTAGTAAGTTAACCTACCCACTTTTCGCCCACCCCCCATTTCGTCCCCCCTTTTACATCAAAACTACTACTTTTTACTACCCCCTTCTACTTCCATATATAAAGACATAAAATATAGTAAGAATATTATAATATAGATTTTATTATAAATTATATTATATATTAATATTATATTAATACTAATAGTTTAATATTAGTAGTTTATAGTTAAAAGTATAAGCTTAGTTTATAGTACTATTTTAATACTTTTACACTTTTATATTATAAGCTTTAAAAAGTATATATAATAAGTATACTTAATTTAGTAAGACTGTTCTAATAAAGAGATATATATACTGCTTAGTAAGTAGTAGTATAAAGAGGGTATACTAAGATATTTTATAATTACTATTTTACTAAGAAATATTTTCTTAGTAAGTATTTAATTATAGAATATAATAGTGTATACTTATAATACTTAGTAAACAATAATGTAAGTATATTCTTTTTAGTATAAAAAGTCTTAACTTATAAGTATATCTTTTTTTAGTATATAACGTACTTTTCTAATTAAGCTTTTATAGGTGTTAAGACTTACTAGTAAAATATACCTAAACCTTAACATTTTTAGTCTTTTAACTTTAAGTATAAATTTCTATATATATTATTTATAAAGCTGCTTACATAAGCTATTAGTAGTAATTTTTACCAATTATATACTATACATAACGTACATGATAAGCGAGCGCGCCAGACAAGCGAGCGCGCCACCTAACCAGCCAGACGCGTCTGTCTAACTGTTTCCTTTTATTTCTCTACGAACAACAATGCAATCTACTAGTAACGAAGCTCAGGTACAGCTGGCTGTCCAAGCTTACAAAAAAGATCTAAAACTCAGCATTCGCGCTGCAGCAAAGATGTATAACGTCAGCCGCGACATTGTGACGCGTTAACTAAAGGGAACAGCATTACGACGCGACACCATGCCAAACTTACGGAATTTGACGGAGCTTGAAGAGCAGAAGCTAGTTAAGTACATTCTTGACCTAGATGCCTGATTGTTTCCTCCCTGGCTTACTGGTGTTGAAGAAATGGCTAATTGACTGCTTGCCGACCGCGACAAGCCACCAGTCGGCAAGCGCTAGGCCTTAAACTTTGTCAAACGACAACCACAGCTCCAAACGCGTTTTTTTTAAAGATACAACTATAAGAGAGCTAAATACAAAGATCCTAAGGTAATAAACGCGTGGTTTCGCCTTATGGCAAACACAATCGCGAAATATGGCATCGTGGAGTTAGATATCTACAACTTTAATAAGACTGGCTTTATGATAGGCTAGATTACATCCAGCATGGTTGTTACAAGCGCTAAAAGACATTTAAACACAAAAATGGCTTAGCCTAGCAATTAAGAATAGGTTACAGTCATTCAGGCTATTAGTTCGTCTGGCTATAGCGTCCCGCTATACATTATTATTATAGGCAAAAATCTCTTCTCTATATAGTATACTAAATCTAGTCTCTCACCTGACTAGGTTATTGCAACATCTAAAAATAGATAGACAACAAATAAAAGAGGCCTAGATTAGCTTTAGCACTTTAATTAGCATTTAAAGTTATGTGCAAAGGGGAAATATTGCCTCCTTATTGTTAATAGACACAAAAGTCACTACTCTACAGACTTTAAGCTGTTTTATAAGGAAAACAACATCGTTACCCTCTGTATACTGCCTCATTCTTTTTATCTACTTTAGCCCTTAGATATAGGGTGTTTTAGGCCTTTAAAGTTAGCGTACGGTTAAGAAATTAAGGATAAGATGCAACAGGGTAATACCTATATTACAAAGGACGATTTCTTTCCAGCATTTTACAACGCCTTTAAGCAAGCTCTTACAGAAAAAAACATCTAAGGGGGTTTTAGAGGGGCAGGACTTGTCCCTCTAAGTGCAGAAAGTGTAATATCTAAGCTGGATGTCAAGTTCCACACTCCTTCACCTCCAGGATCCCTCCTAACAACACCACTACCTTAGACTTCCCAGACACCAAAGAACGCAACAGAGTTAAGTTCTTAAGGAACTCTACTTAAGGATCGGTTCCTTAATCATCTAGGCAGCTCTCTAACACATGGATGTACAGATGTTAAGCATATTCTGAAAGAAGCACTAGGATTTGCCCATAAGAATGCATTCTTAAGAGCTAAGAATAAAGCCCTTCGGGAGGAAAACAGCCTACTTAACCAACGCAAAAGGACTAAGAAAACTCATCTTAGGCAAGGAGGAAGTCTTACTGTAGCTGATGCACAGGATATTCAGTCGCAGAGAGAGGCGACAGCCTAGGTACAAGAGGAAATACGTCAGAGTAGTGGTCGGAAGCCGAGGACAGAAACAGGCCAAAGGAGGTGTGGCATCTGCGGAAACACCAGACACAATGCGCGAACATGTGATTTTAATGAAGATATGTCTGGAGAAGAGGATTCTAAGTAGTTTGAATTAATTTGATCTTTTTGTTGTTGCTTGGGGGTTATATTTGTGATGTGGTTGCGGTTAGGTGGCGCGCTCGCTTGTCTGGCGCGCTCGCTTATCATGTACGTTAATTTATATAGAATTATTAAGGCTAAGGCTGTATTCTTAACCTAATAGTATAAAAGAGTAGTTTTGGTGTAAAAGGGGGGACGAAATGGGGGGGTGGGCGAAAAGTGGGTAGTTTGACTTATCTGGAGGGCCAAGCGTACCTTCTCCATGGCTGATGTCACAGCCGCTGCCTGGAAGTTGGCGCCATAGTATATCTCTCGGGCCTCAGTGTCAACCAAGGGGTTGTCGGCGGAAAAGTTGAATTCTTGAGTGATCTGGCGATGCGCAGCCATCGGGTCCTCGAGCTGCGGGCCGATCCACTGCGGAGAGCTTCGAAGAGCGCAGCGATCTTGTGCCAGGCTAGTGGGGTTGCGGTTCTTTTGGGCTTGGATGCCCGTGCAAGTGCGGACTCCTGGAGGAAGCCGAGTATGTGGCGACTGGCTTCAATCTGGCCCTCATGGGGGCGAACCAGCGCGATGAAAGGATGAAAGCTCTCCGCGTTTCCCTGCAAGGCTTCGACAGCTATGGCCGTGAGAGCCTGTACCAAAACAGCGAGTTGATGAGCATCATAGACGACCAGGCTGGCCAGCGCGGCGGAGGGAGCAGTGCCGTTAACCAGACCAAGCGCCTCCTTCGGCCCAAAGGTGATGCTGCGGATGTTGACCGCGGCGAGAGCCTCCTTGGCGGTGACTAAGGACCCGTCCTTGCGGCGTACATATATTTCGGGGCTCCCCTCAAGCACGCCTGCGACTTGGACTTTTAAACATTATATTAACTTTATCATTATTATTTAAAATCAAGAGAACTACGTTTAGAAAGCAAGTATAACATTTTTATTAACTACTGCTAGTCAAGATAGACTTCAATAGGCCTTAGGCTCTTGAACGTTTGATCAACCTCATCCTCACTATTTAAAAATAGGAAAACTACACCTGGGAAGTAATTAAGAGTTTGAATAAATTCTACAGATTGTACAAGTTAGAATGTTAAAGAAAACAGGTAAATTTGGTCTATTTTAAATAGGAGCCTTCTTACTTACTGGTGATGTGGGCACAACGAACTTGGTCATCGAATACTCTTTTTGCTACTAGTGGTGAGAAGTTTTGCAGGCCAACAAATGCTTTCGTTTGCATGGCAAGGAGCAATGTAGCTTCAAGCTTTGGAAAGATGCCGTTCTCATAAACAGAGAGATCCAACAGATCTATGAGTATCATACTCTTCTTTGAAGCTTCGGCTACGTCTAGGAGAGGAAATAAAATTACCAGTCAGCTAGACGACAATCGTGAACTCAGTAAGATACAGTACTACCTTTGACCACAGGAACCCAATCAGAATTTGATGAGCGGGCCACAAAAATTGCCTTCTCGTCGTGTCTTCCCTGCGTATTCTCAGGATTCGCTAGCTGAAATTGCTGAATATGCTCTCGTATTTGTCTTGAGGCCAGTGAACAAAGATGAAGGGGTGCTGGTTCTTCCCAAGCAACCGGTTTCGCGTAGTTGACGTCTATCCAGACCTTCTCAAGGTCTGGTAGCGTTTCCACTAAGATGCATCCGGAGAAACCATATAATTTTCATCCAAAATCGGGCACGAAGTATTGATCGTCACATCAGTTTTTTGCAGTGGCTGGGGTGTAATGCTGGGATCGAAGTTCTCCCGAACAATTCGGCTGGATAACTGCTTCATGTCTTAGCGAAACCTGCCACCTTTTTAGAAAAATGTCTTACTGCTTGGCTCCAGTCATTGAGACGCACAACCCCAGTTTCTGAAGCAAATGCCTTTCGCATACAGGCTTGGTGAAAGTCGGATTCGAACAGAGCTGGACCTTCATACTGCCAGATACTGGTACTTGTTTGAACCAAGTCCACGTACGTTTTGCCGCGATGAATCATCCGTTTCCTTAGACTCTCCTTGTAGTCATTAGAAAGAGCCTTTATTGGGACCACCCCCAACTTGGCGACTTCAATTTCTCGTTCGCCGTCATATTTATGTATTGCTGATGAACTTATTTTTCGAAGGTTGAAGTGACACACCACTGGATTCCATGCCCATTCAAACCCTGACAGGCTTATAGATTGGCCAGATCCTTCCAACTTGCAGCTCCCTATCATCCAGCACTGCTCATGATCAAGGCCCCTAAGAGGTGTGGGATCCTTGGTGTAGACTAGCTCTCCAGGAAGAAAGAGCTTTGGTAGCTCTGCGAAGGCTATAGTTCCTCGATCGAGAATAGCTCTTTGGATACGAAGAGCGTCGATAAAATTGATCGAGTTGGACTCTTCGTTGTGTTTGGTTGTTGGTTGCAAGGCTGGCTCGGGTATCTGCTCTGGTTCTGACTTCCACAACACGTACGGCGTCTGGGAGCCTTTGTTGTTCAGGCGAGCAACATGCTCATCCAGAAGAGCCTCTATGCATGTTCTAAGAGGTTGTGGATTTCCGTGGTCCTGCAAGTAATTCTCCAATCCATATCTTATGGCAAGCAATTGAAGAATGGTAATATTGAAGGAGTAATGGCGACGGGATGAAGTATTATTTTGAAGTCGAAAGCCTGACTGGAGTATGATATCGACAACCACATGTCTGGTATCATCACGGAGTGGGATTGCAGCATTCAGGTCGCCCTCTTTGTAAATTATGGATTCCTCTATCGACATCTGACTGCGAGGAATTGCTGAATATGAGTCATTTTCAGGCATGCCGGCATTTGACTGCGGAATCTCATGGCTGCGAATGAGTTTGATAAACTCATGAAACTTCGTGGTAGATGCCATTTGGGATGCCGAAATAAACCTACGGAAACTGGGTAAGGTTCTAAACATGCCATCTTATGATGGTCAGGAGGGAAAGAGGGGTTACCGCTCCTAGCCATGTTAAGAAGCGGGGTTTTCAAAAAGGCACACAGTCGTTGAGAAACACGTTATGCATGTTGAGCTGTTTGCATCAGCATGCACTATTTATCAAGGTATGATTGGAGCCAGCACATCTAAACAAGGATACATGCAGGAGAACACTCAATTGACTATTATTAAGCAAGGCCCCGCAAATGCCTGCACCTGGGAAATCCTCACCTTTCTTTCGTCTTATTTTCTGTCAATTGCCCTTTACTTCTTATGACCATGCTCAGTCCCGTCCCTGTAGCGTGGAAGCCACAATTACCATGGGAGAACCAAGTCGAGATTGTCCCAACTATTTTGATCAATTGGTGGAACGGAGTCTACGATTTTGCGACCCAAAAACTGCACTGATTGACTCCTCAAATCGAAACACGCCTTACGAGCCGGTCGAGTTGCCACGATATGGCAGCCTTTCAGAATACAGCTTCGTCAAAGTTGGTGAAGAACAAGTCTGGGAGTTCGAGATCAGAAGGCTGCTTGGGGCGGCAATTCATGAAAACGGCAACCCTAAGGAGGGCGCCGAATCGCTCTTTCCAGTCTTAGAGGTCAACAATCCTCACGAATCGATCCCGGTCACCGAAGAACCTTTAAAAAATCTACGAACATTATCCGAAAAGATTCTCTGCAGCCTTTACGTAACTATTATAGACGATCATCTTTGCGATTCGGTCTACAGGACAAACATAGAGGGGTTTAAAAAAGCCTACTTACATCTGCTTCGCCTATCGGGTGAATTGCCAGACATACCTGAAGTATCCCGCATTCCAACTGAACGCGAACCACCAAAGTCAAACACCATGATAGATGAGAATCTGCATCAGTTACCTCAGGTCACGGCCACGGAGTTTGAGCTATATTGCTATCTTGTCGATCAAATCACGTCAACCTTGGCAGTTATGACGGTTGGTATCAGCCAAAGTCATTACTGGCGGCTCGTTGTCACGGCATGTTTAGCCAAGATCTCTGCAAAAACGAAGGCCTTGGCGATAAATCTCCCTAACAGCATCGAAACCTGTATGGTACGGGGCCACAGAGAATATATAAACGGGTATTCGAGGCCGAGTACACCATCAGGAGACAGAACATCCAGCGTGTAATCCACATACCTATACTCAAAACGACACAAAAAAGTGACAATGTGGCTTAGCGATTGTATTGAGCACATCTTGGGTAACCTTGGTGCCAATGCACCACTGAGCAAAAACTACAATCACCTCGATATGTGCACTCTGGTTTACGAAGCGGGTATTTCCACAAACAAGACACAAACACTTGTTTACCAGGATCGATGGGGTGGCATTAGTGGCTCAGCCGACAAACTCGAGTTATCTTGGTCGCTCATGTCCTTGAGTCTAGCCTTACAATCTGGGTTGAATTACCTCCGTGCAGCTGATGCTAGGACTATCCCAGCCAGCACAGCACCCATTATTTTTACAGCCCCATTCAACGGGCAAGAACGGCGGTTGGAAGTACGAAAACCCATCGAACTCATTGTTGTCATAGCACCGCTTTCGCTTGCTGCTCCATCACTAGCTTCGAATTTCGCAGAGAGCGTTAAAATGGTCAGCGCGTTGTCAGCATATGGAGAACATGCTGTTGCTCCAATTGACACTTCTTTCAAAGGCTTCGTCGGTCTTAGATCTCTGGATCTAGATGTTATTCGGAAAATCTCGAGAGCTCCGCCATTGTCAAAGGCTCCGTCGAGGCGGGACGCCACATCGTTATCAAAATCACGACTGGTCAGAAACTTCTGTGGTGAACGCGAAACGAACAGTCCTGATCACCAGGCGACTGGGATTCATTGTCTACACCAGCCGAAATACCTGATCCAAAACATCTTTGGGTCTTTGCCGAAGGAAAAGATACTTGACAATTTGACTTTCCAGGAGACATCTATTAAAGTCAAATGTCGGACTTATGTTTACACTGTCTTGAGTTTCACCACCGTGGTGGTCTTGGGCGGCCTTGCATCGAGCTTTATTGTGGGCGAAAGCATACCAGGCGTTGTTCCTTTCAACTTTGCCATGTACTCGTGGATTATTGGGGGCCTCATTCTACTCATATCCAAAATTGTTCACGTGTCAGACTGGACGTGGAGGGAGTTCTTCTTGGGGGAGGTAGCATGCCGGAGCATCACGGAAGTCTCAAGTCTCACCGGCTTAGATGCACAAGTCATCCTCTTACATCTTCTTGCGGTAGAGGCCGACAAAATTTTGAATACGGGCGGACCCTACCAGAACTGTTTCTCAAAGGATCCCGTAAGCGATGGCTTCTCTATTGACGTAATGCCAACGCTACAGACTCTGAATACTGCGGGAATAATTCCAGTCAAGGTTTTGACCATCGAAGGCGCCGCCCTTGTTTGGCTTCGACTGGTTCCTGGCTCTCGCGGAGTCAAAAGTCTGGACATCGAGGGAAGCGCGGCTGACGCCGATGTCTGTCTCAATCCTCCAGGCGAACGGGACCAAAAACAAGATCGGGCACTCGTCGTTCGACGAGACGTAAGTTGGGTTAAAGTTTCCGGGGTTTACGAGTTGGATTGGGTTCAGTTTGGATGAGAGAATTGTTTGCTTCAACTGAATGATGATACTAAATGTGGGCTATTGAGCATCAGAAAACTGGGAATGGATACGCATTGTTTGGTGTCAAATGTCTTTTCCCGTCCAGTTCGCTTCATAACTTGTACTGCAGGCGATCGTTAACACGGCCATTTTGAAAAAGATAGCAAGATTGCCTTACTGAAAGTTTGCGAATTGTAATAACTTTCTTATGTATAGGTCGCTAGATCGCCGTGTGTTCTCTGCCGCACGATATTGCAGTAGCAGAATAATCTTGTGAGGTAAACCAAACTAAAAGCCGCCTGGTATATACAGGGCTAACAGCTAAATAGGCTGCCATTTGTATCAAGGTTACTAGTACATAGCGCTACTTGCATTTTTCTAAGCAGCAAACATATATCTTTAGACTAGAAAATGCCTACCTAACCGTAAGCTAAACAAAACTCTTTATCCTATTAATATTATTAAAGGCATCTAAGCGTGCTTATGCTTAGGTTACTAACAAGGCCTTACTTTAAATAATGTCTAAACATATAGTGCTTCCGTGTTATCATTCGTACGCTTGTCGTAAACAAAACTTTTGGCTTTTCTAAGACAGCAAAAATAACCCTGTCAAGTGGCTGCAAACATATAACATATGTAGGAGGCCGCCCAAGTTAGGCAATAAAGGCAGTTAGTCGCCTGTAGTGTAAACTTTAGCTATAATATGCCTACTAATACCCTAATTTGACTTACATAACGCCGCTTTGTCTCAATAATTCTCCCATCCTCTCAGTAAATGCACCTAGCGTCTCTCACAGCCTCGACTCAAAAGAGTCAGTGTTAAGTCTTCTCAAGACAATCGGGTGAGACTTTCTCAGCATAGTAGCATCTCCTTCACCATCTTCTTTATGCAGCCGCAGAAGCATGTATATCTTATTAATGTTCATGCACTTAAGTCTGTAGCATTCTCAATCGCTACAGTCAATAGAACGACTCTCAAAGGCGGTCTCAGATCATCAACAATCCCCAAGGTCGTTTTCAATGTCCAGAACAATTCTAACGCCCTGTACAGCCATTCTAGGGTAAGGCTCCGCAGAGTAAAGGATGTACAGCTAATACAAAACGTGACCTAACCGCAAAGTCAGCAGCGGTTTGTTAATGGATTAGAGAAGTGCATCATCATCCATACACCACTTTCACCCTTCAATAAGCTTCTCTAGAAGGCGGCCAAGAAGGAGGGATTCAAGTTGTTCCATCCCAGCAAGGGTGGTTCGTACGAAACGTTCAACTTGCGACTAATTAACGTGGCTCTAGAACTGTACTGCATCAACGATGTACAGTATCTGCCACAGGTTAGGGAGTTTTAATAGGGACGTCTTAATGATACCTGGCGCAAGAAGGTGGCGGATAAGACAGAGAAGCGTGTCTTACAATCGCAGAGCGTATTTTCATGATACCCAGTCGGAGACCAAGAAGTATGGTCCCTAGTAAGCGGGGCCATCGGTGGGCTTACAGGGCGCATTCTGACCATAGCTGCAGACGAGGTCTGTTTAGATGGCCTGGATGCTGTATTTATTTCACGGATGGTTAGAAGTGTATAAGAACTAGGATCTCGCTTTTCCTCATCAATGCTACTCCTGGGCGTTGTCATGGAAGTGCAGTCGGAAACGGGTGAGGTTAGCACAGGAGCTCCACACGCCACTTGTTTATAACGGCAACACAAGGAGGAATTTGTCGACTTGTTGCCTAATGTTGCACAAGTACGTACTTTTGGCTTGCTGTATCAAGAGTGCTGGCTTATCTCCATCTCTTCGTCAATCTTGAACAAAGTAGTAGGCGGCTTAGCCTTATATTATCAGGGTCTAAGCGGGAGAGCGCCGGGTAGCAGCAGGGCAGACTCTTCTCAAGCTGCAACAAGACGGCAACAGGTCTAGGCACTGTTGACAACACAAAGGGTGTCGGGAATAGTGGCATTGCTGTATGCGCCTAGAAAAATATGATGATGCGGCAGAGGGCGAGATCGGTGGGGACGTCGTTATAGAAGCTAGCAATTAGGTGCTGTCTGTGCCTTTTCCCCAGCGTGGAAGGAGAGGTGGATTAAAGAAGCGCCGTGACGACTCATATCTGCCATCAACGACATCTGGTTGTCAGAGGCAGTAGCTCCGTACAGTAGGCATCCCCAGTCTAGTCGGTCGGTTAGTCGGTCGGTCAATTGTGCTAGCTCCCAAGAGAAAAGGGTCAGTCGCGTGGTAGTATAAAGCCAGCCGCTAATGCACTGCTGGTTAGAGAATGAGAAGTAGCCGTTGCAAGCTGACATAAGCACATCCTTTCAGGCTGGTCCGCGTGAGTAGGCCCCTTGTTTATCTAATCTGTTGTCTGCAGCTACAGGCACACCTGTCTTCTGGATCAGGTTAGATACAGTCAACCTACCATTTGGCCTCCGTCAATCTACCCGCTACCCTGTCTGTTCGGAGGAGGAGAAGGAACAGACGAAGGCAACGTCACGAGGCGCTCCGGGTGCGCCGTGTCAGACACAACTCGGATCATTCCGAGGCTTTTTGAGCCGGAGTGCGGTGCAGCTGGGCCGCATTGTGGCGGGCGTCGGGACGACACATGTTGGCTGCAGCTTGTTGTGTGTCTTGGTCTCGCAAGACGGCTCAAGAGGAAATGGAATATCGGTATCGTCAACGTGGAAAGGTCGGCGAGGGGGCAGCAGCTGCCAAGGCGCGTTTTATTAGCTTTCAAGTCCGCGGCGCCGCCACCTTGGCGCGTGTGAAATGGGCTCTGACGTACCGTGATTGGCTGCCAGCCGTGACCGACTACATCGGGATACATAGATTGTGTCGCTGTGTCGCCGTGTCGCTGTGGCAGCATCTCGGCTGCCTCATAAAGCCAACCGGCATCAAGCTGATCTGCATCACCTCTTCCAAGGAAGCTGCGGAACATACCGATCTGATTCATGTTGGTCGATACATGCGTCAATCTGAAGCGAGAGCCCTTCTCCCTGCCAACATTTCGCTATGCATCGACTTCACAGCTCAAGCCGGAGAGCCTCATATCATTTCTGACCTACCATCTAGGGTTCCTGTGATCGATGGCTCTTCGCTGCCGACTAGAGCTGCAAATGTGGTTCGAGCACCCGACAACGATGTCACTGACATCCTTGTACGTGCGATGGCCGAGGCACTGTCAGCTCTTGAAAGCCATTCGCAAGACCGCTCGAAAATGATGAACCAAGTCAATCCACAGGAAATTGAGAAAGATAACAAAGGAGTCAACGCACTTACGATTGTTGACTGGGACGCTTCGGCTATTTCCCTGACCATTCAACCCGCCACGGTCAGTTTTTAAGCCGCATAGAACTCACTGGCCGGCTGGACTCTCGGGCGATCTTGGAATCTCGATTGCAGACTGGATGATCAGGAATGGTGCTAAGCACCTAGTAATCACCAGCCGAAACCCTAAAGTCGATGAGACTTGGCTATGAAGTGCGGAAGCCAAAGGCGCAGTGGTGCGCATCATGGCCTGGCAAGCCAGCCATGATACCCATCTTTTAAGATCCCCACTAATACGAGACATGCAGTGATCTCACGGACTACGATGCACTCGCAGAGGCGCACCGTGAAATCCAAGCACGCTGCCCCCAATCTCTGGAGTGTATCAAGGCGCCATGATTATTCTGGACATGACCGTTCATGATATGGGGCTTCAGCCGTGTACTCCGTCCCAAAGTCGAGAGAAGTCTGAGCCTCGATCGTCTCTTGGGTGATGAGCCGCTGGACTTCTTTGTCTTCTTCTCCTACGTCGCCACTGTCGCAAGTTACCCGGGCCAAGAAGGTTACCCGGACCAAGCAGGTTACACGACCGCCAACCTGTTCACGGGCGGCATGGCTCAGCAAAGACGCAAGCGTGGGCTGCCTGCGTCTGTCGTTGAGCTGGGCTTGATCATGGGTACAGGGTACATCACCCGTGAGAAGCAACGTACTGACCCGACCTTCGTTCGAGCGAGGACGCTCAGCCATTTCGGAGTATGATGTCCATCAAACACTGGCGGAAGCTATCTGATATGGGCGTCCCGATTCCGGTGCCAAGTGGCAAATCTCGATCGGACTGAGACGGATGCTGGTCAACGCGGCGAACAGACCGCAATGGCATAATTATCCTCAGTTTGCTTGTCTCAGGGAAAGAGCCGCGGTTGAGGACACAAGTGCGGCTAATGCATAGGCTGGGCCGTCTGTCAAGGACCTGTTGGCTATTGCATCGACGAGAGAAGACGTGGAGAAGATCGTCACTGGTGAGATCATAGCCATTCATTCCTGTTGTGACCCATTCCTATCAGCGCCCACCACTGACACAATTGCCAGAGTCTTTCATCGCCGAGATGCGTAAGATGCTCCATATCAGCGATGACTATGCCATCACACCCGCCGTCCGTACCGACGAGCTCGGTCTCGACTCACTTGTCGCTGTCCGAATCCGGTCCTGGTTTCTCAACAAATTCCAGGTCAATATCCCTGCGCTTCAGATCCTCAAGGGCGAAGCGCTACAGGGGCTCATCGAGCAAGCCATGGAAGAGATTCCCAAGGAATTGGCACCCAAACTGTTTTCCCTGCAGTCAGACGACACTTCGTCATCCTCAGAAGACGCATCGCAGCAGCTATGTATATCACCGTCAACAGCTCCCGAAACAGTGACCTGAGTGTCAACGAGGAAAAAGAGTTGCGGAGACTCCATCTTACGTCCTCGAGCAAAAGAGAATTCACACAAAGTATGAACTTTTCAATGAATACGCTGCTCTTCGTGGCCATGTGTTCGACCTGCGCCGCGGCCAGACCAGCCGGACAATCCTGCTGTCATACTGACCACGAGACCATTACCTTTTGATTGGGCTCACACCACATCTTCTTCAATCGAGCGAGCAACGATGCGGTCATGGGCGACCTGGGACGACTATACAGTTGTCTTCCCCTCGAGCCGAGCCCCCTTCAGTACCTTGGCTACTCCAACGATTAGCAAAGACAATACTCATCGGGGCAATGGGATGAGGCCATCGACTTCTGGCGCCAGGAGTTCACCACAATCCCCGACCCTATATCGCTGCACTGCAGCCGGATCTCTGCGCGACAACCCCTCGAAATGCATCCCGCATCCCAGACTTCCGCATCGACAAGCAGGTCTCGGAAAAGAGTCGCGAAGAAGTACCGTGCCACGCCGTTTTAACTTCCATCTCGCTGCCTTCAAGGTGCTTCTGCATCGATTCCTCGGCACAACCGACGCGTGCATCGGCATTACGGACAGCTGCCGCAGAGATGACCAGATGCGTATCGGGCATCGGACCGTTTCTCAACATGTTGCCGCTGTGGATGGCCGCGAGCGCAGAGCAACCCTTCCTTGGCGCTCTGGAGGAGGCACGGGAGAAGAGGTTCGCGGTCCTTGCTACCTCAATCCCTCTCGAAGTCATTTTGAACGAGCCCCGAGTCCCCCGTCAGACAACACACACACCGCTGGCGCAGGCTTTCATGAGCAACACCGAAAATGACCTCGAGGGTGGCCAGACATTCCTCGGTTGCCGTATGAAGACGATGAAGCAGGAAATGGCTGAGCTTCTGTACCACATCACTTTCACCGTCGTCAACAACACCACGGGGGATACGCTTATCCTCCTGAACCTACAGGAGTCTCTATACACGGATTATGACGCGCAGATCTTGCAAAACGGATATGAAGACATTCTCCGAGAGTTCGCGAGCGCACCGGATCAGGCGGTTGGCAGCAAATGGCACTTTAGACCCGCAGTTCTTCAAAGAACGTTTTCTCTAGGACGAGGTAAGTAGTACATCTCACAAAGATTCCAAACCTCTCCTCAATTTTCTACTTTTATTTTTAAGGGGTTGCTCACTAACACCACCCATACAGGCTCGAGTTTCCAATCCACCTGGCCAGAAAGCCTGGTGCACAGATCCGACAGCGTCTTCCCGACCGCCGCGGACAAGCAAGCCGTTACTGAAGTTGCTGGTGCCTCGCTCACTTAGGCGCAGCTTTCTGCTCGGGTGAGTACGATTGCATTTGAGTTGCTGCGCCAAGGAGGGCAACCCGGATCCAAAGTCGCCGTCTTTCAGCACCCCACAACTGATTGGATTTACGGTTGTCAGCCTGGCTGCTGGCCTTGGTCGCCGGAGAGCCCGTCACGGAGCCGCTTCTCCAACTCTTCCGCGAGATTGACCGCGAGGGCCCCCATCTCTTCAACGTGTATGGGTCCAACCGAGACGACATGCGGTTCGACCAACATGGAGCTAGCGTTCCATACCCCTGTTTTCTACCAAGGCACGATTCCCGTCGGAGAAGCATCGGCAAACGAGCGCTTTTACATTCTGGACAACGAACAAAACCTTCAGCCTGCAGGCCAGACGGGTGAAATCGCTATTGGTGGCGTGGGAGTTTCTATGGGATACTTGAACTGAGACAACCGGACTTAGGCATCATTCTTGCCAGATCCATTCGCTACTGAAGACAAGTCAAGACTCGGAAGGACTGCCATGTACCGAACAGGCGATATCGGGCTTTTGTAACCCGGTGGCTCACTTGTTCTGAAGGGCCGCATTGGGGACCGCACAGAGATCAAGCGAAACTGGGTGCGAATCGATCGGGAGGACGTGGAGAAGGCCGTACTGCAAGCTTCCGCTGGCGTCCTTGCTGACGCTGCGGCGTCCCTGCGCAGCACTTCCGGAGGCGCGTCCAAGTTCATGATCGTCTACGTCGTCTTTTTGAACGAGAACCTAGCCGAAGATAGGAGCAAGTTCCTCCAAACCCTTCTTGCGGAGCTAACGCTGCCACGAACCATGCGTCCATCGGCCCTCATTCCGGTTGATAATCTCCCCAGAACAGTGGCTGGCAAAGTTGACCGGCGCGGAATTGCCTCGTTGCCCATCCTGCTGGGAATCTCCCACAGGATGGAGCCCGAGACGGAGGATGCTGTAGGATCATTGGCATTGTCTAAGACTGAAAGGACACTTTGAGGCCGTTGGGAAACCGTGATCCCCGATGAGCTGGTAGGGCTGCACCAAATCGAAGCTAGTTCTGACTTCTTTATCGTTGGAGGTAACTTACTCCTTTTAATTGAGCTGCAAGGCAGAATGCGCGAGGAACTTGGTGTCTTTGTCACCTTGCTAAAGCTCTTTCAAGCTACCACTTTGAAGTTAATGGTCTGAATTCTTCCTGGAATGTTTGGAAACGTGGGACCGGGGAAGCGATACTCGAAGACTTTGGCCTAGCGAAACTGCCCTGCTGCTAGGATTGAAGGCGACGCGGCTGGTTGCTAGTCTAGTCTCAAAGGTCCCTCGTACGGTCGTCTTGGCGGGAGCCACGGGTTTCCTCGGGCAATATCTTGCCAGATGCCTGGTCAACGACAAGCACGTGGAGAACGTTATAGCTGCCTTTTTCCTTAAAACAAGCGTTCATCTATAATACTAAAGATCTATCAGAAAGGGGGACGTCTTCTCCTACAGTCACCCCTGCTTTCTCCTCTCTGATTAGTTAGCACTTTCACTTCTGGTTAGCTAAGCTTACTTACCTGTGATTGGTTGTTTTAAAAACCATCAGGCTAATTACGTACATACACTGGTTGGAAGTTTTTAAGCATATTAATACTCAGTCAAATCATATTCTCTAGGGAATTATTATCGTTCAAGAACGCCTGAGACAGCACAGAAGCTTGAGTCCTACTCTCAGGTTGAAAGATAACAATTCGATCATGCTCTGTAATACTGCCAATCTAATTGAGCAGGTCGCAGGTGAGCCATGGTCGCGAGAAGAGTGTGGGTGGCAGTGCCGTCTGTAAAGCCCGCCTGGCCTGGGCAGCGAGCAAAGCCGGTAGTTGCCGTACATCGAGCTCCGTCATCAGAAAGATACTAATCCAAGTGGGCAAAAGGCTGCCAAGGAGATATAACCCAAAGGGCCGCCATATGTGGTAATTGTCATTAGAGGTCGAAAATAGGCCCTAGAGTCACTTGATTTCGCGTAGATGCAGACAACAAAGCAATGTGATGACGTTGGCCATTTGGATGATATCAATCCCTTGCCGCTCACTGGCTACACTGTAAGTCCACCTCTTTACCAACCTGAAGGACCAGCGACACAGTCGTGTAGCCATAGTGTGAGAAGTGTTTGGTCACTTGCGTGCTGCATGCCAATGTGCAGCTAATAACGGTTCCACTATGGTGATTGGTTCGCCTTGGTGGCTATCGGTTGGTCTATCTCGTATGTAGTTGCTTGTCTAGACACTCTGCGGGTTCCAAGGTTATCGCCCGTTATAAAGGGGTATATGCAAGGCTAAGCCTGGCATCGTTAAGATATAGAGTTAAACCAAGTCTCTACCGTCGCATCTTAAAGCAGTAATCCAGGCGAATGCGTTTGCCTAGCGCTTATAATACCATTAACTAAGCCTTAGTTAGGGCTGTTTTAAAGTTTATGCAATAACCTAAGTGTAGCCTTGTAAGACTGTATATCCTTATGATTAGTTACATGGGGGAGGGGAGCGGGAGGTATTAAGCTAGGCTTAGGCGCCTGCATAGCTGCTTTTGCGAAATCCCTAAGGACTAACCATTTCAAGGCAGTTATAACGATTGTTAGCAACAGCTATATACCTAGAAAGTCTACATCTAGGCAGCAATCCTATTTCAGAGGCACCTGCAGCATATATTAATTATGTAAGTAGCCTTGTTTTTTTCCCTCCCTAACTTGGTCCCTAATAAGGTGGTGGCTTATCTTCTACCCCGTCTTCTGTATTATTTAATAACCTATTCTCTCCTATTTTTCACTCCTCTTATAGTAATTATATCCTATATCTCTTCTAAGCTCTATCTATTTCTTCCTACGTAACCTATTATTACTTAGTTACTAAAGACCCTCTAGCATAATCCTGGCTTTATTATGACAGTTGTAACTTAAAGCCCTATGGTTATTAACGGTTTTTACATTCCTTCTACTGTTAAAGACTTAAAACTGTTATCTCTGGTGTATGTTTAAAACAAGTGACATGATAATCTTTTGCTAATTGCTCTAAACTAGCTACAACCTTCTCCCAGATAACAGAGACTAGCCTAAGGTATAGCAGATTTACCTCTAGAAGCTAGCAGACCTTTTTAAGTACTTTAACGTTTAGGACAAATTTAAAATACACCTTATACATAGATACTTCTAACTAGAAGAAGGTAATGTTATGCTTAGGACTGCCCTTGCATCTGTTTGTAGATGTTAGACTAAGCCTACTTGTATTATGGATCTTAAGCCTGTAAAGATCTATGGCTATATTTTTAGACTGACTAAAAGTGGTAAGATGCAGGCCTATAAGTATTATAATAGACTGACTACCAATCTTAATAGCGTTAATCCTGCATTTTTCTAGGAACTAGTTAAGTATTTATGCGTTAATAACTTAATAGAGATGCTTAGACTTAAAGTCTTTGCTAAAGAAATTCTAGAGATAATGTGTAAGTTTATCCTTAAAGATAACAGCACTGTTATGTTAGATACAAGAGATGTTAAGAAATAGACGTCCTACTGTTTTACTAGATTTACTGTTAATAAGCTAGGCATAACTAAGCTTAAGGGTAATTAAAGCTATGCTAAGACTGTAAGAAATACTTACTAGGTTTTTACTAATAAGAAGATTAGTAAAGAGGACTTTCTTATAGATATTCTTTAGGCTAAGGACATTGTTTACTAAGTTTTTAGGAAGGTGTTATTTTGCCTTACTTAGAGGATTTTAGAAAACAACTGTTACTACCAGATTATCTCTACGTAGCTTTAGATAAGTTAATCTAACTAACCCTGTTTAGCACAGCTGCTTAACTTTTACTACCTAAAACCTTTGTTAATAACCTGCCTGCCTTAACTCTTTATTTACAGCCTTAACCTATTTCCCTCTACGTATTTATCTAGAGCCTTATAACTTTATCTAAGCTATGCCTAATTGTGAAGCTAGTCTTTTTAGAATTAATGCTATACCTCCTTAAGAGCGGCCATGTCCTCTTACTAGATGTTTTATAATAGTTATACTGTAAATAATTCTGCTTGCGCTCTAGAGGCCTAGTTATTAATTATGCAAAATGCATTAAGATAGGCTAGAGAAGAAGCATTAGCTAGGTCTACTGTACCTTTTATAACTTTACCTTCTATAATAAAGCCGTACTAGTAAAATAAGCTAATTATCCTTATAGCCTAGATAAGCTATAAATTAACCTTTAAAGCATTCCTAGCTTCCTCTAAGAAGGTCTACCAAAAGAGATACTTAAGTTTGCGGCAGTTGTTATAGTAATGCTATCCCTTAGAATCTATATATCCTAAAACATTCTTAAACCCTTATAGCAAAAAGCTAAATAAAAGAATTACTACTTTAGCCTAGTTAATAATTTCTATAATTTTTCTAGTTTTAGAGTTTATAAGGAGGTTTATCTTATAGAGGTCGCTATAGCTAAGAACAAAAGAAAGTGTTCCTAAGAAGAGCAAAGGAAGCACTTACTAAACTCTGCTTAAGTTTAACGTAAAACAGAAAGGAAGTAATTAAGTAAGAAGGTTAAACTTAGAGCTAAGCTCTCTCTACAGAGTGTTTATATTATCTTAGGATAAATACTAACTATTATTCTATAACTATGTAAAGAAACTATTTATGTATTAGCTCTAGTTATGCTAACGTAATAAACACCTAAATATACCTTATAAGGTCTTTTATAGTGCTACACTGCTAGGAAACGGCATTAGCTAGCTAAAGAACAGAGATATTACGCGCAATAATATAAGTAGTTCTAGAAATGTTATCCATCTTATAAATATAAATAGGCCGCAATCTGCCTATAGTTCTGTAATATTTATAGCTAGTAATAAGTTATAGATAAACTATCTTAGCTAGTTTTATAATTTCTATGTTAATACTAGAGTCCTGGATTTAAAACTAGAAGATTTTAGACTTATTAGTCCCTACTGTAACAGTATAGCTAAACATCCCCTATATCTACACTAGGTTAACCTGCCTACTAGCGCAAGAGAGGGTAAATTTATCACATTATTCTCTTGTTACACTTATGTTAGTTTTAAAAAACGCACTAATTACGTTGTTAAGACTGTAGTAAGTAGCTATGGCGGTAAAATTAAAGGACGGCAAGAGATGGTAAGAAGTAATAAATAGCGTTTGCGTTAATAGTTAACTGAGTTAGTAAGTTAATGTGATGTACGTTTTAGTGCCTTAGCAAAACAGGAAGCATGGTCCACACTTCTAACGAAGTTATAACCCTTACACTGCTGCCTATAACCCTTTAATAACCACTATTAACTATAGGCGGCAGTCCACTCTTATACCTACTTATTCTCTATACTACATATACCACATTATTTACCTCTATGTTACTTTTGCTATGTTTACTACTAAACTTGACATTATTGTAAATGTATAATGCTTTCTTATGCTGCTAATACCTCTGATGCCTCTGGTGCCTCTAGTGTAAAGAATAACACTCCGTAGGAGTATTACAGGGAAGGATTAAGATGGAAGAATTCGCCTTGCTTACAGTGTAGTAGGATACAGTCACGTTAACAGGCCTTACAAGGTGGGAATAGCCTCACGCGGCAGAGATACACTCACTATAGCTGCTTAGATTGCGATGTACCTCTCTGTAAACAGAGAGATTGCTAGTACCTCTTTTATATGCAAAATAAGCCGTAAATAGAAATATAGTACAACAGCTAAATTTGATTTGCTGGATGTGGGCTCTAATTGGCTATTTTCCCTTACTTGGCAAAAATGGCGCCTAGTCACGGTAGAGGGGATATATGCGGATGGCTGAAAGGCCTCTCTATTAACCCAGTTTGTCTTAGTCCGTCTTACCTTGCTAAGCCTATAGGCAGGACAGTAGACGGACTGGGTTTCGTGCATGCTCTTATCCTACCCTACCTTGCTGTTCGGAGTTTCTGCCTGGTTCACTAGAAACATTGGCACACTGCCCCGTGCGGCAGAGCTTGCTGCGGCCTGTGAAAACACAGCTGTAAAGTACCAAGCATATGCCACAAATGCGCCTTCAACTTCGCCCCGCTTGCGAGCGTACCAGACCTGTCATGACAAGTCACTGCCGTCAAGACCCGCTTCAAATATTGTATCCAACCGGAAGCGGGTTTCGCTCCATCTTTACATGCTCATTCCTTATCTAGGTTGGCCAACCAGAATGTCGGTCTGGGGCGCGAGGGAGTAACTGTCCATCTCCTGCACCACCTGCGGCCTTTCTAACAGCCAAGCTTGAGTCAACAGGTGCTTTGCCAATAGCGCCATGCCATGCAGATCAGCAGCCGCATAAAACGACCTTTCGGCTCCGTCTTCCGTCCCGTTGGAAGATGCACTACATACACTGAGTAGCTAGGCGGTGTGGGCTGCTGGTGCTTCTTTTCACGTCCAACGAAGCAGCCCTGGCTCCTGCCGAGTGTCTTTTACTCCGTTTCTCGTGTCATCTCATTCGTTGTACAACTGAAAGCGCCTGTGGCCTGCCTGCTTGTTACAACGCTAGGGCGGAAGATCAGGCCCCAAACTATAGCACAAGGCTGCCCGTTGCAGCCGCTGAACTGTCTTTGCATGGCGCTCCTGGCCTCGTACCCTTTGGCTTGAGCATCGGTATCGGAATGACCCCATTCAACGCCGACACTCTGGGTCAGCGAACGGCAGGGCGCCTCTTCGGACAAGGGACCTTTCAAAATGAAGCAACACCTGCAGTCAATCTTTCATTACACAAAGAGCGCTTGTGCAGCCCTGCAGATCATCCGATTGGATAGCGATGGCTGAAGCGGGTCGCACCCACTCCTGTGAGTTGGTCACATTGCGTTTGACTTTTTGATATATCTACTAGTTAAGGGGCCTAGCCATACCCTTGGTTAAGTCATACATGTATGAACCAGGAGAGAATAGGTAGATCACCTATAGATTTTAATAGTTTCTCTTTGTCTCTGTTAACAGTTTGTTACATTTAGGGCTACGTAGCTAGCATTCTGACAGAAGGTCTATGTTTAGATATAAAATATAATAGCACATTTACTAAGTCTACGTTTTAGTTTAGTATGTAGTAACATAGTTATATATAAAGAAAAGTTATAATAAATAGAAAAGATATAGAATAAAGAGAGAATAATCTGCTTACTATATTAACCTGCTTACTATACACATACGTTACTTATAGACTACTTTCTATAATAATATAACTTTATACTTAAAATCTATACTTGTGTAGTACCTCTGTTAAACTAACAGTACTGGTATTAACTATCTTTGTGCGTAACTAAATTCTTAAACAGCTAGAGATATGCCTGCAACAGGAATGACTGTAAGTGTAAAAGCACTAAAGTCAGGAGTAGGATTATTGCCAACAATAGGCCTTGTATATTCAGAAGCTGAATCTTAGGGAAGATTCCCCTGCGATTCCCTAGGGAGACGCTGTCTTAAATAGACCCCGCACCCTGAGACACTCTGCTAACCTTAGCAGCGGGGTCCGGCGATAAACCACGCCTGCGCTGCGGAGCGCCTGTGACAGCAAGTAACGCAAGCCAACGAGAGCCGCTCGGGCGATAACGGGCAGCAAAAAGGCCTAGGGGAAGCCCCGAGAAGGGAGCTTAGTACAGTCTGTTGGCGGCCGCTCCGGGGTTAGCGTTGCAGCCACCCCTACAGACGTGGGGGTGTGAGGCCTGCGCTTATGGCTGCGTCTAACGGGTAGAGATTGTCTAAGACGAGGACCTTACCCAGACGCTAACTACTATAACTTCTGCCTATTTCAACGGCAATTCTAGTGCTGCAGTACACCATCACCTACTAGTACATCCGTCGGCCATGATCTTGGCACGACATCTTTATGCATGTCCTAAGCCCACTAAGGCTCTAACGCCCTGTTGCTTACAAGGCTTGACACTGACATCCGATGAGGCGAATATGATCTATCTCTTTAACCCTTTAACATACCTGGGTCCCTAATTTAGGACCTTATGATATCTTTTAATTTATCGTTTGTATTCAAGGAGCTAGCAGAGGTACAGAAGACACTGAAAAACTTTTGTGCTTCGACATGTCGGTCCCCATTAGGCGGACAAGAACCTCGCTGGGTGCACACTCCGGTGGGACGCTTACGTAATAGCGAATGGGGCGAGGCCGCTTGGGACAGGCTTCGTAGTGTATCGCTCCTGCGGGTCGGGCCGATCCGACGTTCCCCCGCGTGGCAAAAATGCTGGCCGGTTGGGGCTGACGGTACGTACTCTGTCTTTCCGTTTGTCGTAGGTTCCCCGACATCCCCGCTGTACTTTGCGGGCACATGTATCCATCACGAGCCAACGGCCAGGTGTCCTGCCCATCCATCGTGGATCCGGGTCCTTGACATGCCTTGCTAAGTCGACACCTCTGCCATGGTGGCCCGCTCCGTGCTCCTTTCGCGACATCGGCACGAAGGGCACGTTCGTGCCTTCTCCAAGGTGCATGAGTCCACATCACCCACAGACGTCGTCTTCACAGAGCAACAACGGGGAATCATCAGACAACGCATCGGCACTACAATGAGAGATGTTACACCCAAGAGGAGACTTGGAATCATGGTTGACTGGTTGGCCGAGAAGCAGCTGGATCGAGGAGTCAATGTCTCTGAGGGAATGAGCCGATACGTCAATCGACAACAGGTTGAAGACCCGACGTTCATAAATGCTGAGCCTGTAGAAGGCAGCGTTGCTGCAAAACGCTGGTAGATGAAGTGATTGATATCTGACAGAGACATGAGTGAGGAGGATCCCTGTTCATCCAGATGTGGAAACTCCGACCTGGGAGCCCAGACACCCACCTTTCAAATCGTCAGAGAGGCCGCCGCCATTAATTAGTAGATTTTTTAGACAATACACATCACTTGCTCATGAAATAAACTCCTTGAAATTGTGCCCCAGCTGAGCGGCACTAAGACCCGAGGCACCGGGGCCCCCATCTTTCCCCCGTCTTTCCACGACGCGCGGTGAATCCACGGAAGCTGTCAGAGGTCGGAATGAAAGCTCGTCGAGTACACACCTCGGACCTCAACATCCTTCCAATTGGCTGCTGGGTCGTGCTGACAAAGTCAGAAAAGAGTGGGTCGACGTCGCCAACTGCATCTCTTCCCTTTACCCTGCGTTTTGTCTTCATCAGCTTCATCTCAGTCCACTCAGCCACCGCGACGTGCAATTTCACACTCACAACCCGACACTCAATCTTCGCTCTCTACAGTTCAAGACGCACAGTTCACGACTTACAGTTGGCGGTTTACGCCCTTCCCTTAAAGGGCAAAGCATAAAGACCAGAACAATGGCTCACATGGTAGGATCTTTGCTGAGCCTCCCGCCCCTTTTTCTTGCTCTGTGAGCGTTTGTCATGGGAACTGACACTCTCTTTCTTCCGGTAGCCCTCGCTCCCGCTCCCTGACGACGGCACGAATGTTTCCGCTGCGCTGTCGGCGGCCCAAGATGCAGCTGCATGTCTGCTTCTCGGTTCACACAATGGTCCCTCTTGTGGTTGCGCCGCTGCCGGAGTCGAGGAGTCGAAGATGCCCTTCACCTATCCTGACTACAAACGTTTCGTCTCCCGAGCCAACCAGGATCCGACCATTGCCTCAGCCAAGATTCGATTCGAGTTCGACTTTTTCGAAGCCACCTACGCCCATGTCGACCCAGACGTTCCCCCTGCCAACGCTCCGCTCGTTGCTACCATCTGGTTCAAGATGAGCCAGGGCCCCATCCACGTCTACCTCGTCGACAACATCGGTCGTCTCATCTCCGAGAAGGCGCGCGCCGTTTTCCAAGACCAGTTGACGACGGACCTGGAGTCGCTCGGCCAGATCGGCATCAACCTCGGCCCTCCGCCAATCCGCCACCCCGACGGCGCCTGGGGCGGCGATGCAGGAGGGCCCCTAGTCGCCCGCGCCGTTCTCGAGGTGGCCCACTCGAGCCCGGTTTCCATCGAAGCCCTCGAGGCCAAGCTCAAAGACTTCATCGTCCTCTCGGGCGGCCAAGTTCGTCTTGCCGTTGGCGTCAAGATCCCCTACGACCCGCACAGCACCAAGCAGGCCTTCGAGAACGCTGTGCCCCGCTGCGTGGTAGCCGCCTAGGTGGCGGTGACGACATCCGACGGCCACGTTCGCGCCAGGCGCTTGCTTGCTTGGACGTCTGTTGCCAAGCCAAAGACCCTCCTGAAGCTGTTTCCTTCGGATTTTGTCGGGGACGTCGAGACACTGAAGCCAAAGCATATACGCCCTACCCGCTCGCGCCGGTTAGTCCCTCCTCCCCCGGACCTGTCCGTGCCGTCTCTTTCTCTCTATCCATCTCTGTCTCTCCGTGTCCCCGAGTGACCAAGATGCAACGTTGAGAGCTAACCACAATCCGACAGCGCCCGCAAGCTTCCTCGCGCCAAGGCGTCGATACACATCCCCCTCCACGACATCGAGTCCTGCATCAGGAGGGCTGCTCGACTGTGCCAATAGCGGCATACTCCAAATGGGCCGACGAGCGCGCTAAGATAGTAACTGGAAGTGAGGTTATGTCTTGTCGAACACGGCCAACGGCTGGGCCACAAGCATGTGAGGGATTGGTGGCATACCGAGTCTTACGAGGGCTGGCGTGAATAAAATCTGGAATCTGATGAATCAAGAGCGACCTCTTCCTTTGGATGCCGCCCCGTCGCGTCGTGCTGGCCTGTCCAACCCCCGACGAACCCGAGACTTTGCATCCTGCCGCACTGGGTGAACTGGATATTCCAATCAAGCTCCTGCTGACCTGTAGAGTCTGCAACCCGTGTGCATAGGAGCCATGCCCTGGAAGTTACAGGTCCGTTCTGTCACGACGCCTTTCGCGCTTCCCTCTGATCTGGGTGGATGCCGAAGTTGGAATTAGTCATTGAGACCCCAGCAGCGGCTCAGGATCCTTAGATTATGGTAGAGCTGGACCCCAGAGAGGGTGGGTGCCATATCGACGCGAGTGATGTCTTGCAACTGAGTGGAATCTATTCCGAAAGGCGCCGTTGGTTTAAGGTGGCATGATTCGGTAAACCCCCCGATGGTCAGGCGGGGACCAACCTCAATCAATAGTACCTAGTTGCCTCATCGTACCCAACTCTAAAGAGACGACATCCCAACACCCTCGATACAGTCGACGCTCCAAGTCCATCCTCGTTCCGTCTTGTTCTCCCATAGCGATCAGTGATTTGTCTGCCCCTCCTTCGTAACCAACTGGTTGTTCATCGCCGGATGACCCCAGAATGTAACCACCGAGAACCCCAAAAGCGAAGGCTGTGCTCCATGCGACTCCGGAAGCCTTCGACAACGACCCTCTCGGCACGACATGTGAACGTTGGACGGACGTAATCAATACTCACATGTTGGTCATCCACAATGAAAACATTAGAAGGGCCTTCTACAATTAATAGCAATACTTTAGTTAGTAACTAATTAGTTATTGTAACAGGGACTTTTAATTGTGGTTGCATTACATCGGTTGAAGCGGAGTTGATGTTGGCTCGATGCCCTGTCTGTATTGGAGTGGGGGACAAAGCAAGTGGCACGTGCACGGGCAGCATTTTCAGTATGTTGACCCACATCTGGGTCACATTGTAAAAAAAGCTGCCCGCTGGTACGTACTATCCATGTATCCTTGAGTCCAAGTTCTGTCCTCCACACTGCACCGGACGTGAGTGACATGACGTCGACAGCTCAACCCTTCCCCCCACCCGTCCGAGTACAACACACACTCTACCCCACCCCCGCTCCGTCTCCGTTACGACGCAACGACGCTTGAAATGCCATTGGACGAGACATTGCGCCGCCTGAATTCACTTGCGGAGGCGATTGAGAGCGATACGATTTCGTGCCTCTGGAACCAGCTTAAGCAGGAGTTCTTCGACAGCCGCGACAGCCGCGACGAAGTGGATCGCGACTTTCCGCTGTGGGCTCTTACCAACGTCAATCGCAAGGTCCTCATTTTCGCCATCGACGCGTCGCCGCCCGAGTCCCTCGCGTCCGTCCGCGAAGACATCAAACGCCGCTGGAAACCCGTCTTGGCCTCGTTGGATGCCTCGTTGAACGTCTGCGTCCTCCTTTTCGGTTCTGGCATTGCCCACTCGCGCCCAGCTGTCGATGCCGTCTTCGCGCTGCACAACCAATGCCCCGACGTGACCCTGGTCGATCTCTACACCGCCTATCGAAGCCAACCACTCGTGGTCAAGGGTCGCGTTCCCAGCTCCCTATACAGATTTCGGATAGTGATCAGTAGCTGTGAGTGGCAATAATTCCTTGTCGTCCTTTGTCTATCGGGTTTCTCCTCCACAACTGCTTTCCTCCTGATCCCAGCTCGATTTGCGCTCATTGTCCATCTTTTTCCCTTGCAGTTTCGCCAAATGGCACCAATCTCTGGAAGAAAAGAACCGCCACCATCAAGCCTGCCCTTCGTTCCCTCGAAGACGTCGCCTCCCCCGACTCCCGTCGACCAAATAGCGACGCCTCCGACCCCGAGCAAGACGGTGGTGACGAAGACAGCCCTCCACAAACACCGGAGCAGCCTCGCCGCCTCGATGAGTCGCAGGAAAACATCAATCACTCCTTCTTTCCCTCGCCCAAAGGTGTCGCCATCCCCTTGGAGCAGCCCAACGCCGCCAAGCAGCCAACCATCCTCCCACAACCCCCAAGCTCTCCTAGCCTCTTTGCTGAAGAAGCAGAGGTTTCAAACTTGTTCGACGGTACTTTCGACAGCGATAGCGACAATGAGGCCTTTGCGGATGCTTCAGGCTTGGAACACGCGGTTATCGAAGACAAGGTCACCGGTGAACTGCCACCCAGAGGAAGGCTACACGACGGCGATGCGCTTGCTGTTTCTCAGGCTGAGTCAACTTCCCCTCTGTTCTCGAATTCGATTGAACCAGCGACGACTCTCTTGTCCCACAGACGCCCCAAGTTCAACACCGCTGACTTGACTGTCATTGAAGAGAAAAAGGAAAAGGAAAAGGAAGAGGAAGAGGAAGAGGAAGAGGAAGAGGAAGAGGAAGAGGAAGAGGAAGAGGAAGAGGAAGAGGAAGAGGAAGAGGAAATCGTGAGCCCATACCGGCCATCTGCTGCCAACCGAGCATCCAAGCGCTCTCCAAAACCACACGACGCGCAGCTCCGGGGATTGGACAGTAACGTGACAGTCCGCCCCGGCCGCAAGCGCTCCTACAGCACTTCGGTAATTGAGGAGCCTCTGAGTCTGACACCCAAGCCTGCACCGGATGTCAAACGAGCCAGGAACAACATGATGCATGACGAAGGACAGCCGCGAACTCTTTATCCGTCTTTCAGTCCCAACACTCCAGCGCTGCAGCCAAAACCCAGAAAGGCAATCGCCGACTTGGCACTCGCGGTAGACAGCCTGTCCACTCTCAGACCCCGAACCTGGCTAAATGATGTGATCATTGCGACAATCTCGCAGCGACTTGCTTCTCCAGATATCGGTATCGTGGACAGCCTCATGCTGGCATCAAAGCATAAAACACCACGCACACGCCTCTTGCTTAGCTCCGTCATGTCAAAGAAGCGGACATTGATCTTCATGAACTCTTGTCAGCATTGGGTCGTGTTTCTGTGGATGTATGACATCAAGACCCTCAAAGAGTACAACTCGTTGCCCTCTCTGGACGAAGCTTGCACTGGCGGAGACCTCGTACCAAGCTTTTTAAAGTGGGCGTATAACATGCCAAACATGTATATCAAAGTCAGCAAGGAAAAGGTACTCACCCCTTCCAAGGGCACGGCAATGCTTGCAGCTAACCATCCATAGTGCCCAAAGCAGACCAACTCGTTCGACTGCGGCATGTATGCACTCAGGGTTGCCGAGGCGATCGCCGAGGGCAAGGAGATGACGGAGATTGTCGACAGCAAGTTGGAGCGAAAGTGCCTTGGCCAGGCCCTGTTGACGTCGTGGGATGCCACCCTCACGCCTGCCGAGATGGGCCGCGTCTCCCCCACGATACCCAAGGACATGAGCAGCCGAGTCGTTCAGCTACGGGAGGTGTTTGTCCGTACAAAGCATCTCAGGGGCTTGTTTATCAGCGTAGCCAACGATGCCACGGTCTCGTCATTGCATGCCCCGCTCCAGATCGTTGTCCAGCGCGAGGCATTTGTTATCCAGCAGTCAGCACTCGCAGGGTTTATCGGCAGGCTACAAGAATCCCATTCGCTGTCTCTTGCAGCTTCTCTTGCTGCCCAGCGAGAGTTTGAAGAGACGGCCGAGCGCAGCCAGAACTGGGACAGCCTGCGGACCAAGATGAAGGAGTTTCTCGATGCGTACGCTAGCGTCACGAGCGCATCCGACATGGCTAGCATCCCGCTGTACGAGAGAATTCGGCACCGTAATCTGGAGGCCATGGTGAGCAGTGCGGAGAGTGCCGAGGATGTATGGGACGCTTGCCAGGAGGGATCAAGCAGACAGGCCGAGGAAATCGCTGGGCTTCGCAGGCTCGTCCACGCTTACTATCTCGAGACGTGCACACATATTGTTATTCTTAAGTGCATAGTTTGGAAGTTCCGGGAGAACGAAGCTAGATGGAAGAGAGAGTGAAATGAGCCAGTCATTAGGCGTTTTAAGCATGCATGGTTTAACCGAATCAACAGGCTGTTGATGTAAATGCAACCCGATGTCCTATCGCAATACCCACCGACTGACCACATCCCGTCACCACCCTTGGACCAACTCATTGTCGGCCGCCGTTTGAGCATAGACTGAGCCACTTTGATGCCCAAGGTTGCCGAAACGGCACCTCATTCGCGTCGCATCGGCCTGGATGTTGAATCCGTGGACCGAGGCTGGGACTGTCCTGATGGCCAACGGGACTGAGCGCCTGCAATGTCCTGCCTGGCATGACAAGGCTGCTATGCGCAGCTTAGTTTGTCTGTGTTGACGACTGTCCGAGAAAGCTCCGTCCAAGACGTTAGCCGCCAGGACCAAGCGCCTGCAAGCGCTCGGAATCTTGCCGTTGCGTCGGGTGTCGACCGTGTGGGGTTCGCGTTCCTCCTGGGCCTGGGCGTGTATCTGGGCATCGTCATCCTCCCGGAGCCCGGAGGCGTCGGGGGACATTGTGGTGCCCGTGGCTGTGCTCGGGAGCTCAGTCATCGTCTCGCAGCCAAACAGCCCGTCATCTCCCCAGCATATGTCCAAGTTGTCGATTGTGTTGTATTCGTCCAGGGCAGTGCCAAGCCTGCTATCGAGTACGCCGTGGCTTGTGATATCATTGCTTGTGAAGGAGTCGTGACTGGCAGGCCCGGGGCCAACGGTCATCTTGGGGGTGGCTCTTGTATCCGATGTGGATTCGGTGGCCGGAAGTGAGCCGAGTGGCTTGGCGGATCGAGAGCGTGTCACTGTGGGATGATTGTTCAAAGGGATCTGTTGTTGACGAGGCTTGTTGGATGGCCGAGCCTTTATTATTCCACCGCCCCATCTTGTCGTCTCATCTGTCTCATCCGTCCGTTCTGGTCGGGCCGTCTCGTCGTGTTGACTGCATGAGCGCGGCATTCAACCCCTTCCTATTCATCACCTGTATTGTTCAAGCAGCAGCGCGTGTCTGCTGTACCTCCACCAAGCAAGCAGGCATCTGCTTTGGCTTTTTTAAGGAGTCGTCTGGTTTGGACTAGGAGCTTGAACCAAGTCTCAAACGCTTTTACAATGGGGTCGATTGCGCTTTTTGTGCCCACCACAACTGATTGGTCTACATGTTTCACGCGGCTGTCATTGTCGGTTGATCGCGATGCCGGCATCCGTAAAATATTGGATGATAACGTGTGCTTAGTCTTCATTTGTGGCTGATTTCATTCGTTGGATGTCGCGGTAGTCAACATCTCAGTCCCTTGTTGACCAAGCTCAATGCCTTTTTGAGCGTTGAAATGACTGTTTGCTTCGGAGCTGGACTGTTCTCTTAGCATGTCAGAATCACACTTATCTCTACCGAGCTACCCTTTTGAAAACTCGCAGTATGAATGAGTCTCTACACAGCGAAACTTCCGCGAATGTCTACCATTGCACGTTCCTTGGCATTCCTAAATCCTTCAGCGCCTGCTCTAGGAATGCTTCAAAATCCGTCCATTGGCCTAGGCTCACACAGTCTACAATGTTGTCATGCTTAATGCAAGAAAGCCCGTCATGGACGGTCCAAACCAAATGGCTGCCAAAACTGTGTTGTAACAACACTTGAAAAAAGTCCTTGAAGTGCAGCTCGGCCAAACAGTGGCGATGGAAGTCGCCGTATTTCAAAAGCGTAAATAGCATCTGGTCCTTGTCCAACGGCAGAGTCAAAAGCTCCGCAGGCATGCCATCCGGAAACTCCACTCGTGCACACAACATTCCGATAACAACTCGCCTGTCAAGTAACTCTCGATGCTCAAGATACGCCGCAATACCGATGACCATGGCGTCTGGTACGTTCGGTTGGAGGCATAATAGAAGGTTGACTGCCTTTGTTCTGATATATGAATCCTCGTCATTGACACATGTTACTACCTCGCTGATTGTTGTATCTGGCAACCGAGTCAACTACGTGTATAGCACTTCAAGTGCGGCCCGTCTGATAAGAACTTCCTGGTCCTTGAGAAGAGCTGTAAGGTCGCATATGATGCCCAATGGTAAGCTGGGCAGCCTGGTCATGACCTCGGTCATACCTCACCTGATGAACCTGTCCTCATCACGCATATGAAAGACTAGCCTCTGGAGCATATTGGTTTCCAAACGCACGCTTGATGCGACGCGTAAAACTTCGGCAGCGGCTCGTTTGACACCCGTGTCTGGAATATCAAGACATGCCACCACTGAACTAAGCATTTCCGCGGGTATTTGTGTGCAGGCTTGCAAGGCCTCGAGTTCGGCTCGTTTGGCGAGTATTAATTCTTGGTCTTCAGCGTTTTCTGGTGGAACATTGATCAACCCCCCTGTAATACTCGATTCAACATGGCTTCTCAGACTTATAACTCGTTCAACCGCAGGACCTCGAGTTGCAAAAAGCGGTGTCCCCGTGATGCGAGTTGTTATAGACTGTGTAGCTGCTGGCTTTGGGGCAGAATACGCCGCTAGCTGGTCGCGTATTTCCTCAGGTAGGGTTGATCGACGTCGCAATATACTATAGGCAAGATCCCTAGTGTTTTGGATGCGATTCCCAAGATGCCCTGATACTTCTTGAAGTACGTAGTCCGACAGAATTGGCTGCTCATTCAGGATTCTTGCGGCGGCATCTACAACGTCTCCGTTGCTATGATTGAGGCAACCCACAACAACAGTTACACAAACATCGGGTATTGACATGTTTGTAGAATGCAAAAACCTCAACACACGCCGTAGCGCTTTCGTCTCGGCAGCTGTGCCGCCTTGAGCCCATGCGGCTACACTGTCCATGATTTGGGGAAGAATCCCACGCCCTGATGGTTGGATCGCGCGTTGTGAGGGCATCGTGGTTAAAATAGTGTTCCTCGCTTCGACGTTCTCTCTCAATATACCAATGAGAGCCTTTTCTGGAAATTCGAACTCGCTCGCCAATGTGATTGCCACTAGATCCAGTCGATAGTCCTTCTCCATCACCCTGCACTGGAAAATCAGCCATTCTTTTAGCTGATTTTCCGCTTTGTGTCGTAAAGTATTGATTGGAGGTCTACTTGTGGGCGAAATTGGAACCTCACTTAAGCAGTGCATTGCCAATCTCTGGTGTGTTGACCCCAAAAGATCCAGTGGCCTTTCTTGGATCTCAATGAAGAAGGCCTGTGTTTCGTAGCATTCATGGTTTCCTTCCGCGCTAAACAAACCCACAACGAAACGCCAGAAAATATCGTAGCGCAACGAGTACTTGTGTCTCTGGAGGAATGATTTTGGGTCAACAGTCTCGTCCAGCTCGAGACGTCCCTTGCCGCCGCTCAAAAGTTGCAGGCACTTTAGCTTCTTGGCAGATCTCCACATCCGGACAAAATACCGGGCTGCAAAAAACTCTTGAAGAGTCAAATGCAAAAAGTGGTAGGTTCGGGTTTGTTCCTTTGCCAAGGGGTCGGAAGTTCGTAGGTAAGAAAGTCGTCGGAGAGTATTGTCGATTATTTCCCCAGGCCGGCCAAAGTGTATGGAAACAGTCTTTCGGAGCCTAGCGTCGAAGACTACAATGTTGTTATACAGTCCAGTAAAGGCAAGCCCCTCAAGTACAACGGCCTCGTATCCGACCAGGTCCATGACTTCGTTGACATGCAGGTTGTCATGATCGTTCACCAGCCGGCCATCGGTCTTCTTGCCCAGCCGTGCAAGGTACTTTCTCCACAACCCTCGCTCGATGGCCCTATACAGATTCGTCATCGTATCCGGTTCGTCTTCGCTAACGTCACTCCAGGCGAAGCAAAGCGCATCAAGTTGGATGGGTATTCGAACAAGGTCTCGGATCAGGAGGTGTTCGTCAAGGAATGACTGGATCTTTTTCGCGTTGTCGGCCTCCAACCTTTCAATATATGCGGCTACCTGTTCTGGGTCGAATCCGATAGTTTCCAGCTCAAGATCAAAAGGTTTTACTTCCGCCGGTGGCGTGACTGACGGCCGAGACATTACGACGATGTTCGGCTGATTCAGAAGACTGACCATGAATCGAAACAGGGCACTGGTTCGAGATAGGTCATGCCAAATCTCATCCAAACCGTCAACTATGAACAAGGTTCTGCCGCCGTCAACTTTGTCACATACTGTTCGTAATGCCGCAGCCAAATCATCACGCTTGCTCTGCTGAGAGAAGAACTCATCGCAAAACAAATCGTGAAGACTGTACCTTCCGGTTTGGGACTTCAAGTTTCGCAACGGTATCCAGAGAACGCGATCGAATAGGCCCCTCCAAGTCCCAGAGTTGATAAATTCGAACACGGCCTTTTTGCACAAAGTGGTCTTACCAACACCCGCGTGACCTCGAATGAAGATTCTTTTGGGCTTCGTTGAGCGATCCAGGTATGTTTTTCGAATATTGAAGATGTCTCGCAACTCGATCGACTCCCTGTGGCTTGTTTATAGGCAAATGGAAAAACAACTGCCTTGCATACGAAGCTGCAGCGGCCGCTGCGTAGCCATGCCATTCGTCGTTCTTGTGTGAGTCGCAGTAGTCCGCAATTCCTCGAATAACGATACATGGAAAATCAACTAGCACTCCCGCGGCCTCCATCTCGAAGCAGAGAATGTCATGTCGTTGCGCCAGGTAGTCCCTCAATATGGCGTCCTTAACCACCAATTCTCCTGCCGCAATTGTACCTCTGTGTATGACGACGGGAGAATCGTCTCCATCATCGTCAGCGGGCCGACCTAGGATCATCGAGAAGTCGCATCCGCTTTCGTCACAGAAAGCACTGGAGCTTTGATGAGGGACCCCAGGTGGGAAAAGACGGTCCTTTTCTGCACCCGGGTATCGAAATCGTCGAAGTCCTCTGCGGCTCGTGTCGATTCTTCTGATATGCCCCTCAATCGGATCGGTATCCGACATGGCCCTGGACACGGCCAGGTCCTGGGCGGCGTTGAGTAAGACGGTTGGTGGAGGTGCAAGGAAACCAGTGCGCTCGAACACACCGTTTTTTGCTTTCCCGTGGTCGTATTGTATGGCCCCTGAATGTTTACCAGTAGGTTTGCTGACGACTACGTGGCCAAGACGAATCATTCCATTGTCTGTCGCCACTGGGACACCGCCACCAATGCCAACCAGCAGGCCAAATTGGAGATTTGGAAAGGTCATCCTCATTTGGGTGACAACAGTCGCCGCGGGGCAGTTACCCGGCTGATAAAGCCCGGCAACCACAACGTTGTGCCCGTTGATGCTCCCAAGGTTGTACACATTGCGGTCAGCTCTCGACTGCGTCAGGACACCGTGTTTTTCATCGAGCATCTGTATCGCGGCAATCTGTTCCACCTCTAGAGGACAGATCCACCCCACCGTGTAGGCTTCGTGTTCCAGTATCTTCGGCATGGTGCTTACACCCACACTCGGCTCGTTTAACCACTGTCGCCTCGACCGACGTTTGTGGGGTGATTATTGGGACGTTCCCGACTCTCTATCGTATGGGTCTGTCAGTGTCGGACAAAGCATTGTTAACACCGAGGGGAGTAGAGAAACTGACAGAAAATAACTCCAAAAAGGTCTTGTTGTCAAGGAATGGAGGTTTGGACTCAACTCTCGGTCTGTAGACCTTCTGATGTTGGGGAAACGGTGTTGAGGCATATTTGTCTTGCTAGCCTCGTGCGGCTGAACAACGTCGGATCGACCAATCATACATGCAGCAAGAAGGCCGCCAAGCCAATGACAGCGTCAGCAACCTTGGAATGATTAAGTTAGTTCTCCATGGTCACAATTGTTAATTCTAGACTTACGCACCGCCATCTGGCGCCGTAATCCACAGGTTTCAGTCAAGTTTGCTCATTGAATTGATCCGTAGGGGAAAGGCGGAACCATTCAGTGCTTCTTTAACGCCCAAACGTGTCTTAAACGTTCCCAGCAGAAGGAATGTCTCTATTGAATTGCCCAAGATTGTCATCAGTCACTAACAAACTGTGGTGGTGGGAGAAAGAGAGCCAGACACGGCGCACTTAATCCAGTAAACTGCTATTAGAGGCTGCATTGTACCCGACGCCTGCCCTGCGTTCTGATGGTTCCGGTGCCAGTATTCGTTACATGATGATCTAAGCAAAGACAGACTTTCTGGCTGTTTCCCTTTCCAGTCAGTGTTTAGACCAAGAGTCTTTGCAAGAGCGACAACTTAGTGGACGCCTGTTTCTTGGACCTCGAGACGTCTCATGCCTAGCCACATACTACATCATTACTAACCCCTTTTCCCAAGGTCGCCCTTTTCGTCGTACAAACCCAACCCGGGCCTCGATGCTTGCTTCAACCTACGAACCCACCTTTTCAGCGGGACTTCGCCGTTGAACCTTGATTAGCCTGTCTCCCGTCTCCCACTACCATTCAGGCTACTCCCAGTGGACGGTGCGATGCAAGGGAGGCCACAGGCCGACTTTCCAACGATTGTGGGCAAAGAGGCAGGGCGTATCCCCGTCTCTTCTACGTCTTCCGCAGGCATGCTGGTCCCCGGCAGTGATGCCATTCCGCCCATCAGCAGAACGCTCATTTCGAACCCTCCCACGGCTGAGACAGTGTAGGGTAGACGCCAACCCTCCGTCAGGACCACAGCGCCCATCCAAAACACTGGCACAACACTCAACGAGACCAAGGGGAAGGAACCCGCCGTCTTCTTGACCACCCTGCCACCCCAAATGACTCCTCTCCCTACCGGGTCTACCGGCGGCCTCAACGAAAGGAATGCGCAGGATCTCAGCAAGGCGATGCTGGAGTAGCAGGTGTACAGGGCCAGATACCGCGAGATCCCACCCCAGTACTACGCCTGGCTCTTTGCCTCGAGGAATGCGTCCAGGCGGTTCCGCACCCTCGAGCGCACCGGAGAAGAGCGCGTTGAGGTCTTGAAGCGTGTATCGGAGGACAATGGGCGCCTGGACGCCCTTGAGACAGCCTCTGGTCTCCGAGCGGCACTGGGATGCAGCACGGTGGCGAGGGACGTCTCGGACCCGGCCAGTAACCTTGCCAGCCTGGGTTTCGGGCGCAGAGAGGATGAGCGGGAACCTGGGGACGGTCAGGGGTTGAGTATGGCCCATGACGCATGGCTCAAGGTGTGGGAGCATACGCGTGTGACGATGTCAACGGCTTCATCCTTTGATCAAGCACGTGTGTGAGGGGGTTTGGGACATTAAGGAAGGGAGGTTTTGGGGCGGGGTTTATTTGTTTGGTCTATTTGCGCGTCTGTTTTCTCTTGTGTTGATCCCATTCAAGCCTTCCATGATCTTTGTTAGTAGTACCTCCCGCTCAGTAAAGTTGGGCGTTAATGGAGTTCCAAACGAACTTGAAGTGTATCGGGTGGGTTGGTCACACTTCTCTTCGTTTATGAAGAGAAGCCTTGAAACGCAATGTTCTCAATGCATATGCTCTATATAGATGTTTGTTGAATTTGTTCTGCCGTCACTCGATTGCTTACATCCCAATCCAACATCTCGTATACAATCCTTTCAACTGTGACATCACGCCGGAGCTTCTCTTTGATATCTCTAATCCGATCCAGGAACTCGATCATTTGTTTCTGGTCTTTTCCTCGACGATCCAGCACATTGCGAATGATCCAAGCCTTCTCCGTCTTCTCCGGCAACTTGATTTTTTTCAAGACGTACAGCATTGTGATACCAAGAGCCCAAATGTCTCCGGGAAGTCCTCGGCGGCCTTCGGTGATCAGGTCTGGTGGGACATACCACGGTGTGCCACCAGGAAGAGTTTTTTCATTGGTAGACATGGCTAGTCCAAAGTCCAAAACAACAGCGCCTCGCTGAGGAGAATACGCAATGTTGGCTGGCTTGATGTCGTTGTGAACGATTCCCTTGGAAGCCAAGTATTTCAGAGCGGCGGAGGTGTCACGAAGAATGGTCGTGGCATCCTCGGTATCAAACGGGGATTCTATACCGCGATGTAGAGAAAGCGGAAGCGGCTCCACGTAGATAGCGAACAGGCGACCGTCAAAGGCTTTGAGCGAAATGATGTTTGGCTGTTGAGAATCTGTCAGCTCACAGAGTCATGTCATCTTATCGTCGAGAGCGTAGAGTGTGCTCCTCTGATTCCGACATCAGGGCGCCAGTGAGAAATTGATTGAGCAGACTTGAACTCACGTGACGAAGGATGGAAAGGAACTTCATTTCTCGTTTCCAATTGATTGCACACTTGGCTAGGCTTTCAAGAGGGCGCCCTTCGTACCTCAAAACTTTAGCCACGACATCTTCTTCCAATGCAGAGTGTCGAGCGGTGAACAATCTGGCAGAGAGCGTGTGTGCTACGTTCCTCAGTCTGGTCAGCTCATAGTTTGCCGGCGCCTCCGCCCCAGCGCTCCTGGAACCAGGATTTGCCAACCACTTTCGTGCTGTGTCAGAGGTAGTCTTCGCCGTTTTGACAATGGCCAAGTCACCATCAGAAAGTGACAACAGCGGCGTTCCACTCTCTCGAATTATAGCTTGCGCTGGTGTTGCCAATGGTCTCCCAGGAGTCAGACTTTGGTGGGTTTTAACAAGTGCCCCTGCAGCAACCGATGATGGTAGAAGATTCGTAGCTGGGGCGATGATGAACTCCGTCACCTCCCCGTCTATCTGCCGCCGCTTGGTACCTGGCTCGTTCTCACCATCATCGGGCCGCAGACGCTTCACAGAGGATGAGACTGTCGATACTTGTTGGGTGACGGCAGAAAATCTCCTCTGGAGAATGAGGAAGTCTACGAGGTGTTGTTCGGACAAAATGTCATTGTCAACGCGTACGGATATCCTCCACAATCCCGGCGTGACAACTCGTGAATCGCCGACCGAGAGGCGACTAGGGCTCGTACCTGAACTTGGGGCTGCGAGAAAAATGTCCACATAGGAGTTGTTAACAAGTACGCAATCATCGCTCGATGGGTCGTAAAATATGTTGCAATCAAGGTGGTATGGGATCAGGGCCTGGCTTGCTGGGATGCCTGGACGGCTGAAAAAGGGAAGTCGGATGACGAAGTCGACATCCTGGGTGCGCTGCACAACACCGAGCACGTCCCAGCCGCCAAGATGGCACGGAAGAGGGACAGCAGCAAAATGCTTGTCCTTTTTTAGATGGGAAGCATACGCCAGAACGATACGAGCTTCGGGTAAGGAAGTCAAGGAGGCAGCTTCAAGGACCTTGCTAAATTCTGTGACGTCGCGGCAGGATACCGTCTGTGGCGCCACGTCGACGTCGTCATTAACATTTCCTGGATGCATACGTGTGCCGGCGTCCTAGAACAGGATTCAGTCTTCATCTCGTACATTGGTCAAGGTAGCGTTTCGACCAGAATTAGAGACATACTCGGTCGGCGTCGATGTACGCGGAAAAAACCTGATCCCTGCGGCGCTGGGCTTCACCGCTGCTAAATGGTTGGGTTGAGCTAGGCGCAGACGCAGACATGTTGACAGAGCCACGGCGAAGAGCTCATGAATTGGCTCGGGCTCACCAGATGAATTTAGGGTGCACTGGGTCAATCCATGCGGAGAAGCAGCTCTTTCGGCCGCCGGTCCAGTTCCCGCCGCGGGGTCCGGCAAGACGTTCAGGAAAAGAAGGGAAACAGGCGGGGCCGGACTTGTTGTGCTTATGTAAGCATATCGGACACCGATCTGGCGGATTTAAAAACAAACTGCCGCCGGATTGGATGACATAAGTACCCCGCACGGGACAGGTACACCATCGAGCCTAGTCCCGTGATAAGACTATTCCGGAGGAAATTCGGCAAGATAAGGCTGTGGCACACTTTGAATGCTTACATAATCATTCGCTTCCAACCTCCCTAACTTCGCAACTTCGCGGTTCGTTCGCGATGCACGTCAAATCATCTCACCCTTGGCGATCGAAACCATGCCTCCCTTCCTGCCACCGGAGCTTACTCACGATAAGGACAGGGCTTGGGTCAAGGTTGCGAAGCCCGAGTTCAGGGACCCCTCGACTCTGTGGACCAAGCACTGGCATCAATTCAACACGATCACGATCCCAGTCCTTGACGAAGACGCCTTTTTCGCCGACGCCGTGACCGCTGCGCGACAGGCCCAATCTGCGGAGCATCTCGAAGAGCTCCTCGCCGCAAAGTCACAGGAGCGCCGACACGACCTCGAAGGTCTTGTGCGCCACCTTGCGCGTTCGGCGCTTGATTCACGAGTCCGATTCCCCTCCGACAAGACGCGCGATACGGCGCTGAAAATTGGCCAGACGGGGAGTTTGGACAGTTTTCTGCAGCTGGTATGCAGCATCATATACGGGGATGATGACGGTTCGCGCGATAGCCTGGTTTCGCCGCAGGTCGGTGCCGCTGATTCCGCTGCCGATGCCAATCCCGACACCGAGAGCTCTGATGACGGCGATCAGGATACGATGAGCGATGGATGCGCCGCTGGCGGGATTCACGATATCGAAGAGCGTACACCCTGCGATGAAGATACCTCTGTCGAACATCAAAACACCTTTCCTCCTGAACTTTTCCACCTCGCCGACGACTTCGGACACGACATCCGGTGCACCGCCTTTGACGGCAATTCAAGCAAGGCCGCAGTCAATTTGGAGCCGAAGCTTTCAACGGTGGGGTCGTACAATGTCTCATACGGGCTCGAAGACGTGGAATCAAACCCGCAACCAGAGGAAGCGGTCGTCGAGACGAGCACCCAAGAATCCTTAGACATCCTGCCCAACTTGCCGAGGATGCACACCCCGCCCCCAGGACCGCGCCAACAGCACCAGCAACACACTACGCCAGTAACCCCAGTTGACGGCGCTGGTACCCATCTGTGTTCTACAACGGAGGTGCATGGGTCTCCTGCCAGTTGCAGCCCCGCTTTGTCACAAGCCAGGTCAACTCCCACCTCTTGGGGGCTTCCTGAGACCCCTGAAAGTGGCGATGACGCGCGTGTGTCGACCGCTTCGTCGTTCGGCGAGGACGTAACCTTAACAGGAAGTCCTGTGCGTCATAAAAGCTCATCGCATCGGTCAGAAAAGAAAAGACGGCACGACGAAGCTGCAGACGATGAAAAACCGAATCAAACGCGTAAGCGCCAGAGAGGCGAGGTGCGATGACAGACGAAGTACGGCCCGAAAGCTTAACAAAACACAAAACTACGAACTACATGGTGATTTGCCAAGTCGCCTGATGGCGGTTCATCCCATGGAGGACCAAAAACTCGAGCGGACCGAATGCTGTTCCCTTGGAACCAAATTGCCAGCCCAATCTTGCCCAAAGTACTCGCTGAGAAGGCAGTCAAGGGCAGGTGTGCTTTCACGGGGCAGTGTGCCGGTCAAAAAGATATCGAATCCTCACCGACGCCGGCCGATACTGGATCCTTGGGTTGGAAATGCCGCCTTGCGCCCAATCAGGTCGCACAGGCGGGATCCCAAGCACCCGTTGGCGATATCCGCCTGCTTTCCACTGCCACGCCCAACGACAAGGCTTGGGTCCAAAAGGCAATGACTGTCCTGATCTTTCCAGGGCCACGTGCTTTGGAAGAGGAACCAGGAACTGGAGAAGCCGGCTGCGACATCATCATGACCGTCGATGTCACTGAGGTGAATCGGATATGCGCATGAGATCGGGGTCAGTGAGGGGGAAAATGGAATGGGAAGATGATTGGAGGATGCGAAATTGCCATGATTTTCTCCCCAACAGCTATGTGTGCCCAATACCAGGTTGACAAATACGGAGTCATTAACAGATCCTCGGGGGTCACCTGTAACCTAAGCAGCGCATAACCGCGCTCGTCCATGTCGGACAAACAGACATTGGTAACCAAGAAGCACGTCAGCGTCAGCCTTCCAGCATCTTGTTGCAGTGAGAAGCGTGCAAAGGCGAACCAGAAACTTTGGAAATAACGCGTCCCACCATTTGATCCACTGTCAGCCACTGGCAACTAATGGCCCAGGCGAGACGGTTCAACCGTGAGGGGGTGTGGATGCATACCATCTTCCAGGCACGTCCAGTTCGGGCAGTACTGAGGGTTCTGTCTTGGCGGGTTTCCTGCTGCCCACGTGCTCTTTGATCTGACTAGCCATGACCAAGAAGCCTCCCCGTGCTTTTTTGGCGTTCTTCGCAAAGGTCTCGAAGAAATGGGTTCCCCAACCACTGTTTAGAACGGTTCCTAATACCGGAAATGTCGCTCTCGTTGCCGACGAGCAGACTGTTGGTGCCCTTGTTTGCTCTTCTGCAGGACATTCGAGGAAAGCAATGCCCAGGCTGTCGGCACTCCTTGGCAGTGTGCTGCGCTATCACCGATGGAGGCAAATCGCTCTTGTCGACTGGTGATTCATTGACGCTCTAGTTACTATATATGTAGGCCTCTGATCCGGGCAGTGAGATTGGCAAACCAAGGCGATGGCCGCGACGCTCAGCCGTCGTCCGCCATCATCCCGTGCGACCTGTCTCAAGAAATGACACGACCGGTAGCGCTGATGCTAAGTCGAGATTAAAATGAGGTCTCGGTTTCGGCATCGACGCGGGAGCTGGCGGGACTGTCATCCAGGCTTTCGTTCTTTCTATTACAGTTGTCAGTGTCTAGCAGACAGTCGAGGCGAGGAGAGTAGGATGCCGGGTCGACCATTACATAACTGTAAATTCAACCCCAAAGGTGGATTATGTATTCTGTGGCCATACTACTGCGGAAGGCGTCTGTACTGTCTATTGAGGAGGGGTTAAGAGGGGGAACCCAGTGAAACCAGTTCACCGTCTTGGGGTTGCCAGGAATTGGGTAGGCAGACGACTGAGACCTTGCCCTGGTCGAGATACGGGCTGCCAGCCGCTCTGATATTTCCAATCACCAACAAGCACCTTGAGTATGAACTTCCATAGCGTGCTGAGTCTTTCCTTCTTCTTCTTATCATTGTGCTGATAGACTGGCGCCTGCCCTTTGCTTGTCTCGACTGAGAATCAGCGCAATGCACCATGGTGCTCGATTCCTTGGCCACCAGCTGTCCATCATATCGCCAAGGCCCATCCGTTAGTCAGCCGTTCATTCATCACACCGGAGACCTCAGACAACTCGCATACCTCCGACCAGACTGCGAGCGTTGTGGTTTCTAGCTTGCGACTTCTCTCGATACAGCGGACGATGAAACTATAAGTTAATAGTAAGGTAAGGTAAGCTATAAGACTGTTTTAAGGCGTCCCTGTACCTCTGGAACTGCGTTGAGAAACAAAAACCGCCGTTAGCTTATCGCATGTACGACAGCTGTTCGGGCCGTGCCGACCACGGACTGGGCGGGGAATAAGGCTCCACCTCGGACTCTAGTTTGCATCGGGTTTCCGTTGCTTGCCCCTCACAGCCGCCATTGGTGCTCAATGCACACATACTCCCGCATTTATTAATAGCTCGAGGCAGCATATGGACACACTAGGTCGCCTTAGACGAACCTGTCCATATAGCTTTGTTTGTTGTCTGTTTGTTGGTCTCTGTCACAGCCGAACATCGACATGATGACGATTGCCTAGTTTAGTGTGACCATGTTGTCCGGTGCAGTAGTAATCCTCGGGACCCCCTCAGGCGAGGCTTGGCGGTGCCGGTATTCCCGTCGTTGTTTTGTCTTGACGCAACGGTTTACGGCCGTAGAGCCATTTCAACCCGCGGACCAGTCTCCAATCCCGGGTTTCCCCATCCCCCATGATGCAAGAAACCTCGGTATACCGTGGATCCGGTCTTGGCATGCCTCTGCCCCGCTCCAACGGCCTGGAGAGGATATCTCGAGAGTGCTTTGTTGCCATGGCGTGCATTCGATCGGTGGTGCGCCGATGCGCTCCAGGACAGTTCAAGTCGGACTTTTGCTCAAGATCAAGAGCTTTCGTTCTACACGGCCCTCAACATCTAACAACAGCTCTCGCCCCTCCCCGACCTTTTATGTTTCTGGATGATTAACCCGAAGGTCTCGGGGACATGTCGCAAACACATGCAACTTGAGGCAAGGCGAGGCCGCCCTGAATCCGCCAGATTGCATATGCAAGCTGCCGGCAGACTTTTATTCCAAGGTCTGTCCAGACAACAAACGCGCGCAAGGCCAAGCAGCAAACATCATGTGCTGTCCGCTTTGCTTTCTTTTCTTTTCCTTTCCCTTTTCTCGTCTTGCAATTCGTTCGCCCGCATGTCCATCCCCTACTCGGAGTTTGCACCCTGCAATCAATCCTGCCTACTGCAACGGCAAGATGCCACTGCCCCGAACAACGACTTTGGATGCGTGACGGGAGTTTAAAATGAACAGCTCTTTCGCTCCCTCTTCTCCATCAATTGTCATTTGCACATAAGTTGTCAGACTCCTCTTCAGCAGTAGCCTTTTGCACAACAGTTTCAGCCGCCGTGGCCTCCCATTGGATCTGCTCAGGTCCTACCACCCCCCTCGACCCAGTACAATCTTCCGCTCCGTTGCTCCAAGGCCCAAGGAGGCTGCAAATCAAGAAGCAGGCCCGTCATGCTTCTCGACTTGACCATCAAGACCATCCATCTACGTTACACGTCCCAGCCACGACGTCACACGAAAAGCGACACTCATGATGGCAAACGATTCGGGATAACTTCGACTCGACATGATGACGCGAGATCCAACACCTACCCGTCCCATGACCCTGCCAATGACGCTGACCCAGACCGTTCTCTGCAACTCCACTCCCCCGGTGGTGCGCGTCTCGTCCTTGACCAGTCGGCGCTTGACCAACAACGCATGTTGGTAATGGACATGGAGAAAGGTGTCTTGCAGATGATGATGGACCAGGAACGTATGTGGCTTGAGCTCATGTGTTGCCAAAACCATGACCTATTCAGACGATCAGGGCGGTTAAGCTTTCTTACTTGCTGCATGAAGATTCGCATTGCGGAAGTCTATGAGAGCGTCTTGCGCCTCCGGGTAGCAACAGAGGGGGCTGCCGATGGGCATGGCGCAGGAGAGCTTCCGGTTCTCTTGTGCCATATCAACAGTGGTCTTGATCAGGTCAAGGAGGTTTGTAGGATGTACAGCCAATGTCTGGAAGCGTCCTGGCTTGGGGGGACCGACACTGAATACTTGATTCGTTCGGCGGCCGGCATAGAATCACGGGGATCGGATCGAAGCTCTTGCGATGACGCGGCTTGGTGTCTACCTATTGTTCTCATGGGTTTCATGGCAATGGAATTGTCGCGGATGCACAGAATAGTAGTGAATACCCGAATCCAAGCACGAGGCTGTCATAGTCCTACTCACGGTTGATCAAAGAAAGCGCTAGCTGCACTCATTCCGCCATTGGTGGCCAGATGGATAGAATCCCATCACTTTCATCATGACCTTTGTCAGGCAGCAGCTCACAGCGGTACAGCCTTGTCTGGCCTTAGCCACTGTGCCCTTAGAATATTCCAGGTAGCCTTCTACGGTTCAACTCGCAGAGGTAGAAGTCAACAAGCAACTGGCGGTGTCTAGATATGACGCAGGCTACAAATACACGCACACTTGGAGACATGGAGCGGGTCCTAGCAGATGAATTGCTGTCGACCAGTAAGCAGGAGAATGAGATGAGAGATAATACATAGCCTAGCCCCGTGGGTGCATTATTGTGTTGGAGAGCTAAGAGGAAAAGTGAAAAGTGAGTTCTCGGAGGCAGACGCAAGCTGAGTCGCTTTCCAGCCTCACTTTAGGGCACCTCCTTTTCCTAATTCGTTGGACGCTGGTCGTTGAGTACAGCTGCGCCCTGAATAGCTTCGTCGTCGTTGGGGTCTGAATGGACATTGGCCCCGTCGGAAGCAGCGCCGATACACGCCCTCTGTCGGATTCGTCATTGGAAGGAATCCCCCCACGGGCGCCGGCACCGAGATGACCAAAGTCTCGTTGCAATTGGTTCGACGAGGCAGCAACCAACAGCTGCACGCGAATCCCGCGACCTCCTGGGTCATTAGTTCCCCCTCGGGTTTACCACCCGGAGGACACCAGCGGCATCTCAACTCCCCTGAGCTCCAGATCTCCATGCATCTGCCCATCGCCGCCCCGTTGCCATCTTTGGTGCTCCTGTCCGACCAAAGGCTTCAGCACATGAGCTCAGGTTGGGCCATCTGAGGCTTGTCCGCCAGCCTGCTCCCGAACAAGAACACGTCCTGCGTCATGTCTATAACGTTAGCAGATAGATCTGAAGATGGGCACACTCGATTGCGAGTGGCCCAGGAAGACCAAGGTTACTAACATCCTACGGCCACTTTGTATACAGCTTGGGCCCCCCACCACTCTGCGGGTGTTATGCGCTTCCCCAACCGAATGGCATTGCATCTGCACGGGCGGGACAAGAATCCTTGGGAGATTGACCGCTAGGGAATGAAGGCAGGGATCGCTTCCCCCTCGAAGACCAGGCGATAAGGCCCAACGCGAGGTCCTAGCTACACATCCAACCCTCCAACCCCCCCATAGAAAAGAATTAGCATCCTTATGAGGATACATTCTTGATGGATCACATCCCTTGCCTTAGTGAATTAGTAGGGCCAGACGGGATGGTCCGTAACAGTTCCTCATCCTAAGCAAGTCTTTGCGTTGGATACATCGGCTTCTTCCTCATCTGCGATTTCTTTGCTACTGGTTGCCGGTTTGAGGATCGGCATTGACCGGTACCGGGTGCATGATTTTGTCTTTTGAACTTGGAGTTGTGTCCGTCGCAGCTGATGGCAAAGAAATTGGAGTTTAGGGGGAAATACGTCTGTATCTGCTCCAGCTCCCGAAGCCTACCACCGTGAAAAGTCCGTTGTTCCTTTTGCACCTCTGCTGCGCTCTACCCCACTATGGCTCATGTTCGCCCTAGGCGCCGCAGCAACATATGAGGCGGTTCACGACGGGGGACCTGTGTTTTTGACAACTGAATGATGCTTGTGGACGCCATGGATGTTTCCCCCCGTACTCCTGGACAGACTCGCCCAGGCCGATCGTTCACCGCCCTCTATAGCGGGCAAAGTGCAAGATTCAGGCCGGTCCGAGTCATAATAAAGGGTGACAGCGATGGTAGACAGAGAAAGGTGGCAGTCCTTGCCATGGTTGCGAATGCAAGGGCTGATTCAATTGGCGAGGCGGGCTTTTGCTGCGGTCACTTCTTTGGCTGCCCACAAGTGTAGACAGAAGATGATGACATGATATAGAACATGAGTAACATTCGAGATTATAGGCAACAGCCCGGACGAAGCCAATTCGAACCAAAACCCCAAAACAACATTGACAGCTCTGCCTCCACTGGAGGCAAAGGCTGGCTGATCAAGGTCATTACCGCACAGCTGTGCGCCGATATCACAGAACTCCATGCTTACAAGAACAATAATAGGGAAAAGAGTGGGACTATACATTCATTCACTGTCCCGCCAACGGGACAATTAGTTTACGAATGAATAAGGCACACCATGAAACATGTATAGCAACGCAGTGAGTCTCACGCCGACCCCGGCATCATCTTATAGCTTGATTAAGGCCGCCCCTAACCATGAGCTTGAACGTGAGATGGCAGCTATTAACACTGGTCGTCTTGCCTCCACCTCTCGTCTTATCTTCAAACTAGCGGAAGCCAATGGCTCTCTTGCTTCTGTCATATCGATAGTCTGTCACCTTTGAGGGTCTTCCTGGTGAGATTTTCTATTTCCCTAGCCATTCCTGACCAGTCCCGAATACTACCGTTGGGCAAAACCATCATTCCTCTTTCCCCTTGAGAATCCTAAAGCCAAGACTGCGTAATCCATCAGCCACTTTCAGTGTTCTCAACCTGTACCGCTGTATCTTTTGACTTGATAGTTGTGTGGTTCTGCTAGATTAGGAGCATGGGGTCATGATATCAAACTCCCGTCGAGTCTCTGCGTCTCCAAGACTCGACTGATGATGGAAGACCTTGGTAACTCGGGTTGCTTAAAGCGTGGGTCATTCAATATACGTGCCATAAATATCTTACAGGCGAGCAAAGTTTTGTAGAGTCCTAGGCTTCGGAGGAACTGATGAGCATTTAATGATGACAAACCCGGTCGCGGTCCATCATGTACCAAGACAAGTGCCCCACCGGCTAGTCGCGTCTACTGCTAGACAATATGTGGGACAATAGGAAGTCAGTGCTAGATCAGAGTCTCTAGCTAGCCTGCAGACAGGATGCGAAGGGTGGATGAGAAAGCAGATCAGCGTAACAATTGCAGCTCATTTCCGACAAGAATGTTCATAGAACGTGGCCGGGTGTAAAGAAACTTTTTGGATGAGAAAAAAGGGAACTTGGAATGAACATGACAAAGTGATGGACTCAACAAGGAGTGATCCTTTTACTTCTTCCCAGCCACACCCACTTATATCTCAAGAGACGCATGAAAGGGAGGCTCGAGATCAAGTAAATATGCACATTGAATGGAATTGTGTGCTGCTGTGTCTGTAAGGTCCCGTGGTAGGGTACATCGGCTCAAATGCGTGACTCGAGTTGGCGGTTGACGCGATGACTCCATACCAAACAAGGTCGTGCACTTGAATTAACTTGCTCTATTTTTCTATAGTTATTACTTGATCACTTATTTTCAGCTGGTCTACCAGCACTCTTGTTGAACGGTGCAGAATCTTTGTTGGCGCATATCGGAAGGGATGAATGCCGAGAACCACATATCTAGACGATCCTCTGTTCCAGTCTCCTTCTCCGCCCATTCAACAACGGCTCGTCCGCCCAGCAAACTCCGCATGGAAAACAAGAAACAACGTCTTGTTGCCATAACCATACTAAACGACCTTATTACCCTTGCTTAAGCCTGGGCCGCCATACCACAGACCATCCTCGCCCTCGGAGGCACCGGCACCGCCACAGACCCCCGAGCTACCGATGGCACCTCCCTGGTGCGCATCCACAGCAAGACACCCGCCGTTTCTGGGGTTGGCGACCTCCCCTGTGTCATTATGCGTTCCCTTGTCTGCGTCCGACCTCTCAACACCACACCAATAGCACCAATGCATCACTCTCCCTCTCTCATCTATAATACTCAAACCTGTCCTATCAACCAGTGCCAATCAATACTTGAGTGGACAACATAATCCAGCGGCTTTTGCTGCTATTGCCTTGGAGCCGGAAGCCGCAAAGACAAGCCACAAGGGATACCAGGCCGGTCAAACACGCAACAGTTCGCTACAGCTCCCGCACGGCCATTCTTCTTCTCGAATAACAAGTGTACGTCGTTACCCGCCCTTGCCCGATATGAGCCACCCCGGCCCCTCCCCCATCTCGTCTCTTGCTGACTCTCCAAACACGAAATCACACAACTGCCCCGGTGAACCAAATCACTCACATCACAAACCCCATTTCCATGGTCACGCTTGTACGCACGATGATATAGTGCCGTGAACAACAGGCGACAGCTCCGACAATGACGATGGCGGCTTCAACGCCAACGCATGCATCAACACTCGCAATTGCCACCGCAACGGTCGAACAAGAGGGCCCGTTTCTTCTAGCCAGCTCGTCAACACATTAGGCGACTTGCCTCCCCAGCAATTCTTCGTCGCCGCCAACACCTTTGCCGACCCTCGCCGCCGTCTCCGAAGCGACCCACAAGTCTCGACCGACAGGATCCCCCTCGAATATGACCCAAGTCGGATTGCGTCAATATATAATGACCCAATTGCGCCTCCACTCCTTCCTGGCAGACCGTCTCAACCTGGCCATCATTACTGCTTCCGCCGACATCATTCCCCTGATCCATTACATGAGAGGGGCCAGGGTGAAGACGGCCAACAGCGGAATCATCGTCATTGACGTGGCCTCGCGCGCCAACTTTGGAGATTGCAATCAGGCTGCCGAATTACCATATGCTCGAACAGGAGAGGACGGAAGCGCACACCCTTGACGCGTGATGGAAATGATTGTTGGCTCTCTGACGGACACGTCGACACGATTGAGCCAAGGGTCTGATGATGGGTCTGCGGTACGGATGGCCAAGGTGCGAGGGAGGAATGCGATGAGCACTGGCTTGCAGGGAGTAAGGAAGTCGATCGGTGGCCAACGCCAGCATGATTCGAGAAGAGAGGACCCTTGCCACCAAAGTGCACGTGGGGGGACGCTTCCTGGTCAAGGAGATGCAGGAGCGTGGGCACATCGATATCGACAAGGCCGAGAAGCACGCCGCCTACCTTTTTCTTCCTCGAGCATCCACAGCCCCAATTTGACCTTGTTTCTAGGCAACCTGTCATTTGGCTCAATCTCTGTGGACCTAATGTCTGCCGGTGTGGATCAGACCTGAGATCATGGAATTCGTGGTATACCGTGGCCAATGGTCAAGAACTTAATAGTGAATAGGTTTAATGCTTCGTCCTCCCCAGAGAGCGGGATTTCCATTGAGTCTCAATGGGCCCCATTCGTGCCAAGGACGGGGTAGATTAACTAAACCAATGAACTGGAAATCTTGAACCAGCAAAGAATCAAGGAAAAGATCGAAGTGGTGGACCTGTGTCATCCCGTGCATGTTCGCGTTTGATCATCAATTTTCACCGGATATGCACGGCCATTTTCACGATCTCATTGAGCTACCAATACACAACTATGAATCTGGCCCCTCGTACCGCCAACCAGCCAAGTGCACGCCATTGCCAAATTCGGCTCCACACTCCTTGTTCCTGAAGCCGAATGCAAACAAGACGCTGTTCGTCCTAGGGCTCTTGGACCCTTCTGATCCGAAAAAGGCGGCCAGTTTGCTTCTGAGATGATGCCTAATACGCCGAGGCGACTAGCATTCCAGTGCGACAGACCTTGACGGAACTCAACACTCTGACCAGGTGTAAGTTGCTGCTGAACGTGGGTTGCTGAGCCTTATTGCCAGTCGAAGTTGGCTGCAGACGCCTTCGTACGTAGGCGCTGGGCTGAAGAGGCAAAGCTCGCATTCCTTGACGCCTCGGCAAGCGCTGATCACAGAATCTCGTAGTGCTTCGTCAGACTGGGGCAGAATCGGAAGGGCTCGCTGGATTGTGGCGAGCTTGTCAAGAAGGAACTCAAGACACTCCATCTTGGGCTTGTCTGGGTTGTCAAGAATAACCCGGCGCAGAGTCGTATTATTCCATTCGGTAAAGTATATTTGGCGACGTTCTTCCGTCTCGAAGCGCTGTTTAACGCGGCTGACCATGCTGTCGAAGTCTCTTGGCGAGTTGACGTCGACCTCACATAGGCGGTCGTAGTAGAAGGCCAGGGCTCGGTCCTTCAGCATGAGGGAAAAGACGCCAGCGAACTGGTGGGGGGAATTCCCAGCTTCCAGCAGTTGTCTCGGAAGGCGACCAACTTTGATTCGAGGACATCATACAAGCGGCCACCATACTTCATCTCGTCGGTGTGTAGCATGATCAGGTACCTAATCAGCTTTGGCGAGGGCATGTGGTCTCGGACGCTCGGGGAGACGGCCCGAGGAACGGCTGGGGCGACTGTCTGGGCGATGGCCTTGAAGGGAGTGGTCGTCTGCGTGCTGGCTGTGACAGAAGGGGCATTTCGGGTGGTGGTGGTTGTGGTTGGTGGGGGGTAGCGGAATCGGGTTGCTCTTCCGTGTTATCCTCGTTTAGGTCGAACTTCGCCAACTTGCCCCAAGTTGAACGGTCGAAGTAGATCTCGAGGGCAGCTGGCCCCCGACGGACCAGACGGCTGCTGCTGACAGGCTCTGGCGGCGTGGAGGGAGAAGAAGAGGCCATCGTGAAGATCCACAGGTACGCGTCAGATCTCACCGGCAAGCAGCGTGGCAACAATTCGAAGACCAGTGTTTCTGTTCGACCGCAGCGTCAGTTTTGTGTGCTTTCGCTAGAAAAGGTACCACTGGAAGCGTAAGTGTGAAGGAGGAAAGTGTAGGGGTTTATGGAAAATACCAAGTAAACGAGCCAAAGCAGAAGAGTTGAAGTGGAATCGTCAAAGTTGGATAGTGAGTCTGAAGTGTAGAGGAAGGCGAGGAAGATGAAGAAGCATCAAAGGAAGTGAAAGAAGTGGAAGTGTTGGAGCAATAGGAGATGGGAAGGTGCGGGCGCGCTGACCGCCCCAGCTGCCCCACCTTCCACATCGCCCACTTCACATCACCCGCTTCACCTTGCAGTCAGACACTTTCTGCATTTTCTGTTCCTACAAACACCCTCACGGGATATATTCCCCTGTGGTTTTGCCAGCAAGAAGGAAATTGGCTGCCCGCTGCCAACTCGGATTCCGCAGGCACAGTCGTCGTCATGTAGGCTGTGACATAGCAAACGGTGAACTTTGCGTTTGCTGGCGCTTGGCGTCAACTTGGTGGAACCAGAGAAAACGGAACAGCCTGCTGCGAAACGCGGCTGGAAGAAGTCGAAGAAACTTTTTTTTCTGCTTAATGGTCAAGTACGGCGACAACTGTCCCTTTTCTGCGTCATGGATCTCTGCCAGCTAGTGGGCTCAGTGACCTGCTTCTTCTGCAGATTCGAAGTTATCGTAAATAGCTTAGGCAGGCTGGTTGGAATAGACAAAATAGGAGCCGCATGGTTCTGGCACTGTCTGACATATTAAACAAGAACCAAGACAACCATTAGAATCACCGGCACTTGTTTAAGAAGATCAACTGTTGAAACGTCATCGTCAACTCCTCGACGGTAAGTAGTTCGCTATGAAGTAGTACTACATCTCGGCGTCCACCTCGGTCCTGAAAGAATGGAAATAGCAGAACTAAGGGTCAATGTTCTGCTAAATAACGCCATAGATCATCTGTGGTATGCATCTCGCTGTCATCTGAAACCAATATCATAGGCACCAGCCCCCCAAAGTCAACCGTTGTTATTGAAATAGGTGGGGACGGAGTTGTCAAGTTGTTGGTTCAATGACCACTGACTGAAATGTCAGGCAGACGTTGCCATTATCGTCGACTGTAGTATGGCAGAGTTCTCTGATTATGTTATCCGAGCACAAGACTCACTCACTTTCTTGCATCGACTGGAGCTATCACCAGTCCTTCTCGAACGCAACAAGACCGGCCGGGCAACAGCGACAGTCTTCCGCCCTTTTCCCCTGCTTCAAACACCGCCAACTCTAGCACAATAAACAGCGAAGAGAGATCATCATGGAAGAAGAGACAATTTAAGTCTCGTCTCGATGATTCTGAATTTAGAAGTGGGAAATGTCAGCATGAACGAGGCCTTTGTGGCTGTGGTGGTTACTGAAGCAGACGCATTGTACGGCTCAAGGGAGCTGCAATAAGTCTTAAATCTCTTAATTGTATGTTACGCTTCTCTGCCATCTTGTCTGTCTCTGTCTCAAGAATGGCGCTGGGCTCAATGGAGGTATTTGCGTCAATGTGGTTGATTTGGATTACAATGGGATGTAAAATTTTGGAATCTTGAAGCTTTTCCTCCTCGTTATTACTCTCCTTAGTGTTACTGATGATCAAAACACCATGTTGTCGTTATCGACAAAGACGCTAATTTTTTTAATTCAAACTGTGATATGACTCAACATATTCTGACATCGTCTTTGAGACCACAGTGAAAGGACAGACTTAATACCAAGGTCTGGGATGTAGGGTAGCTAGACGTTTGTCTTCAAAACGAGTCCCACATTCAGTACCCTTGTATCCGAGGCATTTATCTTTCGTGGCCATTTCAGACTAATTACACCGCGCGAAGGACAATCCCATATTACCTCGGGCTGGGCTGAGCTGAAGCCTGCAGGTAGAGATGGCAGGCAAGGTGAGGTGAGCCAAATTTACTTCGTTCCTACTTTCTTGTTAAGGCAGCGTCTGATAAAAAGTCTCCGAAGCGAACAAATCTTGCTGAAAGGACTGCACCATCGCTTTGGCTCATCTTTTTTGTTTTTACAAACGCTTCAGCACCATATTTCCTCCCTTTTCCTTCCCTCCTTCTCTGACTTTCTCCTTCTTCCTCAAGAGTTGGAGCCTCACCATTTCTGCCCTTCGAGATGACTCCCGTTGACACGGACTCCATCTCGGAGCTGTACCAATCCTACAAGGCGTCAACAAACTCTTTCTTGACCTGGCTCTGGTGTCAGTATCACCTTGAAAGCCCTCAAGCCGCTAAAGGCCACAAATTTCAATCCACCAGCGACATCCTCAAGGCAGCCAAAGTTCTACAGCAGGTCAAGTCAGCTGTCCCGAGTTCTGTCATTGGCATTCTACGGGACGCCATTATGAAGCGCAAACATGTCTTCAGCGTCTATCAGAAGCTTGGTGCCGCTGATCATGGCCATGAAGCTTTTGTTGTTCGGTCCGTTTAATCAACGCATACCTGGCAAAAGAATTGTGCGGACTAACACAAATAGGCTTGAGGAGACTCTCTCGATCTTGATCCCGTTGGCGGAGGAGGGGCAAGTCTGGTCGACCGACGAATCGAAATGCGACCGACTTACAATGTCCAACCTCTTTACATATCTGCCGGTCGTCGACGACGACACCGAGACCCACGCCGCTCCCGCATGCACCGACCACAAGCATCATGGTTCTCCGCCTCCCTCGCCATTGGGTGAAAATAACCCCGCAAACACATCCGTACCATCTAGTTTCAGGCTCGAGGACGATTGGCTTCGTGAGGTGTTTGACGCCGCCTACTTCCTCATAGTAAGGCTTCTTTTCCAAGTCATTGACGTGGACAAAAACAGCTGACCAGAACTCAGGAACTACATACCATGCGCTCTCTGGTGAAAAAGTATTGGCAAGATGCTGCTCAAGGCCATATCCCGCTCTGCTTCGCGGCATGGCTCACCAACTTTGCTTTTTACAATACGGCAAAGGTCATGCCGCCAAGATTTGCCGAGGTGTGCATCAACATATTTGCCCAACCCGAGTTCGTCCGCAACTTGTTCACGAAAGCTTTGGACGTAGCGGAACCAGAAGTCTATATCTCGGATGGAACTCGCTTGTTCATCCTTGCTGAGACTATCAACAACTTTGGCGCAACCCTTCCCGAATTTCCAAAGCCCAAAATCTCGGGCAAGACATTTCGGTGCGACAACCCTGAATGCGCGTGCAAGTTCAAGACCGGAAATCTTCCCAAGGCAGTCGATGATGATAAAGGAGAAAGTCTGTCTCAACATGAGAAGGACCAGGTTAAACCCATTTTCGACAATGTGCGCAAAGACTTTGAAACGGAGCGGGCAATCGCCGTGGTGGAGGATATGAAGCCACTGAAGTGTGGGTGTTTCACGCCGATATGCGAGCCTTTCTTCTTCGTTGCAAGAGACTTTCTCTCTCAACGCGTTCCTTTGGCTTCGGCAAGACTTGTGTCAGCTCTCGACTTGTTTTTCCTGGCAGAGGACGCCTTTCAAGCTTCAGACGCGGACCTGATTCGCAGTCAATGCCGACTACAAGCGCTCCGCCTTGCCATGGAAATACGGGCCAGCATCTCCCCTGTCATGGAGGTAATCAAAACAATGGTCCAGGACTGTGAAAGAGCCAGATACTGGTACAACACGTTGCAGTCATTCCACCAGGCGCTTGGAGCGTATCTCCGCGAGAGAAAGTTCGATATTTATCACACCTCGCCCTGGACTGCGGGAAGTCACATGATGGAAATGCTTACACAAGCTTTTTGCTGCGGCTACAGAGTCAACTCAGACTGGGCAACCATTTCAGCAACCCTTCACCTCTACAACGCCATGCGCCACTCGGTCGCCGACACGCCAAGCATTCCAGTCTTCGATGAGCTCTGCCAGCTGTTTATCGAGAAGGTTTTTCGTGGAAGCTTGCCTAATCGGAACTTTTGCTCTACATATCGCCGTATCGTCTACCACAGCAAGATCAAGAAGGGCTCTGTTTCACAGAGCAAAAGAAGCGCGTTCAGCCTGGCGATTGGATTTACACGGGTACCACAAGATTTGGAGATTGACTGCTGGCTCATCGATCACCACTTCTCCAACCACGACGAAGACCCTTGGTTCCAAGCAGCAGTTCATGATATTGACAAGTCAGGTTCGGAGCATAAAACATACCGCAAGATCAAGGAAGCCCAAGCCAAAGTCACCCTTTCCGAATATATGGAAAAGTCTAAAGCCAGAATACTTCTGGAGCTCAAGGGACCACGTCCTATTGCTCGACTGAACTTTTTCGCGGTTTTTATGCTATGCAGCAAGTTTCTCGAAAAACCTTGGCAAGCTTGGCAGACGACGCGGACAAGATGATGAGACAGGCATGTTCCACAGCAACTTACTGAAGCACGAATTAGTGGTCGGCCGTTGCGAGGCGGAGGTGATGATGGATCTCATTGACGAGAACCTTTGTGGGAGACAGGGAAAACGTCGCTTGGCGCAAATGGTTCTTACTTGTGATGTCATCAAGGCATTAAATCAAGTCGACACAAGATGTAGCTTGGCAGATTTGATGTGGACCATCTAAACCAAAGCAGCACAAGCACAGAAGCCGCCTGATTGACAACTACCCTGGCTATTGAGGTATAAGGGAACAGTCAACCAAGCCAGTGATTAGCTAGATACCATGCTCGTTTCAAACAAGCAGAATAATTTCATTAAAGAGAAGAAGAAGAAGAAACCTTTGCCAAGCGTGTCCGACTCAACTATGCATCGGCTGTAACGGCTTGGCCGCACTTGATACAGCGCGCAGGTGATTGGAGGACACCGAAGAAAGCTGAATGTGAATACCTTTTCCTTTCGAAATAATCGACTTTCAGCGACGTCCAAAACCTCATCTTGACGAAGAAACAGACTATTTCGATAACTTATCTTGGCCTCTGAGGTTTGTTATTCCCACTCGCCGAACGCCTGTCAGAAACCTTGTTCATGTCGGTGTAGTTAAGAAAGAAAGAAGACGAGGAGTCAACTCTCTATGGGGAGAAGAGCCCATCATGAAAGTGTCCTCTAGATTTCTTCGCTGCATAGTTGACGAATTCTTCCATCTTTCTGGCGAACGCAGTGCTGGAAGTGTTCAAGACACAGGCGACGCAAATCGGCTGTGCTTCAGCAATTCGCTTATTGAGCTCTGCGCATCGCGGTTCAGCCTTGACCGTCAGAGATGCAGGAAAAACTGAGAGAACATGAATACTTCCTAGTTGGTAAGTCACTTTTCTTAAACGCAAAGCCTGACAATGCACCTGCGTTACTATGATGCCTAGTGTTGATGATTGGTGTCTCATCAATTTATGCCCGTGAGCCACGTCACGAAACAATTTGCTCGTGAGACCCATATACCTAAAACATTCCTGTCGATGCATTATACTTGGCTTGACGAGGATTCTTCTAGCCATCCCGGGCGGTGTACGAAAGGATTTCCTAACTAGGAAAGGCATCCTTTGCTGCTTCCTGATCCTGGACAACTCATCGATACAATGTCCCAAAACGCAAGCCCAATGGGCAAGAATCGTATACGAGGACGCAGATGCAGATTGCAACGGCATAAAGTCCGTCAGGGAGAAAGACCTAGTAGTCCCACACACGTTTAGTGTACTTTGACAGAGGCCCATCTCGGGGAGCCACGTATACCCATATCGTTCGAAAACACCCCTTACAGGGTCGCCAGATGGACGATACCGTTGTCGATTCGATGGCCAATGATACTGCTGGTTTGCTTTTCTTTGCTGACTGTGCTGGTTTTAGCTGTTATCAGCGGTGGTAAGTCTAGAGAATCCTACTCTGGCTAGTCAGCCTGTGATTTACTTTTCAGAGCAGAGTCTGCATAGGATGATGTAGAAATCAAGACATCGCAGGGGTACTTGAACCTCTACTAATTCTGGTGTATTAGTTTGGGCATCAATATTTTGTGCTCCCTCTGCCTATTTGTGCGGATGCTGGCGGAAAATGCAGTGTGATATATCCAGTTGTCTAATCAATTGCGTTACATATTTTCTTTTAGCCAATCACACCCTTACGCCTTATATATCCGTTTACACTTTTCCATCAGCTGTAAGTACTTCCTTTGTTGCCTCACTATTATTTCCGATGAACTATGTGCGACTAAGGCAGACAAAAATTTCACCTAACAAGCTTCAGGGGATTAAAGGGTGACTAGAACAATATCGCCTCTTAATTCGAATGTTCTCCCTCCCTAAATCTCCTGTTCGCGAGCGAACTGCACTAATGCCCTCCAACATGTTAACATTTTGTGGCATGCCTCACCCTTACAGAATTGGCTTGGCATTAGCAAAACGAGATGGCAGCATCAATGCACCAATGAGAAGATAGCCTTGGAAACAAATACCTGGCGTCTATATAACGTGAATCACAATCGAGTGAGACAGACAAGAGAGTATTTGACCCTGGTACTAGTCGTCTGAGGGTGGCCGACTCTAAACACGGCCTGGAAGTTGGCAAACTCGCTTCAACCCTCGGAAACTAACAGTCGTCTATGGAGAATGCCGGGAAAGACAAAGCGGAAACACTCAACTTTCTAGCGTCGGCTGCTTTTGTTAGTCAAGTGAAATAGAACCAACCCTTTCCCTCGGGACTAATGCGGAGCGTTCCATTCGTTGTCAAAGGATGGGATGAAAGTGATTACGGCTCCACCTGCGCCCGGGGCTGGGATGTTTACGCACCAGCAAGCTCGCAGATATCCTCGCCCTGTTGATTTTGTAAAGGCTTCCTTGTTGAAAGTGAAACTTTTACCCCTAAAAGGAGACTTTTCTATGTGAACAAGATGTAGGTGGGTGCAAGAGTGGGGGTATACGACGAGGCCGCTGTCCCTAATCCTAGATTTGGGACCACAGAAGACTCAAAGTCCGTGTCTGTCAACATCTTCAAAAGATTCACTTCGTTGTTTGCTATGGTCTACCTTGCATTATTCGGAATGACATACTTTTGAAAGGCGAGAAACTTGAGCTCTGTTATATGCCCGCTGTCAGTCGGTTTCGTACCATAGTTGTGGCAGGCAATGAAGTTCGCTATAAACGATAACCCTAGGCAATCTTCGCAGCGAGTACCTCTACGCGCAGGCGCATTGAATTTCAAGAGGCCGGTCTACCCAGCTGCAGCGGGCGTTCAGAGAATCATACTGGTCGGGAACTCTTAACGGTGGCTGGCGCTGATAATGGCGCACCTCCGGATGGTCATGATGGCTTGGTCCGTGATCGGTTTGCCGACCTCCATCTGGTGCGCGAGATCGCATCATGATTTCTGATACCGTTAGTGACGTTGTGAACGTCTTACATCTGGTGTTTGTGCCGGGCAGTTCCAGCAATGGGACGCATAAATTGTCAGAGTTATGGGAAACACATATATGAGCCTTTGAGTTCAACTTGAGCTGCGCCATAACTATCCCATCAACCTTTCCGTTCATCTCGAGAAGGTATGAGAGAGCTATCATCCTGTTCACAGCTCACTCCGCACATACAGATCAAGAACACCCACGTCGTTAAAACAACCACATTTTCCAACATCCACATATCCAGGACTCCAACGTCTTCATACCCAGAACTGCAACATCTTGCCCCTCGTTCTCTATTCGCCATCAAAAACCAAAAGGCTTTGAACATTCACTCTGCCAAAGCCGCGTTGGTGCAACAATGCCCGGCCGCGATGGATAGGGAATTCGGCTACAGCTATAATTCCGACCTGTTCTTCATTGATGCCGGCCTCACCAAGCAGCTGCAGCACCGCACAGAGCGTTTTCCCTGTAGCAAGGACGTCCTCCACCACCACCACCGTCCCGCCCCTGGGAATCGCATCCCGACCCATCTCAATCCTCTTTTCTCCCGACCTATTGAACGCCAACGACGAGATGTGCGACGGGGATTTTATCGCGGAAACGGTGGGCGGAGGGAGCTTTCCGGCTTCGCGCACAAGCGCCAAGGGCACGTTGACTCGGGAGGCCAACGCCGACGCAAAAACATAGCCGCCGGCTTCGCAGCACGCCACCGCGTCGACTTTCTTCCAATCGCCATTGAAGTGAGTTTGCAGCAGAGACGTGCACAGGGCCAGCCCACCCGGCTGTTCGGCGATGTTGAGCACGTGGCGGAATTCGATGCCTGGGCGCGGAAAGTCTGGTATCGCGCGCACCATGCTAGCCAGTCGATGCAGGTCCTCGTGAGAGAAAAGAAGCAGGTGTTTTTCAGCAAAGCGCTTTGCCTTCTCGACTCCCGCCGTGTCGTTCTCAAAGATGAAGTTGGGTCGGTGGTCCACAGCATTCAATTCTGCCCTGTCGTTGGCACCATCCTCGTCGTCTTTGTTATTGCTGTTATCGTCAGCGCGGCCCTGATGCCAACGTCGAGCTCGCCGCGTCTCTTCGCTAGCCTTGACCTGGACCTCAAGCAGTCTACTTTCTGGCACCAGGTAAGATAGAGCTGCGATAGGAGCCTTATCTCTCATACCAGTGATGAGTAGCACATCAAGATCTACGGCGTCGTACACTACTTTCAAAAAAGTTTCCTCTGGAAGCCGAGGTCGTTGCCGTACCCGGTCCCGGAAGAAAGCTGTCAACGCCGGCCGGTGTTGCTCCTTGTAGGTTCGGTCGCAAAGCAGGCGACTCGAGTCGGCACCAGTAGCCGCCGGGTAATCCCGCTTAATCGCATCGCTGATGCTGGAGACACGCGCTCTGAGGAGTTTGTTGGTGCGTTCGATGAACATGGAAGCCCAGACGTCGGCGCAGTAGTCCTTGCCGGCGCAGCTGTCGCCTGTAACGAGAATGATAAGTTTGTGTTCCACTAACGTTTTCGGGAGCGGGCAGGCATAAGCTAGAACATTGCGCGGGTCCGATATGCGTTTGAGACAGGCCAGGCGGGGCCGGTTCGGTCCGAAAGCCGTGGCTGCCAGTGGGGCGTCTCTCGGGTCCGGCCCGAGGTCGGCGCCGTAAGCTCCAGTGCTCAGGGGCAGCAAGTCTCTGGCGACCTGATAGACCCATTGGATGGTAACTCTCTCGGTATCGGTTGCATCTTGCTCACGGGGCCAGACACCCGTGACCACGCAAGCAAAGTCCCAATCTCGACAGCCGAAAGCAGTAGCATCGGTCAATACGTCGCCGACCGCTCCGCCACCTTGCAGCAGGTGGAGATAGCAAAGTGGCGAGGGACGAGTCTCGATGGCCGCCAATAGAACGTCTACGACCTTTCCTACTGAGATTCTCTTGAGAAACAAACACCGCTTGAACGAAGAGGTCTTGCCGCCGCCGTGCCCGCCGTGCATCCCAGTCATGTACATCTCGGTCTCGAAGATACCTACGCTATCCACGAGCTTGGAATCGGTTTCCGGTCCCCAGAGTGTGGTAATGAGTGTGGAGATGGGCGTAGACATCGCAGGGCCGAGTCCATTGGTGAAGGATTCCAACAGAGTCACGCCAAGATGCAGCTGGCCGGTGTCCCAGTACAAATACGCGTCTGCAGAACAGTTCCGGGGAGCTTACTGGCGACAAGCTGATCAAAGTTGCTAAGACTGAGCCGCGCCTCGCGGTCATCGCTTAAAGCGATAACCCAATTTCGCGTCAAGAAGGCGGGAGTCGGGTAAGCCGCGAAAGTAACGCTGATCACGATGCCAAAATTTGTCCCGGCGCCCTTGATTGCCCATAGCAGGTCGTTTTCGTTGTCGGGCCGCACGGCATCGGCCGGCCGGTGTTGACGTGGTACGCGGCCGACGCAGAGGATCCGGCCAGAGTCAACGCTGGCTATCACGGCACCGACAACGGCGTCGCATGCGAGGCCGTACAGCCTAGTCAGGTGTCCGATGCCGCCTTGTAGCCACAGACCGGCCCCGACACTAGGGCGGGCGCCCAAGGGCACCGTCACACCGGCCGTCATGGCCTTACGGACGATGTCGCCCGTTTTACAGCCGGCTTCGGCAACGACCAAATAACCATCGCCAGAACCGGACTCCCCGACCCCCTCCCCCGCCGAAAGAATGTGAATTTGGTCAAAGGCGCCCATGTCAACCGAGACGACGTTGGACCGGAGGCAATGACCACTGTGACCTCCGCCAACAACGGTCAGGCAGAACTTGTGCTCCAGAGCCCATCGCACGCACTGCTGCACCTGTCTAGTTCCTGTTGGCCTGACGATTGAGGCGGGGCGGTTGGAGCGAGCCTCTCGGTTCTTGACCGTCTTGTTCCCGTTCACCACCGGTACCTGAGCCTCCAGTTCCGGGAACATTGTCGAATGCCGAGTAAATGTCGCCACAATGTTGGGCGAGTTGAACAAGAGATGCCCTTGGTGGTTGTCTTCCTCACGGCGGCCTAGTGTGCGACACAACTTGCGCCACTCGGCTCGGACATCCTTATCCTGTATTGCAAACCCCGCAATGAACGATGCAAAACAGTCCAGGGCCTCGTCGTCATCTACCACGCGAACAACGCCTGTTGGGAAACTAGCCGTCTGATGGCACACCAAGCCGTCAAGGTATAGGGTCCCGTCGCGCTGGAAAACCACAACTATTCCGTCTTCTGGCTGCTCAACAAGCATTGCCAGCGCCTTTTCGATGAACTTGCGTTTTGGCTTCATGCCGTACATGCTGTGGCAGAATAGGACGACGTTGAACCTATCGTCGCCATCACTCTTGCAGGTGTCGGTGCCACTCTCCACGGGGCTTTCCAGGATGAAGGGAGCTTGATAGATGTCAGGCGCGCTTTCCAGACATGGCAGCGGGAGCTCCGTCTTCGACATAGAAAGCCAATTCTTCAGTCCGGTAGCAAACAGACCATTGGGCTCAAAAGCAGCGTATCTCCTGATCTTCTTTCTCAGACCAATAGGTAGGTATCCGAGTACGCTCCTTTGTCCAGGTCCGACTTCTAGTACAGAAACGTGGGTACGCGAGCTGAGGAGAGGAGTGAGCAGCTGGGATAGTTGTGGGAAAATGAAGTCTTGATACGTTGTCCAACCCGAGGTTCGCGTCACAATATCGAAGCCGGAGCTGTACTGTAGGTCGGATAACGGCTGCTTTGAAGACGCATCTTCTGGGACTTTCTGTCTCAGAGCCATTTTCAGGCAATTGAGAGTGGACATTTTAGCTCGGCAAGGAATGTGTGAGCCTCGCAGGTAAGGTGGCAACGAAAGCTGTTGTAGGCGGGTATTGTGGTGTTATCTTTAGCAAGTTCGTTCTAGGCTTTTATCTCCCAACTGCCTCTCCATTACCAATCCGAAGCGGCTGATTGCAGGCCTTGAACAATATCTGGTCTTGTGTCTGGGCAGAGTATAGTGATTTGTTTGGCCAGTGGACTGTGTATGCTGCCACCACGATGGGAGTGCTTAGCCACTGATTGGATCTTGGCAGAGGACAAACTGCATTGAAGCTGCATTTGCCAACTGGCAAATAACTGTAAGCTATGCAAGACAGGAAGGCTTGGCGCGTCTTGCCGGAACTGTGCATAAACCTGAGCCAACAAATACGCTTCCAGATTGTAATCACAACGGGGGAGGCTGCGATGCGCCTTGCAGGCGCTTAGAAGAGTCAACTTAACGAAGAAGCACGCCACCGTCATGCTTCCTGTAACATGTGGTGCAACCGTGCACAAACCAGGATAACAATATTATGTTGGAGGCCGACGGCAGAGGGGTTACGATAAAGCAAGCTCAATGGTGGAATCCACCAATCAGCGGAAAACACTCGAAAATGATTTATCGACTGGCCGAGTGTTGAGAGAGGGACGCCCCCAACATCCGAACTAACATTGCCAAGGGCCGGTCTAATTACTTTTCCACCATTGCAACCGGGCCCCTCACCTGAATGACTGCAAAGTACATGTCACTGATCGCAAATTGACGCTGGCAAAGTTGAGGATAGTCTAGAGAAATCTTGCGAGTTAAAATCTCCTAACGAAGCAGAGACTTGCTTTATGGTTACTTGTAGGGGGAAAGGGCCTACTAACCGTAGACACGCATTACTTTAAATACAAGCGAAAATGGTTTCCAATGACAGTTATAGCAAACCCCTACCCGCCTGACTGCTGACCCCCCATCCTGGGCGACGCCACCTTCTCACAACCTCAAGCACGCTGCGTGCTCGCGATGCTGCCAATCCAGCCCCTAGGCACTTACAGGCAGTACAAGCAGGACACTGACTCGGTCGCGTTATGGCTTGCTTCAACTGCCAAGGCCTGCGACTACCCGAGCCACTCACGGGTCAGGAGGCACAGGCACCAAAAAGCGGACGCTTGAAGGGCAAGGAGAGAAGTAAGGCTCGTGGTGGCGGCAAAGCAAAGACAGGCCCAAAGCCAGGGCTCGTAGAGAAAAAGACGACAAAACACATCATTGCCATCAAGGACTTCCTGCCACTGGCCAACTTCATCGCCACTCGCCGAGATCCTGCCATGTCGGTGCCAGATGTCTTTTACATCACAATCAATCGCCTCATCGATCTCCGGTCTGGGTTTGGTGGCAGGTTGAGCGACAATGGAGTTCACCTAGATCCCAATCTCGATGAACAGCATGGCTACTTCGTCGGCATCCTAAGGGCGGTCCAAGAGGCGTTGCGACCGGGCATGGCTACTGCGACGGCGCCTACAGAGACAGGCGCCGCTATGGGCACCAGCAGCGATACACCCAACCATTCAACCAAAGATCTCGGCAGCATGTTTGCCGCTCTGTCCGTCGACGAGCCGTCTCAGGCTTTCCTCGAAGCATTCCGCAATGCGCCTCATGAAAGACCGAAAGCACGCGACGAAGACCCAGAGTCTTATGAAGCAGAACCCCAGACGTCTCTAGAGGACGTCTTATTTGCCTTCACAGCTCTGGTCAACGACCTCAACAGGATTCGGTCTCAAATCGAGTGGATCTGGTCGAACCATCGCGACGGCATTTTCGACCTTGCTGCTGCTGCAGTCGCTACGAACACGGCCATCTCTGTTGCCCGCGGGTTGATAGAAGACGTTGCCCCTCTTTTGGACACGCAGGTCGGAGGTGCTTAGGGCGTTGTAAACAAGTTCTATCTTATGGCCTGCCTTCAGAAGGGATACAAGCCAGAACAGGTCTACCTCGCCAACAGCAGGGACAATTTCAACTACAACACATACGACTTAGCCGACGAATGCTACATCGTTGCCTTCCGACTCTTAAAAAGCTTTGCCGACGTTCTCAACCGTGCCTCTAAGACAGGTCGGGCGAAGTTTCAGGAAGACAAAATCCTCATCATGGAATTTTTCACAGAGCTTATCACCGTCATTCGATTGATCCCCAGCTACCCAGTCGAGGACGAGTCGGGAAATAAGAAAATTCGATAAGACGCCTGTTGTCTCTTTTTCGCTTGTGTTTACTGCCTAGGTCTTTTTAGACATCTATTACACAATGCGTGCTGTAATACGACGAAGCTTTAAGGCTATGGTTAAGGAAGCCTCTATAATGGATAACTCGTTAGAACGCCACCTAGAGTTTCATGAGAACTTAAAGATCAAGAATTGGCCTGCTTCAAATGATTAAGGGCTGTGAGAACTTAGTCGTCTGGTGAAATGGATGGGTAAAGACCTAGTGCACGGCGCAAAAGCGAGAGTCTTCACACGAATAGGCATGCCTGTGCCCTTGGAGATGGAGCCCTATTGCATCTTGATCTCCTCCTCTGTCCTGAGTGGCCTTTACATCTTCTGTCTTCGCACGGAGATGTATGACATTGGTCTTGCCGTCGCAAATGCCTAGGGCTTGATTACCTATACCGCCCACCTTTACAATGCTCTCCTTAGAGAGCGTTTATTAGTGGGCCAGTGTCCTGATATGAATATTACGCTTGCCCTGCTTGGCGACTCTAGTATCTGGGTTGGAGATGAGCGCCTAAGGACCACTGCGGATTGTTTCCAGAAGTTCTGTCTTTTAGATGGGTGTCTTGGCTGCTGCCTTTATGACAAACTGCCGAAGGAAGATTGCTGTTGCCTTGCGTGCCGGTCCGAGAGGTATTAAGGAGGGTGCCCCGTCTTGTCCATGTTTAAGCCCTAGGTCTGCTCTGGTGCCGATATGGAGTGGACGCCTGAGATGGTTGACAACATAGTCGCTCGCAGCGCCTACCAGCAGGAGGGCTTAGTTAATAATGGAGACTTAATTATGGCACAAATTGACGATCCACAAGAGCTGAGAGCTAGAGAACGACTCCGGCACTAAAAAGCTAAGGCTAGGGCCGCCGGGAAAGACAAGGCCAGCAGTGCCCTTATCTCTGAGGAACTTGCTACCACACTTGTTTTAGTACTTAACTCTGAGTGTCTTGAGATGGTATTCCTGTACCTGGTAATGCATTGCTAGTGCTGGAGCTTCCTTTGATCTATTAAGGATGCTTGAGACCCTGTTCTGAGAGAGCTGTACACGCCTGCTTACATGGAGAAGGAGACCGAGCTGCCTTGGGTAGTTGGTTACATTCTGATGGCGGCAGTCGGTGTTGACGGACCATCCGACCGGAGACTTACATCTTGGCCGCCTACGTCAAGCATTAGATGTTGAACGGAACCGTCGCCGTAAGATCCCAGTTTTTCTTCTTCATCGAATGACTAAAAACCCTCAGACCGCCGAATTGGTGTTTTTCTCGGAAGGTTCTTTCTGGCACGATAGTTCCATCAGCCAGAGATGCTGTAAATCCGCGTCTGCAGTTCCTCTGGAAAATTCATGGGTCTGGGAAATCGTGCAGATGTCCACCGCTTTCGAAAATGAAGTGCTCTGTCGTGGGCAGCGTGTGCAGTCTTCGATAAATGGCCGTTGGATCTTCACGCGCGGACTATTACGAAAATAAACTGACTCGCAAGAGATGGCGTCGCTGAGGAGATTGTAAAAGATGTAAGTCGGGTTTTGACCATGAAATCATCATCTCGAGGACGTCCCAGACTAGTAGCTTTTCAACTTACTATTAAACACGCCGAACCGAAATATATGGCCTCTAATTGCCGACAAAATATGCAGTGGAGTCCTTGTTTAGCACAAGACTAGCTTACAAAGTATTGGTTTCTGACAAAAGATATGCTCAACTCAATATGTAATCAGAAGAAACCAAACTCATTTTCTGTGGCTCGATGCAGCTCGGAAGCAGCGAAAGCAACGAAGAAAGTGAGTTGATGGAAGGTGGTGAGAAGAAGAAGAAGCTGAAAGCTGGGCTGGGCGACATGGGCAACAGCAGCCTGGAGAGTGGGTGGAGCAGTCAGCCACGTGACCCAGCCACACCACGCCACATTTTCCTACTATTACGTCTTCATCGTCGGATCCGCGCCGTGCCCGACGCGGTCGTCGCCGCCACTGCAGGTGGCGCAGGCACAGAACTGGAAGCCCGGGGATGGTGCCCGAGAGTGTGGCTGAGGCACTGACTGAAACGGCCTGACACAGCCTCTCAGGCTTCCATCAAGGTCGACCTTTGGGTGGGAGCACCGAATAACAGAGACTCCATTAAACAATCCCATGGTGCAGCCATAACCTACTTGCTTCTCATCCACCAACACCCGATTGATAGATAACACACTTCCACGAAACGGGCCCTCCGCTGATAGCCTGTCCAAGGACCCCTTATCTACGCCGGCACCCGGTCTCCACCATCCAGCGACCCGCATCGGACCGCCCGACACGCGCCATCCTCGAGGGGATTCGGGCAGGCACCGACGATGGCCCCGCGACACTTGGATTGCTCGGCACAAAGACAGGATCGTCAGGTTGTTAAAAGAGCCTCGGCTTGAAATTCTCACTTTTTTGCGTTACCGCGTCGAAGCGATCACCAACAGATAGGAAACACGCATTGCGAGACGAGAAAATAATGTCGGCTACCCTTGAGGATTTCATCAACCCGCTGTGGTTTGGCAAGCTGCAGGAGTCACAGGAACTTGTACTCGCCTTCACAGCGTTAGCAGTCGCGGGTCTGACTTATCTCTTCTACAATGTCAGTTGCACCCTGCTCGCATGAGTGACCGAACCATGATTCTTACCATGGCATTAGGTCGCCTTCAAGACGGACATCTCCTACATCAAGGGCCTGCCGGAGATCCCTGGCGCGCTGCCCGTTGTTGGCCACCTGCTACAGCTCGGCCAGGACCACGCCACCGTGTGCGAGAAATGGTGGCGCCAGTACAACCAGTCCGTGTACCAGATCAAGCTGGGCAACACGCGCGCCGTCGTCGTCAACTCCTTCGAGGACTGCAAGAAGATGCTCCTCGGAAACCAGAACGCGGTCATTGACAGACCCACGCTCTACACCTTCCACGGCGTCATCAGCAGCACCCAGGGCTTCACAATCGGCTCGTCTCCGTGGGACGAGTCGTGCAAGAAGAAGCGCAAGGCCGCAGGCACTGCACTGGGAAGGGCCTCCCTGCGGAACTACTGCCCCATGTTCGACCTGGAGAGCTACTGCATCCTCCGGGACCTGAAGAAAGACAGCCAGAACGGCGCTCTTGAGATCAGCGTGCGGCCTTACATGCAGCGGTACGCGCTCAACACGACCCTCACCCTGTGCTACGGCATCCGCATGGACGCCGTGTACGACGACCTTCTCCGGGAGATTTTGTACGTCGGTTCGGCCATCTCCCTGCTTCGCAGCGCATCAGAGAACATGCAGGACTACGTTCCCATCATGCGCTATTTCCCCAACAACGACAAGAACAAGCGGTCCAAGGAGCTCCGCGACCGCCGCGACGCGTACCTCAACCTGCTGCTGGACAAGGTCCGCGAAATGATCAAGCTGGGCACTGACAAGCCTTGTATCTCGGCTGCCATCCTCAAGGACGAGGAGACGAAGCTCACAGGTGTCGAAGTCTCGTCCATCTGTCTGTCGCTCGTGTCTGGCGGCTTCGAGACGATCCCGGGAACGCTGACGTCGGCTATCGGATCTCTTTGCACGCCCGAGGGCCAGATCTGGCAGGATCGCGCCTACGAGGACATCAAGCGTCACTACCCGGACATGCGTGATGCATGGTCTTCGAGTATCTCCGAGGAGAAGGTTCCTTACGTCAACGCCATCATCAAGGAGGCCGGCCGATACTACACCGTCAGCGCCATGAGCTTGCCTCGCAAGACCGTCACCGAGGTGAACTGGAATGGAGCCAGGATCCCAGCCAAGACGATGATTCTCATCAACGCCCAGGCCGGAAATCACGGTAAGCACTGCATTTCTGCTTTTCACTCATAGCCAGACTAACCCACTATTAGATGTCGACCACTTTGGCCCTGAAGCGGGCAAATTCGACCCCGAGCGCTGGCTCTCCTCCCTAGACCCCCCAACCGAGCGCGAGTCCGTCGGGCTCAACCACCTCAGCTTTGGCACCGGCTCGCGCGCGTGCTCGGGCCAGCACATTGCCCACCGGCTGCTGTACGCTGCGCTGCTTCGCCTGCTGGCATCGTACAAGATTGTGGCGAGTGAGACGGAGCCGCCCAACACGGACTACGTCGACTACAACCAGTTCAAGTCGGCGCTGGTGGCGATTCCGCGCGACTTCAAGGTGAAGCTCGTGCCGAGGGATGTTGATGCGACGGAGGAGTGTTTGAGGCTGGCTGAGAAAAGAACGAGAGATCACTACAAGGAGTAAGGGACTAGATTGAGTGCGCGTAGGGTTGGAATGGATGGTAAACGATGATGGTCTCAAGCATCAGGCGCAACCCTGGGAGATGGGAGAGGGGGAGGGCGTGGTTTGGCGTATGTATCTTGCAAAAATAAACCAAAATTGAAAATGAAGTTGCGAGACAGCACAATATCTTTTGGGAGTTGAGTGAGCCAATCATTAGATGGAGCACGCTGAATGTGAGGTGACGATGAGGTCGGGAATGAAGTCCAAGAACATTAGCGATGCATTAGTGAATAGCCAACGCGCTATGATTGATACGTCGGCAGCTCCGACACAGCCAATAATAAATACCATGTTCATAAAAGGCCACGAACAATCGGCGGGCACTGTGCATTGATCAAGTCAATGAATCCACAAGCCAAACCCCTCCAAACAACACAGAAACCATCACAACATGACTTCACTCGACATCTCCCGGTTATTCGGCGTCAAAGGTTACGTAGCCGTTGTGACGGGTGGAAGCAGTGGCCTAGGATTCATGATCTGCAAGGTAAAGCCCACCGTCACGCCCGCTCGCCTCATCACGATGTTGGGATCGCTGACCATCTCAGGGACTCGTGGTCAACGGCGCCAAGGTGTATCTCGTAGCACTTCCCTCCGAGCCCATTGACGACAAGGTCGCAGAGCTCTGTGAACTCGGCAATACCACTGGAGGAGGCAGCGCAGTCGGGTAGTCGCGCCAGCCATGCCCTCTCCCTCTCGCAATAGTCGCTGACGATCGAGTCCAGGTACGCGTGCGACGTCTCCTCCAAAGAGGCCATCGCCGAGCTCGTGAAATTCGTATCGCAGTGCGAATCTCACTTGGACATCCTCGTCTCCAACGCCGGCATCCGCCGCGACCCCGTCACCCCCTGCGATGTCACCTCTGCCTCCCTCGCGGAGCTGCAAGCCTCAATGTGGTCGCACCGGCACTCTGACTGGGCCGACACCTTCAGCGTCAACACCGCGGCGCATTACTTCCTTTCCGTGGCCTTCATGCCCCTCCTGGCAGCCGCGGCACAGCGGGACCTGGGGGGCGGGATCAAAGGCAGCAGCGAAGGCAGAGGCGTGGTGGTTGTGACGAGTTCGTGCGCGAGTATGCACAATGCGACAAACGTCGACATGTCAAGCTACGCGACGAGCAAGGCGGCGACGGACCACCTGGTGAGGCTGCTGGCGGCCAAGTTTGGGCGGTGGTACATTCGCGTCAACGGCATCAACCCCGGCTGTAAGTCACATCCCATTCGCGTGCCAACATCGGCCAGCAACTGATGGCCTGTAGTTGTGCCGAGCAATATGAACCCCGTGGGAGAAGAGGGCAACATGTTTGCCAATCTCTTCGACCAAGTCCCTGCCAAAAGGGCGGGCAACGAGCAAGACATTGCGGGTGCGGTGCTCTATCTGGCGAGTCGCGCCGGGGTAAGTTTGAGAACTTCCATGGTGACTTGCAAAACACGGCTTACAAGATATGCAGGCATACGTCGATGGCATCAATTTGTGTGTGGATGGAGGGCGTATCTTGGTAGCAAACGGACAGACGTAGTAGCATATGTAGTATTCACTGTACAAAGGCTGTTCGAAACCTCTCGATCATGCAAACACCAGCCGATCTTTGCTTTCTGTCTGCGTGTGGGTTCAGCGTCCCCACCATTATCTAGGGAACGAGGACTAGTCCTGACAATGAAGCCATCCGTGCTCAAGAGTCAGTCAGGCACAGTATGGCGGACATCGGCACTTCCGCCAGCCGGAGAGAGCCATTGGGCCCCTCTGGCGGCCTACCCGATAACGCTCGACTCAAGCACAGTAGGTAGTAGACAAACACACAACAAAGATGGACCAACACGAAGCCTTCAAGATAACAGCTCATGATCATTCTTCAAATCACCCTCAGACAAGTGAGAAATGTCCATCGTCGCGTTAGCAAGCGAAGCCGCACCGTATGTACACCACTAGTCTGGACTCTAACCCTCTCTGACAGCTTCCAGGTCTATTCTCAACGAGGAAGCGCTGCATCGCCTCGCCGCCGAACTCGGCTTCACCATCCCCGACCCTCAAGATGCGCAGTCGTACCTCCTCTTGCTCAAGTCCTTCGAGGCCGTCATGCACCAAGCGGACACCAGCGACGACTTCGTCCACCCCGTCCTAACTCCGGTGCCCGCCACCAAACCGCGTTCGTTCTGGAAACCGGATGCCAAGGACAACCCCTTGAACGCCTGGAGTCACCGTTGCGATATTGCCGCCGCTCAACCAACCAGTAAACTGCTCAGGGGTCGAAGCGTCGCCGTCAAGGACAACGTGTGCGTCGGCGGCCTGCCCACCACGCTGGGCACGCATCCCGAGATTCTGTCCAAGAACGCACCTCTTCCCCTCTCGCCCATCGACGCAACCGTCGTGTCGCGCTTGCTATGCGCGGGTGCCGTGATCAAGGGCTCCTCGACGTGCGAGAACTTTTGCTCCTCGCCCTTGGCATGTACGTCGGTCACCGGACCGGTGCATCACCCGCTGCTGCACGGATACACGACTGGCGGCAGCAGCAGCGGCTCATGCGCCCTCGTCTCTTCAGACGCTCTGGTCAGGTCAGGAAAGGGCATCTTCGGGGAGACTGCAGAGCTGGCGATTGGCGGCGATCAGGCAGGTTCTATCCGTATACCGGCGTGTTACACGGGCATCTACGGACTGAAGCCGACATTTGGGCTCGTTCCGTACTCAGGGGCTGCTTCCATGACGCCCATGATTGACCATCTGGGCCCGATTGCGTCAAGTGTAGAAGATATCGCGACGTTACTACAAGTCATGGCGGGATGGGACGGCATTGACCCTCGAATGACGCCCGAGACGCCTCTCGTGGCTAACGTCAAGGATTATCCTGCCCTAGTCGCCGAATACCGTCGTGCAAACCCCAAGGCTGGGCGACCTCTCATGAGGGTGGGACTACTAACCGAGTCGTTCGGCGTGCCGGGTCTGTCGCCGGAAGTACGTGACCTGGTGCGCAACGCAGCGAGAGAAGGCTTCGAAGCTGCCGGCGCAGAGGTCGTCGACATTTCGGTCCCCATGCATTCTGAAGGCCCCGTCATCTGGACGGCTGCCACGCGTCCATCCATGTCTCTGGGTCTCGTTCAAGGGAAGCCATCCGGCCATCTGTCGTATCTACCGCCTCACATCAGGACGCAGTGGCCCGCGAACCAGGATACTTACCAGCTTCTTACCCAGTCCAACCCCGCCGTCGTCAACATTCTCCTCAGCCAAGTCTTCGACAGATCCCATCTGCCTCCCTCCGTCGAAGCCAAAGCCCACCGTAAAGTCTTCCAGCTGCGCGCCGCCTACGACGCGGCCCTTGTGCAGGTCGATGTGTTGGTCACGCCCTGCGCGCCGACCGTTTCCATGCCCCATCCCGACCCGGGTGCGTCGATATTGGAGAGGCTAAAGCCTGCAATCGGGCTGACTAGCAATACGTGCCCGTTCAATACTACGGGACATCCGGCGATGAGCGTGCCGTGTGGGGAGGTGCCGCTGGCGAAAAGGCCGGATGTAAAGATGCCAGTAGGGATGCAGGTCGTGGGCAGGAGGTGGGAGGATGAGATGGTCATGAAGGCGGGAATAGTATTCGAAGCAGGACAGAAGAAGCTTGCGCATGCGTGAAGCAACGATACGGTACGGGACAGAATTGAACATTCTGCTTCAGACTATGCTTTGGCGTCTGCCTCTCCATCAGCACCTTGTAAAAAGGCAGCGATCTGCTCATCCATCCACTCCACGTCCGCCGGGTTGGACCCTGCACCCGCCAAATGCCCCCAAACCGACGGCATCACCTTCAAGCTCCCTTTCTTCAGCAGGTTGGCCTCACGCTCGCTGGCGTCAGGGCGAAAGTACTGGTCCGTCCGACACGGCATCAGCAACACCCGCGCCTCGATCCGCTTCAAGGCCTCATCCAACCCGCCGCCGGCTGCCAAAACGCCAACATCACCATTTTGCCACATGCGCAGCTTCACGAGCAGGTTGTTTGGGTACCACCCATCGTACCGCGGCCCCGTGGTGTCCATATCCCACGCGCGGAGGCTGTCGTATCCCATGTCCTTGTAGAGATGCTGGTCGAACCACTCCGCACTCGTGAGCCACGCAGAATACGCCTTGCCAAACGCGCGGACACCACGGGGCGCATGATCTTGAGGCTCTCCCGTGTAATCAGCCGCATTCTCAAGGGCGGCGGACGGGCCTTCGAGGAACTGCCTGTTGTGGCCGCTCGTGCGCGCCGATGAGCAAATGATGACCGCATTGCGGACCACGGCCGGGTACATGACGGTCCAGTGGTAGGTAGTCTGTCCGCCCATAGAGAACCCCAACATGACGTCTACGACATCAACACCCAGATGGGCGAGCAACGCATGCTGGGCGCGCACGCAGTCGCGGTAGTCGAGAGAGGCGGGGAATGAGGGGGTGTTGGAGGGGCTGGAAGACTCGCCGTTGCCGAAGAGGGCGATAACGATGATCCTGTAGTTGTGTAAAGCGCCATAGGAGAAATTGAGGGTTGAATGAAGGGTGCCCTTGAAGCAAGTTGGGATGAGGGCGACCTTGGGGGCGGTGCTGTTTATGTCGAGGTAAGCGAGGCGGGCGAGGGGCAGGGAGGTCCCGTCGGTGAAGGCGAAGTTGGGGAGGTCAAAGTGACGGACCGGGTGTTCATTTTGGGCCATCTTGGATATATCACCATCGAGGTTTGGTGCTGGAGGGTGACACTTGTTGATGTTTGTGGTTTTGAGGACGAGTCACGGTTCTGATCGGGCGGGGGACCGGTATATATGTGGAGATCGGAGGGGCCGATCTGCAGAACCACAAAAGAAGAACTGAAAGAAACCTTCATCAACTCTGAGAAATGAGCCAGATTGTAACCATCTATCTGTGTTGCAAATTAGACTGTTATTTATGCCTTTGTCCGAACTGTAAATCTTCGCGAGGTTTCGTATCTAACACGACCGTCTAACTGGTTCGCAATCAGCTGGAGTGCAATTGTAAACACGTTTACGCATCCCGCACTTTTCCATTTTAAATTCAGTGATTCAACCAACCAAGCACATGCAAGCCTCGGACGATATGTTTTCCAGGATACCCTGGTGGCTTCAAAATTTGGCCCATAGCCCACGCCTCCCACAGCACAACAACTTGGCAACAACAAGATAGACAAAGCTTGCTGCGTAGCTGCCAATAGTGAAGATGATCAAGTTCCGGAAGCTCCCCTGGGGACGGTCAAAGAACTTTCCCGCAATTGGAATATCCGTCAATGTACTGTACAGCCCGTCAACCAAGAACTAACTACGCCGAACTCGCAACGAGACGACAAACTCACCTTATACTCATTAGCACATTCGTCGTCGCGTAGTATCGCCCATACGACTCAATCCTACATAGCTGTCCGATACACACCGGCGCCAGGCTCACGTTGCCGCCGCTGAAGAAACCAAAAACCACTGCGAAGGCGACAAGTAGGGCAGCGCTGGATCCTGACGTGAGCCAGAGACAAGCAAGAGACATTCTGCACCCGAGGATCGTGGCGATTAGCATGTTGAACCGTCCTAGTCGGTCGGACAAGTATCCCGGCACCCAACGGCCTGGCACAGCGCCCGCATTGACGAGCGCAAGGAGCATACACGAAAAGGGCGACGATTGCCCATGAGCAAGCGCGTACAAGGTCAGGTAGGACAGAGGCACGAAGAGGCCCCATTCCATGAAGAAGCCCCCCATGGCTGTACAGCACAGCGCCGGGTTCCGCAGGATCGTCAAGTCCGGGAGCGCCCGCGCCATAGACAACGGCTTCGGCGGGAAACGCTTGCGGATGAGCAGAACGGCCGCGACAAACGCACATGCGCAGACCAGTACAACAACCCTCGTCGCCCACGCGAAGCCGACCAGTGAATACAGCCGCTGCAGCAATAGTGGGAATACCTCGCCTCCAGCCGACCCGCCTGACGACGCAATGCCCGTTGCCAACCCTCTCTTGCTGGAAAGATAATGCGCAACGACACCCACAGCCGGCCCAAACACAAGGGACAAGCTTGTTCCGCCCAGCACGCCGAATACCAGCAATGGAGGAGAAGAGAGCGAGCCAGCTGCCGAGGACGACGAGTCAAGCGGTGGTGCCGCCTTCGGGATAGGTTATGGGTGGTTCATCGTTGCTGTTTGAAGTGACGGCGGTTTGTTTGATGGGTTTGCCGTCAGTGACAATATCAATTGGCGTCCCTGTTGTTGAGGATGACGAGGAGGAAGTCTCTGGGACCTTGTTAAGCTCGGAAACACCCATGTGGATAATTTTATGAGGTAGCACGCCTCATCAACATGCAGGTTGCTTTCCTTGCCGTTTGATACCATTCAATAAGAGGCTAATCATGGCGTGTTGATTTTGACGACTCCCGAACCGAAATTCAGGGCGGAGGTCGGTCACAGCCCGGGGACAGCATGAACATAGTCTGAAGGCAATTTTCCAGGAGATCATTGAAATGTACTTACCGGACTTTCCCGACAGTAGCTGGTTCGCAGCGGCCGGCCATGCCCGGGGCGGAGATCCCGATCCCCGATGCAACCGTCCGGTCGGGTCGCCCGCCATCGCGTCGGCCGCATCCTCACCGGTTGCCGCCCCATCATGTCGGTTATCCCTATATACAGCCCTTGGAATGATGAAGAACGCCCAAGAACAGATCGTTTGTTACCAAGAAAGCATCTAACAACAGCTTCACAAGTCCCGCCATTGCTCCTCGTACAACCACAACTCATCACGGTTACTGTAACCAAGATATCCACACAAAAGCAGCACCATGGCTCCCAACGGCGAAGCTTTTGTCATGAACCCCTCCGCCCCGGAGCCACCCACACGTTACGCCCATGCCCGGCTTGCTCCCGCCGGCTCCTACCGCACTATCTACATCTCGGGCATCGCCTGCGTGCACCCTGCCACAGGCGAGTGGCCGGGTGCGAAGGAAAACGGCGATGGCACGTATGAGCTTGACGTGCGGTTGCAGACTGCTGCAGTACTGTCCAATATTGACTTCATCATCCGCGAGGCGACGGGCGGCAAGGGCGGCGTCAAGAACCTGATTGACAGTGTTGTATATGTGGTGGACATGAAGCGGGACTACCAGGGCATGAACGAAGAGTGGAACAAGGTATTCACGACGAGGGTCGAGGCACCGGCGAGGGCGACTATTGGGGTCAAGGAGCTGCCGGATCCAAGGATGTTGGTGGAAATCAAGGGTGTTGCTGTTATTGAGATGTAAGGAATACAGTTTTCAAACAATACCATAGAAAGGACCATTTTGGAAGAACCCTCCACCCATAGCATGTGGAGTTTGTTACAATGACATGATGATAATGTCCACTGGCAAGCAAGCTTTGTAGGGCATTGAACAATGCTCGTTGTCATGAGCTAAATGTTTTCAACTAGACCAGAAGCCAGTCGCCTATCTGTCAGTAAATGAACCTGCATCTCCATGGTATATTCGAGTCAGTGGTGAGAAAAAGCTGTCATGCTAGCCGATAAGCATGCATTGTGAGTAGCGGTCAGCCCGACTGACGACGGTTCGTGAATCGGCAGACGCGCCCCTCTTCTCAGACACATGACGGACGCAACAAGACCAGCGTCTAGTAGGAGTTTTTTCACATTCTATCTTAGCTAAAACGAATTGGTTGAGCCAATAGGATTCCGGAATAATCCAGCTTTCTTGAGATTTTGGGATGGTTAATCATATGAATTCATATGATGAGACGCAAGATAGAGCTCGAGGTGACCTCGTAAAGAGGGCATACGGCAATGCAATTTATATTGAAATTATTGTAACACCGTATCGTTAAAGGTTGGTCATAAGATGTACCGTAGAGTCGCGCATAACAGAATCATTTCATAACGCTTGATTCCTTGCTGCTGTGGTCATGCTTGCGAGTCAATCTCCGTGTACCGAGCTACAATCTCCTCAATCATCCTCCTGATATTCTTGGCAGCTGAGAACTTTACGCTCAATGTATCGAACAGCTCAATCGCCAGCTGCAGCGTCTCGATCGCTTTACTCTCTCTCAACACTACCGCTAGGTTTTCCGGCCTTGCCGTCGTCGCATACGTCAGTGACAGCGTCGAGGTGAAGAGCGCCAGCAGATTTAACCAGTTGTACGCAAACCGCTGCTGTCGGTGCATCGTGGTGGCTTCTCGAATCGCTTTGCCCGCGGCGTCGCCCAGCGTCTCAACACGGGCTTGGTCAAGCGTCGGGAAGAGCGGCGACGGGCGGTACAGCATGGCGACCTGCATATAGTAATTGAAGTCATACCAGTTGCTGCTCAAATGAGGCACCTGCGGGTGTGTGTCGGGCAAGGGGAAAGGCATGCCACGGCGCCAATCGAGGAGTTCGCGGTGGAGGGAGTAGATGATGGCTTCGCGCTCGGAGATGGGCATGTTGGCGTTGCGTTTGTTGGAGTAAACGGATTTGACGATCTTGCTGGACAGTTGGCGCAGGCGGAGAAGGTGGAGGGGTACTGCCATGGTGGAGGGCTGAAGAGGGTTACGCTGGCGAATACCTGTGGCATCGATGTCTTCGTCGTCGGCGTCGGCAAAGGGCTGTGTATGTTAGCTATGATTCGAGTGGTGTCTTCTAAGCAACCAACCTCGACATCTATGTCATCATCGTGCAAGGCGAAAGGTCGCCCGAGTGCTGTTGATACGACTCTTGAAATGGTTTAGCGCATCAGTACGCTGACAGTATGTCTTGCTGTAGCTTACCGATCCATCATGTACACTGAATAAAAGACACGCCTCCGATGCTCGGCAACATCTACAGGAAGAGCGTCGTACGACGACGAAGTATGCAACCCCATGCCGACCGATAACCTCGCGGCAAGGCCTACGAGAAACCAAGTATCTAGAGCCACGGGTCAACATCGTGAAATGAATTTTAGAAAAGAGGAACGTACTTGGTCCGAGCTGGTTGAAGAAGGAATATGATACCTGGAGCATGATGACCTCCAGCGCGACCTATTACCAGTCAAGCTCTGCGTCATATCCCGTCACGCAGTGCAACATACCATGTCGCCGTACCCAAGAGCATCCTCCATATAACCTAGCGCCTTGTTGTAGTACAGCATCGATTCAGACTCCTCACACAGGGCAACCGAGCAGTATGTCGTTGACCCAATCGCCAGTATCATCCATAGCCTGAATAGCCACAGCGGTGACTGCGCCGCTGGATCTTGAGGATTGCTCAGTATCGTGCCCAGTGTCTCCTCAAACTCGCGCCGTCGCACAATTGGGTATAATGTATGAGAGTGGGCAAAGTAAAAGTCCACCAGGTGCTGCAGGTGACTCTGCGGCGGTAGCTGAACATCCGCCAAGGACGGTTGTGGATCTGTGATATCGGATAGTGTGATGCCGCAGAAGAAGGGGTGATGAAATGCAGTCGAGCTGTCAAAGCCGTGGTACAAGGACGACCCGAGCAAGTCAACGGGAGATCTACTGAGGAGATGCTGCGTGGACTCGACCTCAAGCTCCTTGTGGAACACGAAATCAGCGCGGTCCGGCGTGAGCCTTCTCAGCACCGCCTGCGTCAACTTGGCAAACGATATCCCCGAAGCAGACCCCAAGTGCCGTTCTGCCGCAGCCTCGAGCGACAGCAACCGCAACTCATCACCAAGCGTCGTTGTGGCCGTGATGGGCCGGACTTGCGAAGGCGACTGATCTACGGCAGCCTGCAAGACCGGAAACTCCAACCCCGACGGCTCCATCAACTGATCCTCGAGCATTGTGTCCGAACGAGCCGCGGCCTGCGCATTTTTCAATACAGCCGCCAGCTCATCCTCCAACTTTCTAACCTTGTCCTCCAACGAACGCACAAACCTAGTAGGTTCCCATCAACACCAGCCCGATTGCAAACGTTTGATTGGGGCGGGGAGGGGAGAGAAACCCACGCGATCGGATACGCCGCCGTCTGCTGATCGTCGTTGAGGAAACTACAAGGGAACCGAGCCATGCGACAGTTGCCACACTGGGGCAAGGCGCGGTCGCATTTCTTCTTGCGCCGGTGGCAGCGCTGGCACGACGTCCGGGCCTGAGCTTCGCAGGGTGTTGTTGCTGGTGCGGCGGCGGCAGCGCCGTCGACTGCTGTCGGCGTCTGAGAGAGCGGCATGGCCGTAAGGTGCACTTCTACTTCCGCAATATGGTTTCGGAGTCCAACGGGGTTGCTGTGGTGTAATCTGCGGGCAATCGAGGGGAACCGACGACCCTGGTATCGCTAAGGTGTCCAGAGGCCGAAGGTCGGGAGATAAGACAAACATGATGCCAAAAGCGGCATGGAAAGTGTGGGGAATCCCTGGCTATCAACAACTGGCCCTATCCCAGGACGGGGATAACGAAATATGACTCGCCTACTTTTCCCTGGTATTGAGACTGTCGCTGAGATAAAGCTGCGGTGTGATTCGACAATTTTGAATCTTCTTGAAAAGCCCAAAGCATGACTGGCAATATCTACATGCCGTCGTGCCCAGGCGGTCGATGACAATAGCGAAACGATAAGCTTGGTTAGAAGCAAAGGTGATGTCAAGTGTTTGAACAACATTTACAGTGCCGTCATGGGGGGGCTTGTTATCAATTGATTGCTAGACACCTCTTAGAGCCCAGCTTGTTCTGTCATGGAGTCATTCATCCCTCGCTCGCACCTACAAGGTAAAGCCCCCATCAATCACAACATTGACGCCCGTTATGCTTCTGCTCTTCGCAAGTAGATATACTTGTTCAGCCACATCCTGAATTACTTGCGTGTCAGTCTTGTATTTCGCTCTGCCGGACAGGATTATCAATCACATACCTCAACCGTGGCGGCTCTCTTAATCTTGGTCTTTTCAATATGCGCAGCCTTGGCATCATCTGAGAACTTGGCACCCCAATCCTATCGTCCATTTGAGTCATCAGTGATTTTCTATGCACTTTTGAGCATACGTACTGTGAGAAGTAGACCTGGCGATATGCTATTGACTCGAATCCTTGGAGCCGCGATGACCGCAAGGACCTTGGCTAAGTGGATCTGAGCGGCTTTGGTGACAGAGTATGCCTAGATTCTGTAAGTCGTGAAGGTACAGATAGTGAAAGACGGGAAAGCTTTACCAGAGAACTTCCACTACAACTAACTCCAGCTACGGATGCCGTGGTGATAAATGCACCCTCCGTCTCGTCCAAATGCTTCTTGGCGGCATGCATGAGCCAAACATGTGACTTGACGTTTATGTTGAAGCACCTGTCCCAGTCATCCTCTACAACGTTGTCTAAACCAATGCATCAGTTTCTGTGTAGTGCACTTCCTGCAGCAAGCAGTACGCACCGTCTAAGTTATTGATGTCTCGAAAGTGTGTCCATCCGCCATTTGAAAACACCACGTTCAATCGACCCATCGTCTGGATAGTACCATCGATAAGTTTTGATATATCGTCGCGGTTGCCCAAATCCGCTTTGATGGCAAGCACATCTGCGCCTGGCGACCTCTTAAGTTCTTCGACCAACTTTCCCGCCCTTTCCACATTGTTACTATAGTTGATAACCACCTTGAATCCGTTTTTGACGAAAAGACGGGCAGCTGCGGCGCCCAGGCCAGCACTCCCAGCTGTGATGAGGGCAACGGGCACTGAATTCATGGTGAGTGTTGTGATTGCCCTGTAAATTGAAACTCCTATCATCGGCAGCTTATGTAGCACTCTGCTTTGTTTGAGGTAAAAAGATGATGCCTTTGAGGTTACGGCTCAGAGACCTGTGTGCCCCCACCGCTGTGACATCGCGCCCTCCGACATCGGCTATCTCCACCCAAGCTACCTGAATCGGATCTTCCGACATTACTGCACACACAGACAGTTGACATTGGAGTAACACTCTATCACCGGTTGCAAACTGAATTAGAACGTTGTGAATGGAACTCATGATGCACAATACATCACTTGAAGCTGATGATGATCACGAACATAGCGCCTCGGGAGTAGCCCTCGGACAGTTATGAGCTCGAAACGAAGTTGAACATGACTCGGCTGTGTTAGACCAGTATTTCTGTCAGCTGCACGGAATCACCGTTATGGATGTGCATTGTAATTGGAGCAAAAGATATTCGTGTTTTTCCTTAGTTAGCAAAAGTATTCGAGTTCTCATTGGTGTTTCGTAAGGACAAATAAGGCTTCAGTTCCTTGGCTGAATGTGTCAATATGGCGCAAGCATTCTGTTCCAGCTGGGTAGAGCAACTTGCTGACAGAACACCGTATTAGGAGAAACGATTCCCATTCATCTTCTTATGTTCTCGCTTTTATTCCCTTCATGGCAGAGACTTTGTGATATACCATCGAAAGCATGATTTAAGTATCATATGCTCGTCTCTTCTTCTTCATCTGAGTTAGAAGTCATGGAGAATATTCGTGCTCTTCAAGGCCGGTATTCTCGCCGTTACGGCGGACGTAAGACTTGTGGCGTATTGCAGCATACCACTATAACCACCGGAGGCTGGGAATCATGGGAGGCTTTGAAGGAAAGCAGGCAGGTGTATCCATTGGAGTAATTCGCCCAGCTAGGCTTAGCCATTGATAGTGATGATTGAGTTCACAGTGGGATGTTCATACAATTTCACATTCTCGATAACTCTGTTATAACAGGTTGAACCCAAGCACCATCTTTCCTTCCTCAGACACATCATCGAATCCCTTGTATCCTTTCAAAGCCGACTCGTCTAGCTTCAGCCCAACTCTATCAGGCGGCCCTCCTCCCACCAACGCAGCCTGAAGCTGCTTCTTGACATAGTCCTTATTGGTCTTCGTAGTGGGGCATGCGGCTATGTACACCACGCTTGCATCGCCCTCACCGTTGTGTTCTGGGTCGACCGCATGACACATCTAATATTCCGTCAGTCACTTTCTGTCACGGAACGATATAATTACCTGAAGCAGCAAAGAATTGGGGCTTTCGCTTACATCGGTGTGCCACCAGACTGTATCGCCAGGTCCCATGCTTGGAATATGCACAAGACAATCCTTCAGTCGTAGGTGCGGATGTGACGAGGTGCTCAACCTTTGACTGTCCAGCACCGTTGTGCCTGGAAACCACGGTGATTTTCCATCAAAAGCCCACTTGCTTGCATCCATCATGTCGCTCTCATCCTTTGGTGGCGAGAAGAAAGGTCGCAGTACCACGTACGCAATGACCGTCTTGACGTTGGGATATAGCATCAACGTGCCACATGAAGGACTCGCTGGTGTCAAGGCCGTCCACCCCTGGAATGCGCGGAACACGGCCGAGTGTGCTCCCGCAGGAAACATGTATTGGTCCGCATCTTTTCGCACATCGAGGTCGTATGCGTCATGATTCTCCGGCTCTCCTGAGAAGATGCGGTCGTATACCTTGCGGTACTGAGGGTGCGCCCAGCGGCACAAGCTGCCCGCGTCGATGTGCGGGCCGAGGCCGAGAAAGGTCTGCCCGGGGGGCCGAATTCTTGTTGCGTCAGTGTAACTCAGCGGCTCGGGGCTCGTCTCATCCGAGGCGTCATGGAAAAGCGCGTTGAGCTGGCGTTGCAGCGCAATGTGGCGCGGGTCGGTGCGGATCTTGATTTGTGTGGGTGAGTTAAAAAGACGCAGCATAGCCGGCGACTCGACAGGCCAGCCATTGATGGACCCTCTGTTTTCTGTCACGAAGTTCTTGAGACCCTGAAAGAGCGACCTGGCCTTATCCTCAGGTATGGTGTTGCGCACAATGCAGCAACCCCGTGCTTTGATCTGCTCTTTTTGTTCTTCGTTGAATCCCTTGGTGCCAATCTCGCTGTACTCATACACGGGGACGGCGGCGCTGCCTTGGTTGGCTAGTTGGTTTGTGACGGTCTCGAGCTCTTTGCAGACCTTGAGCCAGCTCTTGGTGAGCGCTTCCTGACCATACTCGGCGATGACGGCGGCTTTGGCCCTGGCAAAGTCCTCCTTAAAGGCGATTTCATCGGGTTCATTCTCGTACTCTTGCCAAGCAGGCCAGTTTATGAGTCTTCCAGGCATGATCATTGATGCGCCGTGACGACACTTCCTGTCAGTCAAGGTTGCCTCATGTGAAGTCTTCTAACAAGTCCTTTAGCACATATTACTCAAACAATACTATCGAATCGTTACCTACACTGAAACACTTTACAGCTAAGATAATTGAACGTCCGCTGATGATAAGTTCGTTAATTCTTGCGAAAACCGATATCTTTTAGCCACATGATTATCTGATCGAGGAAATCAGTTTCGACAACACGTCTCCAGGCCGATGGTGGGCGGCTCGGCCGTCATCTTGGCAACGGTATCTATTCCTTCGAGATAGCGTTTATCTATTCGATGATCTGCAAAGATAAAAACTCGTCGGAAAGTCCGACGCGGAGTTGTGTTCGATGTGGGGTTCTGTAGTCATCGGCTCTATCTACCCCGCCCTGGGCATTTTGTTACACTGGATGGGACAAGCCACAACCCACAAAGACACCTCACTTGCACCATCCAATTCCATGACCATGTTGTTGTTACATGCGTGAGTCTGACCGTGAGAAGTCACTCTCTCTTCTGGGTTAGGTAGGCGTCGATAACTGTGAGGTATGGAAGGCAATGTCTTCCCACGTCGACATGGACTTCTTATCACATCTCTTGTAGCCCTGATACCAAATACGAAGGGTGAGCTTATCTCATTCCTCCTCAAACATCAAAATATATGTGTCTGCCCATACTCCCGACATTTTTTCCTGGGTTGTAGATAGCAGAAGAGAGAACATAAAAAGAGTTTGAGTTCCATGGTGAATGGATTGGTAGACACCCTCGGAAAGACAACTCCTCTTTTAAGAGAGGAACGCCAAGACTTCATCTTCAAAATGACTGAGGTAATTGAGGTGTCACAGAAGTCCCGAAGCATTGGCCTCACCAAGCCTATGGTCATGGTCTGCCTCACAGCTGCGATCAACTGCGCCTCAGTTGGTTACGATTCCAGCATGATGTCCTCCATCAACATCTTGGTATGAAGTCTTCATCTTATCCCTGAGAATAGAAAACGACAATACTCTTCTAATTCCGTTGTGCTGGACGCTCACTAATCGCAACTATGTAGAGTTCATTCAAGAAAGAGTTCGGCATCACCACAAACCTCCTCGGCCTCCTGACCGCCGTGTCCAACCTGGGCGGCATTGTTGGCGGGCTCTTTGCAGGCCATGTTGTCGACCGCTGGGGCCGCAAGGGCGGCATCTTTATCTCCTCAACCCTCGTCCTCGTCTCCTGCATCCTACTATCCACCTCCACCACTCGCGCCCAGTTCTTTGTCGGCCGTGTCCTCGTCGGCGTCGCCAAGGCCATTGACATCGCTGCCGTGCCTACATACCTCGTCGAGCTCGCCCCGCCCTCACGTCGCGGCTTCGTCGGTGGCCTATACTGGGCTTGTTGGTTTCTTGGTGCCATAATCTCCTCGGCCGTTGGTTACGGTGCGCGCAGCGTCGCCGGAGAATGGTCCTGGAGACTGATTTGCATCTGCATGGCCGGCCCAGCTCTAGGTTGCATCGCCTTGTTGCCACTCATCCCTGAGTCGCCTCGCTGGCTCATTTCCAAGGGGCAGATATCTAAGGGTCTCGAAGTCTTGACTGAGTATCACGGCAACGGCGATGCCACGCATCCCATGGTCACCGCCCAGTTCCGTGAAATCAACGAAACCATCGCCTTGGAGAAGGACAGCCAGTTCGAGTCGTATGCCGCGTGGTGGAAAGCTTTTGCGCAGTCAAAATCCAACCGCCATCGTAGCTTCATTCTCCTGACCCTCGGTATCTTTGAGCAGACTGTCGGTTCTAGCATCATCACCTTTTACCTCTCTCAAGTGCTGGATCTCGCAGGTATCACATCAGAGCGCGAGCAGTTTGCCATTAACCTAGGCCAGAACTGCGCCGCGTTTGTCTCTGCTCTTACCGGTATTTGCCTGATTGACAAACTGGGCCGGGTGCCCATGCTGACCGCTGGCACGGCTTTCTGCGCAGCCGTTCTGGCATGCATGGCTGGACTTACGGCTGATCAGACGGGCAACGCAGTGGGTAGGAATGGAATCATTGCCATGGTCTTCCTGTTTCAGATGGGTTACTCTTCTACCTGGACGCCATTGTCCTTCTCCTACTGCGCTGAAGTTCTGAATTTTACCATCCGCGCCAAGGGCATGGCGTAAGTTGATGCTCCCATATAGCCTACCGATTGTTACTAACATGAACCAGGTTCTACTGCATCTTCACATCTTCGGCCGGTTTCTTTAACCAATACGTCATTCCTATCGGTCTCGCCGGTATTAGCTGGCGGTAAGACCCATTCCTTTTATTGACGCGCTATTCTCTGGCTGACTGGGCTGTGCAGCTTCTACATTGTTGGTGTCGTCTGGAACACCCTTATGGCCCTTGTGATTTATTTCGCCTACATGGAGACCAAAGGTCTTACCCTAGAGCAGATCGACAAGCGGTTCAACGGTATACCGCGCGATCACCTCGATGATGTGATTGAGGCATATGATGGCGGCAAGCCTATCACGGAGGGCGAACTTGATTTCAAATCCGAGGCCAAGGTAGTCCCCACGGATGTCAAGACCTAAGTATTTATAGGGGTGGTTTTGCATCCATTATGAAATTTCGCGAAGCCGTTTCTTTAAGCACCTGAGATAGTGATGTTGTCATTCAGGCTAGATGCTTCTTTTGGGGAGTGAACCGTTTCTGTAGCGACACTCGCTTTCCCTCTCCATCCGCTAATCTCAACCAATCGTTGGGGTATATGGGTCAAAACGCCTACTTGGGCATTACTCGGTTTTTTGGGTTCTGTTCTTGCTACCTAAGTACTTATCGTTGTGGCTCGACGTATTTAGTGATTGAAAAGATCGAAAAGTGGCGCAGCCATCGGTACGACGCCGATAAAAAAGCAGCCGCCCGAGCCAGATCGCAAAATGTTGCGATTATTGGGTCCAGGCACAAGTTGTCATCTCAGTGTCTGCTAACCTATCACGCCTAGCTCGGAGCTGAGCCACATCCTTGCATTAGTCCCGCGAAATCAATTTGTAGTGTCAAATACGTTAAGGAAATATTGGCTTTGAGTATCAGGAACTGTGCGTGTGACAATTTCTCTCCCAGTTGAAAGACTTTCACTTTAATCACTGATTTCCGTTCTTTCACTCAAACACCTTGTTAAGCAACCTTCCCACCCTTCCTGGCTTCCGAGCTACATACAAAGATTCGTATTGATCAATATCCTCTTTGGAGCCACCCAGGCTTATGTCTGCAGTGCCAGGTCTGACATAGCGTGTTTTGAAGACAAGCTTCCATCCGATGAAGGCGAGAATAAAAAAGCCAATCATACCGTAGTCCAAGAAGAACCACATCACATCCCACCCACCAGTTAGAAACAGGTCGTATCCAGCGGCGAGAAGCATGAACAAGGTACCACCCATAGCAATGTAAGACGTATACGGCTGGAATCTCCCTTTGTAAGGCAGAGTGTCCCGTGATATCCCTTGTTTTTTCAGTGCCGCATAAAAGTGTCGATATGTCAGTGCAGTGAAACCGTAGTTGAGAAGCTGACAGCAAGTGATCAGGTACACCAGATAGACCAGGACCTCTGCAGATGAGCTACCAAGCTGCAGAAATGCTAGCAAGCTGAAGGATAGAGAGAAAAGCAGCGAGTATAATGGTACGCCGCTCTTGGTGCACCAAGAAAAGATCTTTGGCGCGTAGCCCGTGAGGGACATGCCATGAAGGACACGCGTGGCAGAAAAAAGCAAACCATTTCCAGCACTGAAAACGGACGTCATGATGAGGGCATTGACAATATGGGGAAGAACGTGTATCTGTAAGCGGTTCATAGCAATAATGTAAGGCCTGCACCAGACAAATTAGCTTCTTAGACAATTTCTCGTTGATAATGTCGATCTTCTCCACTTACGATGCCGCACCAGTGCCGCTTCCGGCGCTCTCGCCTCCCAGGATGGCTGCCAGAGTCGGATCATCGTAGGGAATCACTATGCCCATGCATAGGGCGGAGCCGACGAAGAAGAACAATATCCTCCATACGAAGGACCTGTAAGCCGGCGGCAGGATCCGGCGAGGATTTTCCGTCTCAGCAGCGACCATGGAAATGTACTCAGGCCCGCAAATCCTATATAATACGTTAATACCAATGTTGGCTGTGGGAATATTTGAAGTTAGTATCAATGCGAAGTACTCACGAAAAGCTGGCCTGGTAGATGCAGGACAAGATGCCAAGGAATCTACCCGTATTGCCGGAAGCATTGTGTTCCACGAATGCCCCGGGACTTTGCCAATATCTGAACCCATACGCTTCATGGAGCGGGTTTCCACCGACCATAGTGATGAAGGTAAAGAAGAACAAGCCAACCATCAGTACGACCTTGAATATGGACAGATAGAATTCCGAGATTCCGAAATATCGAACAGTGATAATGTTCAAGAAGGCATAGAGAGCGATCATGGGTATGATGATTGCGACGATTGGTACAGTGTCAGTCCAAAAGGTGACCATAATGCTCATGGCCACAACCTCAAAGGGCACGAGGATTGCCATGTTGAGGAAGAAGTTCCAGGCCATAGCGAACCCCAATGCCTCGTCAACCCACTCGCCTGCGAAGCGGACGAAAGGTGACGGCACGGGCACATAGGTCACCATTTCAGCGAAGCACTCATTCACCGCCCACATAACGAAGCCCCATATGATGAAGGCAATGAATAGGCCTGCAGGACCTCCCTTGGGTAAAGCAGAGCCCATCTGCACGTAGAGAGCTGGAGGTTGCGGTCAGCACGAGGCCGTCTAAACCGACGAGTCCTCGGAATGCTGGATGGCTGAACGTACAAGTGCCAATCGCCCCGCCAATGGCAAAGAGCTGGACTTCCTTTCCCCGAAGCTTGCGATGCAGCGCCTGGGACCCGGCTGTTGAGTCCAAAACATCGCCAACATCGATGTCTATGTTGGAGCTGTGTCCCGATTCATTGTCCACAGAAGTGACAGGAGGGCCCTTCTCGGTGTACTTTGAGGCAGCCATGGTGGCATAAGTTGAGAGTAATGTCTCTCTCTTGCTTAGATCAGAACTACTCAAGATGTGGAACTGGGAGACATCTGGGTGAGTGCGTTCGGTCAACCATAAATGAAAACGTTCCTAACCCTGTCATCTCCCGTGAAGTGTTTCAGTCACCTAGTGTAGATACCAGACATGCCTCTGAGCTTATCACGATAGCACTGATTGCGACCTGTTTAGGATTGGACGCCTCAACATGGATAATGCATTGGTATCGCCCACCCCTAGGTACTGTCGGACTAGCACCCGAAGTGGGGAAGTATCCGATTTTCTTGTCGGCTTGCCCGAACAGGCTTCACAAACAACGAAGGTAGTGCGGGCTGATAACGAAAATGAGATTGCGCTTTGCATACGGACGCTTAGTATCAGCTCGCTCCTGAGCGCCTATCACTGGGGAACACTCGGTTGTCTGGTTCACAATACTTGAGAGTAATAGAGAGACCCACTAGTGGTAGATAAGACAAAGTTGTGCCGCGACACTGGGTAACAAAACGTCACAAAAGCGATTCTACATAAGACTTTGGTGAAGGTTGAGGCTGCAAGCCTTATGGCGTGTGCCACATTGAGAATCAGGTGGTCGGGGTCAATGTTAGCATTAAATCGCTGGTAAATTACAAAGTTCTTCAATAGGAGTTCCAAATTCAACGACTGCGGTGTTCCTTGGACATTAGTGTCTTTGGATGCCAGGGCGGTTTATAGATCAGAAGTTATGTATTTGTTTTGTATTTAAGCCTTGTAGTCCCCTTTGCACTTGTATTCTTCGTACTTAAGATGAGGCTGGAACTCACAATACAGTGTCTCCTATGATTCAAACAAGCCCGTTAGTTAGGAAAGTACAATACTCATTCTTTGATGTCGACTTACCGGAGTGCTTGCCATCTTCAAGTTGTACTCTGCTTCCTCGTCGGGCACAAGGTGCTTCTCGAGCCCGGCAGCCTCGACTGCGAGCTGGACTTTGCAGCTCCTCTCCATCAAGCAGAATAGAAACGCTGCCTCATCCACCGTCTGGCCCACAGTCAAAAGTCCATGGTTCAGAAGAATCGTAGCTTTCCCTATACCCAGGCTGGCGGCAATCTTCTCGCCCTCTGAGGCCTCGTTGGCAATACCACCATAGTCGGTGTAGACCGAGTGCGCATTATAAAAGTAGCAAACGTCTTGGTTCAGCATCTCGAGCGGCTTCGAGAAGGCCGACCATGCCCGTCCATAAACAGAGTGCGTATGACATATGGCATGGACGTCGGGCCGGGCACGATGCACAGCGCTGTGGATCTGGAATCCAGCAGCGCTGATCGAGCCAGCGATGTTGCCGCCGGTAACCTCACCATCCAGATCGACACATATCATGTCGCTGGCCTTTAGCATCCCAAAGTGGACGCCCAAGGGATTGATCCAGAATCGATCTTTGTATTCCGGATCTCTCACACTGATGTGGCCTGAGATACCCTCTGCATACCCCTCGCTCGCAAAGACGCGGAAGGCCCCGGCCATGTGTTCCAGCTGCCACTGGCGCGTCTCAGCATGGGAGGCAAATTTCGGGATCGACGGGATGACTTTGCCTCGGTGAGCCATCGCTGACATAGCGTCGACGTATTGCGACTTGGTAGAAGCCGGGATTGACGAAGTAGGGAGCAGATCAACAACTGCAGATGGTGCCATTGCGTTTACTTTGATCTATGTGCTGCTTCAAGTGCTGGTGAAATAGTTGATTTTGATTATTAGATTCAAATTAATCTTGTGAATTGGTTAGAGATCATACTGTTCACCGTCAGTCAGGTCTCACGGCTGGCTAGATATTCTCTTGGCAACATAATGCAAATGGCGCTTTCGGGGCTTCCGACATAATCGTGCTCCCCGCCGAGGTGAAAACTCGCGAGTGCCGACGACCCAAAAAAGCCGCAGCCAAAGCGGGGGAAAAGAGACTGATGATTTACACCGTCCCATGCCTTTTGAACCTTAGATAGCACTAAATACCAACTATCCGAGATCGTTTGGCGTCCGTTAAATATCTTCAACCGCGATACGTTGCTTGTTCATCGACAACAGTGCAAACGAAGGAACTAGTCACAAGACATTCAGAATGGCACGTAGTATTCTCCGTGATAGTAAGTGACAAGTTCATTTGAAAAGAGATCACTCAGTCGTCCTGACCTTATTCCATTTAGCGGCGCAAGCTGTCGCGAGCAATCCAGTGCTCTTTCTCATAGCCATAGCCATTGCAAGCGTTGTATACCATTACATCTACAATCCGTTGGCGGTATCTCCATTGCGGCTTATACCTGGCTCCAAGGTCTACGCAGTGACAAAATGGTGTCTTGCGTTAGACGACTACTACGGGACAAGAACTCGGAAAATACACAAGTTGCACAAGAATTACGGCAATGCCGTTCGCATTAGTCCCAACGAGGTCTCGTTCTCATCTCTCTCAGCCTTGCGTACCATCTACGGCGCCGGCTCCGGGTTTGAACGGACAAACTTCTATCGCATGTTCGACGTTTATGGACGACAAAACTTGTTCACCTTTGCCGAAGGGAGAAAGCACGGCGAGAGAAAGAAGCTACTTGCGCATGCTTACTCAAAGAGTGTAATTCTGTCATCGACTGGCATCGCCAGACCCCTTGTGGAAAAGAACGTCAAGAGTTTTCTCGACCTTCTTGAACAGGAGAAGAGTATCGCAGAAGAGATCTTCCACAGTTTGCATTGGTTCAGCCTTGACAGCATCACCGGATTTCTATATGGGGACAAGCATGGGGGAACACATGCACTGAGAGGAAACGAGGCAGACAGGATGATGCTCAACGATATTATTGACCCCAGCCGGAGAAAACTCAGTTGGTTCGTTGTTCACCTTAAAACATACACGAATTGGCTCTACACAAGGACCGGCGTCATGGAGAACCTTGTCACAGCTCTGAACCTTCTTCCCATGAAAAAGCCAGCGACATACACGGGTATTCGGGCTCACGGCTTGCGGTCATGGGAAGAGTTTGAATCGAGTACCGTCGAAGCCGGTGGGTTACAGGATGGCAAAGCAATCGTTTCAAAGTTATGGCAACATAGTAAGAGCGACAAAGAACCCCAGCTCGATGGCCTTGACATCGCATCAGAGGTTGCAGACCACTTCTTGGCCGGGATCGACACGACCAGCGACACCTTGATGTTTGTGATATGGGCACTCTCAAGGCCTGAGAATAAGAAATATCAGGAAAGATTAATAGCGGAGCTGGATTGCATACCTCCTATCTCTTGCAACAAAGATGGAAATCCAACGGCGGAAGCTGCAGACAAATTACCTTATCTCGATGCAGTCATCAAAGAAGGTCTTCGACTATACGCCCCGTTACCGGCATCGGAGCCACGTTCGCTACCTATCGACACCACGATAGACGGATATTACATTCCTGCCGGTACGGTCGTCAGCATGTCACCGTACACACTGCACCGTAATCCAGCTATATTTCCGGAACCTCTTAAGTTCAACCCAGAAAGATGGCTAGGGGAGTGCGGGGATGTCATAGAGATGAAGAAATGGTTCTGGGCATTCTCAAGCGGTGGAAGGATGTGCATTGGCATACAGTATGTCTTCGTCTTTATCTGACAGTATTCTCGCGTAGAGGATGCTAACAAGGAGCTCATAGTCTTGTCATGGCCGAGATGACAACTCTACTTGCAGCCCTCTACTTAAAATACACAACCAGCGAGAAGGACAGGCAAAAGAACGTAAGCCCCGGAATCACAAGCCGATTTGAAGTCTTCTTTGACGAAACATTTGCTACAGTTAGGGTCAGTAGCGAGACGGTTATGGGCTAAGGCATTGTTACTAATCTTCATGATAGGAGCATGAGTGCTGGATTGACTTTACAAAACGGCAAAGGGAATGATTACGTTCGAAGACTTTGAGGGACATCGCTAACTAAGCCGTGGTAAACGTGCCATTTGCTCTTGGTTTTAATCATGGTTTGGTGCCCTGCAGCCTAATAAGTCATCTATAGTAAGTGCGAATCTCTTCAGGACTTTTGTGACACATCGCATCATTCCATCTTTCAATCTACTAACTACATGTACAAGGACTTCATGCAAGTTGAGGCCGTTGTCTTACCAGCAAAAGCCAACCCGGCGGTTCACAAAATCAAGCCTTCCACGGCTCCATTGGGCATCTTCAGCTCCGGGAGCCGCCTGGTCATGGTGTTCTGTCCCAAATCTCTCGTATATCGAGAGCCAGCCTCTTTCGAGTAGAAGGCGTCTTTCAAAATAGGAGGGGTAGACAATATGGGGCGCGGCATATTTGGTTTGGAGAATGAAGACGGGGACAAGGCGCCGATGGAGCGATGAGAATCAAGTTTTGCTGAGTTTCTAACTCATTTGCGGGCCCAAGCTCCATCCATCTTTAATACATCCCACGGATCAGGAGAGAGGCAACCTACCACGAGCGCCTGTCATTCTTGGGTAGTGCCCGCTTCCGATATATCTGCAACACTCCCAAAGCAAGGCTCAAATACTCACAAACACTGTTCATAGGCGAAAGGTGATTCAAGTAACAACACTTGATCTACATGCCGAAACAGAAACCCTCATGTGCCATCAATATTTCATTAACGGAGTTGCCTATGGAGCGTCTCGATGCCTGAAGTAAAATAAACGCAATTTCCTCCCGGGCATGTGGCCTTCCCTTTCTCACCGACTCGCTCTTATGGTGATATCGTGTCGTGAAATGTGCCTTGGCCTCCCAAGTGAAGTCCATCATTCTTAGAAACCCTGCAAAATGAAGTCTTCTCTGCAGGGTACAATGCCAAGTACCTTAGGATATGCTGTTGCCTCATTCGATGCATTTTCCTCAACAAGACCGCTTCAGTAGAGTTTGTCCGCCCCACAGCAGGTGCAGTTGGCGTCAATGACTCTGGCCCGAACTCCCTTCTTGGTGTCGAGGATTTCCAGATACGGCTGACCGATCTCCCTGAGGCCTGCGTAGAGCTTGATACCTCTCTTCTCCAGGGCATGATACACGGACGCGAAATCCGGGCCATGGGTCCGAGCCCATGCAGCCAGATCGGGGAATACCCTGGGGTCGATCGAGCGGAGTCCACCATGGCAGACCAGTTCGTTCAAGTCGGGGTAAAAGGATCCAACCCATAGAGTGATCTCTCTGAGGTTCGGAAGAGCCGCGAGGGCGGCGACAGAGTCTGCATTGGTCTTGGAAAGGTAGGATGAGACGGGAATGAAGATGCGCTGGATGGATCCAGTCAAGACAGCGCCCTGCGGAGTGGGAAGCATGATGGCCTGTCTGAAGCGAAGCTCCTGCTCGCGAAGCTTTCGGCTGCCAGTGCGGCAGACGGGGATGAATCGATCAATGTCCGGGCGAATCCACGCATCGCAAGCCAGTCTCTTCCCATCCTTGCTGATCATGGGAGCCCGAGGGAGCACTCTGTTGACGGCGGCGCGAGTCCGGCGGTTGAGCTGCGAGGGAATGAGGGCGCGAGTGTAGCGGGTCATCTGGGACGTCGACTGTTTGGGTTTGACAATGGCAATCACTTCCTCTGTTACGACGAGCTTGAGCGGCACGCCATGATTATAGTCGACTTTCCAGGTGGTGGACGTCTCCCAGCCCGTGGCGTCTGCGATGAGAAAGTCGATGATGTTGAGGAACACATCGTGGGGGATCGAGGCCGGGCCCGCCTTTCCTTTAGGGGTTTCGCGAAGGGCCATGGGGGCCGGCACCTTCTTTGGGGTGAAGGAATAGATCTTGATGTCTGCCATGGCGTCTCGCTGGATTCAGAATAGAAACAGCAATGGTGGAATGAGGTGGTACAGTAAGAGCTGATGAACTGCTGGATCCAAAGAAAAGTCAGGACGAGAGGAGGAGATGAGAAAGACAAAAAGACGTACCGATCGGCTTGAGCCTTCGACAAGATGGAGAAATAAGAGAAGGGGCTGCAGTAAGTATTGCGGTTGGATTTTGTAATCAGAGAAGAGGTTGAAAGTGGGGTCGAGTTGAAGGTGAAGTTGAGTTGAAATTGAGGTCGAGCGATTGTAAACAACAAAGCGCCCAGGTTGAGTCATGTGTGAGTTGTGAACAAGGTGAAGTTGTAAATGTTTTCCATGTGTCCTGTCTTTCCTTCCTTCTTTGCTGAGTTAGTAAACCTGTTCTTCTTTTGTTTTCTGGTATAGGGTTTACTAAAGTCTTGATCTTGGAATCGAATGGAAAGAGGATAAAAGACCTTTCGCAAATTCACGCACATAGAAGCCAGCACCAATACTAGCTTCATCTGTCGTAAAAGCATAGCTCACTATTACTTTCAGTCCTTCTAACAAGCAGCAGCTAGTCGAAACCTGCTGCACACGCCAACATTGGCCTTTACGACACAGCCTTCCCTCAGGGTCATCAGACTCAATCAACCAACACTATCCACTCCACGTTCGCTTAACCACTTGACAGCCATCCAGCCATCTAGCCGTATTCGGAGTCGCCAATGTTCGTTTTCAGGCGGGAATCGTAGACAAGGCCTGTCCCATAGCCTTGCCCAACATGTTCGTTTCCCATCATCACGGCACTAGTAAGAATATTGCTTAAATAGTCTGCAGCGGCTTCTGCAACAAGGTTATTCACCCTTACCCGCCATGGCCAATTTCTCACGGGAAGCCAGTAAGAAGACGCATCGCTATCCTCGTTGTCAAACAATACACGCCTCCTCTGCACCATGCTCCTCGCCCTCTCGATGAATAGTCTATACAGAGACAGAAGGAAACCAAACTAGTTAGCATCAGCCCTGATTGGTGAAGTTCAAGGCCGCCGTCCGGCCCCCCCAACTGATTACAATACTCTTTGAGAATAAGCGGTCTGTTGGTCTCGACGTAGGCCTCCGTGACATCAGAAGCCTCCCTAGACCCGACCCAAGAAACGTTGAGGGTTACGGCCTTTCTTTTCTTCCCAGTGGACTTTTGTGAACTGATGCTGAGTATATGCCAGTCGTCCTGGAGACCGGGGCCAAGGACGGCTCGGTGGTTTGTGTGCGCAGTATAGCGCTCCTAAAGAAGAGGAGCGCCAGTGTGAATGACGCACTCGGGCTCCCAGGGCACAGTAAATTCAGAAGCGTCCACGTTCCAAAGACATTAGGAAACGATGCGGGTCGGTTCCTCGGGTTCAACATTATAGTCAACAATGTTGAAAATCTCCCATGATTGCTTCATGAGGCCTCTATGTTGTCGTCGACTTCGACTTCTTGGCCGTGTTTTTGACGGCCCCATATCGGCCCCACTCACGCCGGTCGCCGCTGGTCGCTGCCGGTCCTCACCCCAACTTGGGGGTGTCTTGGACTTAGCAGGTTCGATAGGTATCTCAAAGTAGTCCTTCACCCAGAGGCAGCAATCAGCTCACCAGTCAGCGAAAGAACAGAACACATCAAAGCATCAGTCTAGGTCCGTGTTGGTGTGGTTTAACAAGCTCAAGCCGAAAAGACGTCGCAATGCAGGATGCATCAAGGAGAAGGTCATCTTTGGTGTTGGCCCCGACGTAATGTGCCTGAAAGTTGATTGCAGGCTTCAGAGAACATGCCATACATTCACTCCATTCACTTACCCCTTTGAAATTATTATTGTCACATCAGCTGGCTACGCTGGTTAAAGGCGTTCAGGCGGAGGCTATGAATACGACACGCTCGAGAGGATAATGCTGCAAATTCATCAAGGGACTTGGCCCCTAGTAACATGTCGTCTAATCTCCAACGATGCCGAGTAGCTCTCTAGAGTCCATCATAGTGTTACAGAACGTGATTGATAGTAGTGAGCTGCTCCTAATCCCCTGTACCTTGGTAATAGGGATCAAACTTTAGTGCTGTGTGATTTTTGGACAAGATTGAAGTTGTCTTTTGCTGAAAGCATTCAGGCAACTGCGACCCATAAGAAACGGCGGGATACCTTTGGTAAATCAATCATACTTAATCAACCAGGTCTCCTCAGTCGCCGTTTCAAAGGCTGTCATGGCCTGGCCAAATATTGTGCTGTGCGTGTGATTCGCGCAAGTAAAGATCGGTTGCATGATTAAGTGAGGTTGATTAAGCCTAGTGATTACGCCGGTGTAGTGACGATGGGAGAGGAAGTACGTAGATAGGGTATGCATTCACTGTAGAAAACAGCTGCACCCCAAGATGACACTATGATGAAACACGCGGTCGTGCCATTGTCTAGTACTAGCTTGGCAAGATGGTTTGACCGTCATTGACATTTTTCACACCGTGAATCACGAGGATGTATGATCAATGGATCCATCTAACCCTCATGTTGATAAAGGCAGATGATCCGAAAATCCAGCCCTTCTCGTCACCGAGGCACTGCCCCAAGCAACTCGGGCCGCACCGCTCCGGAAATCCCGGAGTACCGGACGCACTCTCGTTACTAGCCACACAAGCCACAGCTTGTCACTCCCTTGCCTTGACTGGGCTGACGAAACGAAAACATTTGTGAAAGGACGAATATCTGAAAGAGATCTTTGCCTATCCATTGGGCTTGCAGCATTTCCCCTTGGCCATTACTTTTGCACAGGAACTGCGATTCAAGATGAGTAATTGTAAATGGGCTATAAGGAAGACAAGCTATGTAGGTTGTTAGCTAGGTTGGACTAAATTGTTGTCATTTCATTGAAAGCTTGCCACACCGACTAGGTAGAAAGGTCGGGGTCGTTAGCCTTCTTGACAATTAACAAGGCCCAATAAATCATCAGATGGCACAAAAATTCCGAGGAGTTTGATTGTGGAAAGTTCCTAGATATCAACTGTTCGTCGAATGAAAATATCGCAACAGAGTTGAACTAGGCATGTGGGCATTGCGGCGCTAGAACAAACTGAAAGAGGTGATGAAAATCGAGCAATGAATTCTACACTGTTGCCTGGCAGCCTGCTGGTAGCTGTCCATTAAGTGGCATTTATTCAAAAGTCCTGTTACTATTGCTAGCTCTGGTAGGACAGCCGCTGGCCTTAAAATCTGACATGGATGGCCAAGCGCCAGCTGACCCGGCTCTAATGCAAGGCTTCTTGGGTTTGAAACTTGTTTTCATTTAGAAATGGCGTTCATTGGTTAGTTAAGCAATGCTCTACATAGTTATTCTATTTTGGTTGACAGAGAGGAAAGTATTTCAGGCTTGCGTGCGTTTCGAGACCATTTATCTGCCTTACATAGCCCTCATTTCCCTATGTGCTTTTCACAAGTTTTCCAGGACTGGGCCCCTTTTTATTTATTATTTGTTTTTATTTTCTGGCAATCTCTAGCCGGATGACTCATTCTGCTCGAACTTGCGACATAAGATTCTGAGCATTACTACTCAAACGAAGCCTTGCGGTAATTGAGGGGGGTAGGGCTCTAGGTAACCGGAACAGGCCTCAACCGCCATCACTAAAATGGTGCCGCATAACACGGACCCGCGAAGGGGGGCAACCGGAGCGGATGATTACTTCCTCGGAACACATGGCCAACCACCGAGCCCGGATTAGGCATCGGATGATGGAAACTATATGGACCCTGTCGAAAATCCTATGGACGTCCGTCCGACCCCGGACAGCCACCGCGGGCTCTTGAGCGACCCTGCTGTCGGCCCCGAAAAGAGCAGTATTCAATTGAGAGATGCGAGATGGCGTCCCACTTGGCTCCGGCCCTTCATCCTGTTGACCTTCCTCGGTTTATTTGTTTTCCTTGCTACTGCCCTTCGCGTGATGCTCTGGTACTCTCAGAAACAAGACGGGCTTTTACGAACCCAGCAGAGTCTTGTCTACTTATGGCGGTTTGGTCCAACAGCGGGTAAGTCGACCGCTCCCAACTGTGGATGAAAGAAGCGCTCTAACGACGATCGTATTTCCCAGTTCTGACCATCGTATTGTCTTTATGGGCCAGAGTCGATTTCCAAGTTACCAGATATATGCCTTGGATTGCCGAAAATCGCTCACGTAAGCTTGGGAAGGACGTGGACATATACGATCTCGACTACACTGCCATGCTGTCGCCGGTAGTTATTTTCCGGTCATTGAAAAGGGGACATTACTTTGTCTTCTTGGCTGCCATCGCAACCTTGGCCTTGAAGATCCAGATCATTCTTGCGCCGTCTCTCTACAGCCAGCTCAGCCGTCATTAGGATCGCAGAACCAGTCCGAGTCCAACTCCTCGACTCTTTCAATACGACTGCTCCGCCGCAACAGTACACAGACGGCAGTGCGTAGTACATGGCGAAAGCCCTTGACAACTTTGACATGCGTTTTCCCTTTGGCGTTACTGAAAACTTGTCATATCAGACCTTCAAGTTTGGCAATGGCACTGCGCGAGGGACGATCAGTAACCAGTTGATGGTTGTTGTCAACGGTTACTTTTCCAAGATGGCATGCTTAAAGATATTTTGGAACAAGGACAGAACAGGGCGCGGAAAAACTACTGGCAACTGGGTGGTTAAGACGACTACCGCGAAACCTTGCCCCAACCTGCCTCAGCAGAACAATCAGTCATTGTATTATGCGGCCAGATTTGGCCCCTCTGCCACGAACTCGTCCCAACCGGCTTTTCCCGACGTGGCGGCTGTGCTTTGCACATCGACTGACTGGATTTCAAAGGTCCGGGTGGTTGATGACGGTATCAATCCGATTGTCACAGTCCTGCAGGACCAAGCCAAGACACCAGTCAACTCAGATCTCTGGACAATGCTCAACTGGGCCATGCCCGAATCAGGCGGCATCTGGGGCAATACGGCCACTGGCCAGGTTGCGGGGCCGGTCACTTCCCTTGCACAGTTTAAGGGCGAATCTTTGGGAACAGGATTGGACGTTTCAAACCCAGAGCTGTACACCAACGAGATGCTAGAACACGCGGTCGTAGCTATATCTCAAGCTTTTGGACCTTTGCTAGGGCATTATCGCCTTCGGGTAGACGACGAGTCTCAACCGGCGACCACAGGCTCCAAATTCGATAATATCCACAGACTTGTCGTTAACAAATGGGTTTGCTTGTTAATGGCATCTCTTTTTGCGCTTCTTAGCATAATGGTTGTTTTTATTCTACTTCGGTATACCGCCCGAACCGCCATTTGGCATAGAGATCCAGCGACCATTCTGGGCAACATGATTTCCTTCAAGGAACATTCGGACGTCTCGAATCGCGTCTCTTACAGCACTCTTCCCTCCAAGAATGGGTTGACAGACTGGGGTAGTTGTGACTTCACACCTTTGGTCTTGAGAAGCTGGGCACAGGGTTTATCAGCAGTTCTTACGCTCGCAGTAATTGCTGGGCTTCTATTGCGCTCAAAGTCTCAGAAACATCAGACGGTCTCGCAACAGTGAGCGACGAAGGTTACCTCCATTTATTTTGGACTACATGCCCGGCGATAGCCATGCTGGGCGTCGCGTTGTATGCTAGCTGTTGCGCATCCGCTTACAGAGGCTTGGCTATCCTCTCTTGCCTCTCCTCACGCTCGTGTAACGCAAAGGATTTGGACGTGTCGCTGTTGGATATGGTTGGCTTCTGGGCTCTCTACCACTCTCTCGGAAAACGGGCCTCGGCAGTCATATTATCACAATTTCTCGCGATCATTTGTGCCTTCTTGACGACACTTGGATCCGTCCTTTTCACAGTTGACACTATTCCCGAGTCGAGGACGATTCAGCTCCAACAGGAAACCTGGTTCGGCTCAACAGAAATTGGAAGAGGCCTGGATGGATTGGCTGTTTCCCGGAGCAATCGACAACTCATCGGCAGCCTTGTCTCTCGTCAAGGCGAAGCTTCTCTGGCGTACCCGAAAAACACGTACGATGACCTTGTGTTCCCCGTTCTCGGAGGAGTCGAAGATGCTGCTGCCCCGGAGAACACGACGATAACAGTTACGGTTCTAGCTGCGAAGCTTCATCCCGTCACCTGCGTCAGAATACCTGCGACTGACTACTATATCACCATCACCAACTGGACAGAGGAGACTACCTACTACAAGGCCGACATCACCCGACTCTTCAGCTGCCCAAATGGATCTCGGGCACAGATATCTGGCAGTCTGGACATGGGCACTGCGACGAATCGTTTGGGTCGTTCATACGTTGCGGACATCTTGCCGTCCCCGCAAAACGTCAATGCCATCAATGAGGCTTGTAGACTAGGTGTCAACGCAAGCACTTACGAGTATGCGTCATGGAGATTCCAGACCTATGCTTGGGGAGAGTACTCAAAGGAAAAGAACGACTTCACACATTTTTCGATATGGAACTGTAACTACACATGGGTCGAAACAGCGACTGAGGTCCACCTCACCGCCAGCCAAGGAGACTATATACTAGACCCAGAAAGACCACCTCAGCCCGAAATGTCGACGATAAAGCCGTGGAGCACTCCCTTGGATGTACCACATTTGACCGACGAGTTCATCAATCGTGGAATATACGATGCTTTCCCCAGGCTCACTATCGCCAACTCCCTTGCCAGAAGCATTGATAAGCAGTTCAAGGTTCTGATTGAGCCATTTGGACAATTTCCGCTGGAGGCAATAGGCGACCCGATCCAAGACGACAAGATCCTAAAGGGTCTGCAGCACAACTATGGTCTCATTACAGCTCAGCTTGTCAACGTTGAAAATCGCTACAGCCTGAATGAGAGGTCGAGGAACAGGCCGCCCCCGGAAGATGGCCTTCCAGCACTGGATGCAATCATCAGTAACAACGGTCAAAGCCGACTGGTCTAGAACCCACAAATCACCTACATATTAGTTAGAGTTCTGGGTGTCTTAGCTCTGGCAAACATCTGGGCGCTGATTTCGGCTGCAACTCACCGCAGAAGCTGGTTGTTCGACATGGATGTCAAGGGCCTGGCCCCTGATGGGTTTCACAGTATGGCTACCATGGGCGCTCTACTCCGAGGCTCGAATGCCTCAGATTACTTACCTGAGAATACTGAGCTGTTGTCTTCGAAGGAGCTCCACGGCCAGATATCGGATCTGAGATTTCGATTGGGATGGTTCCAAAGAGCATTGAGTCAAGACAGACTGTTTACCATTGGTGTAGTAGGGATCAGTGACTTCCAATACTTAGGCAGTAGGTCGCGAAATGTTAAGATTATGGAGATTTAAGGATAAATGTAATTTACTTACCATCAGGAGAATTGAATACTGAAAATCTGGTCAAGCTTGGCACTCGCACGGATGAGGTTGCGAAGAATCGTAAACGGCTGCTGCTTAGGGCTTTAAGTGAACATTAGCCTCATGTGCATATCCAGAAAGAATGAGACTCACGACACCTCAGTTTCCATATCCAAAGTATCGCCACCGGCAGCCGACTTGTGCCATCATTACAAGCCGTTCTCCCCTCCCTGACCCACCGTTCCGGCCCGGTACTCTCTTGTGGAGGTCATCATACCATCGAACCAACAAAAATGGTCCTTCTAATACGACGATATTAATGTTTTCAACGCGGGGCTTAGCATTGGTATTCCCGTGTGGCAGGTAAATATGTCAGCGATCAAGATTTATTAAAAGTCAAAGAGTAACACCACATGTGGATGTTGGCAGCAAGGAAGACGTTCCGGACGATTTTCATCTCCGGCGCGCCGATTGCAGGACGTTAAAGCTCTACAAATATGGACAACTTTGGCTTTCGCTCCAAGAATATCTCTCATGTACAACACAGTGGCCTTGTGTCATGCGGATTTGCCTTATGTTATCAGCTGAGAACCCGCTCCACCCATCTATTGTCTAATCTCCCGGAAGACTGCTCCGTTTTTGGTTCGGAAATAGATCGCAAATTATGGCTTCGTCTATCAAGCTTTATGGAGACTTTGCCTCTCCTTACACCGTCATCTGCCTATTTACACTCCATGAAAAGGATTTACTGTTCGATTTTGTCGACGTCAAACTCTTATCCCCTGAAACTGATGTATGCAACCGTCAGACAAATCCATGGAAATGCCCATTACTCTCCGGATTCCTTTGCAAGTTGCTAACGGCCAGATTCATGCAGCGGGATGTCATGAAAGTTAAACAACCTTTTCGAAAGGTACCTATCCTTGAGGATACAGATGCCGAAGGGCGTGACGTCAGGATATGCGGTATTTAGCCGCTCCTCTCAGGAACAGACCGTGACGCCATATGTGTTGACAGAATGACTCCCGATAGAGAGTCGGGCCATTTACCGGTGGCTGGCAGTCAAGTACGCGACAAAGGGACGCCTCTTTTACCGAGCCTGGATGACCACGAGGCCGTTGCCCGGTTCGAAGAGGCCGTTTGTTTCGAGTCTGCATATCTCGCCACTCCTACAGGGACGTACACCAGGGAGAAACGTGTAAAGCCGTAAGCAAGATTATCCGAGTGTCAAGGCACAGACTAACAAAGACCAAATCTTAGGCTCTTTGGATACCCTCTTGATCCAGATGCGCTCAAGGAACCGACTCTCACACTGGAGACCAACAACCACACATTTGATAGGGTTTTATCTGTACAGCAGTACCTGGCGGGCAACAACTTCTCCCTCGTAGACGTATGGGCAGCCATCTGGGTTGACTTAATGCTGTGTATTGACCCTGAATTCTTGAACACAGTACCCAATCTGGCTGCTTGGTGGGAGCGTGGTAGTAGCAGACCTGCAGGGCAGAAAACAGCTTCTCTTTTTAGGCCTCGACAAAAATTTCTGATGGGAGAAAAGTAGAAACCATTGGTGTTATATAGTTTTCGTAGCGCAACAGAACCGGTTGAAACTACTGCAATACCTCAACCAACTGTCTTTAAAACCACCTAACAAGGTGGTCGTACAATGGGCCACAGAGTCACCAACAGTTGCGGATGCTGCACTCGGGATTCACGAGCTTTTTGTGGTAGTTGTAAGATAAAGACGTCGAGATCTTTTCCAAGAAGTCGAGTTCCCGACTCAATTACTTACCTCCCTGATGTGTCGAAACGATGGCTTAGTAATACTGCTTCCTACCAGGGCAACATATGGCCTATCAAGATAGCAACAGATGCAAAGGCTGTTGTCAGTTCACAAGCCCCCAATACGGTGCTGCGACGTGTTGTGCTTTTGTAGTGGTTGATGGTAGGCCATGAGACGTTAGTCAGCTTGCATGCAGCAGTCAGGCAGGCTGATCAATATGCAAAAGTTTCCCTGTTCCTCCTGCACGTAGTTGCCCAATCCAAGGCGGCTACCTCTGCCTCCCTCCCACCCTCCACCTACTTTCCTGAACCTCAATATTCTCAAGAGTTGAAGTCAAAGCCTTGATCTTCAGGAATTTTGCGACTGATGCGCGAGTTTACAGTTCTGGTCACCTCTAGTTCAATTATGACTGTGGCATATTGGTAACCGCCGGCCAAAAATAGGCTAGCCGGCCATTCTGCATCCAGAGAGTTGGCCGATGGTGTGATGCTAAGTTCTGTCCCAACATGTTTAACGTAAACAGCCAATAGGAGACCACATGGAAGCGCCCAGCAGAGCCTGATTTTATGAATGTTCACGTGCATGTTATCAGGATTGTGTTTCTCCGCACTTGGTCATCACTATTTCATGTCGCTGTTGCGCTCGGTTTCCTCAACTCATCGTCTACAAGTTGTCAACCTAGAGCCCTTCGTCAGTGTCATTGCCCGATTTTGTCTCGCTCTTCCCCATAGTGGAAACAGCTCAGTACTTCTTTGCATCGCCGTCTTGTTTAAACTTCATCTCAGACTGAAAGTCTATGGCGAGAAGATCCAACAACTACGAAGTCACGAATCTGACACTTTGAAAGCCCACCAATCTCCTCATGTCTGCAAACGAGTCTCGACGCAGGGATGGTCCGTCGTTCCAGCAAAAAGATGACAGCCAAGCTGTATTGATTCCATTCAAGTATCAGAAGTTGGACGATGAGGTCGACTCAACTCGCTTCGTCCAGATAGAGTCCGCTGAGAGCGAGACCGCGCCGCTGGTCTGTAGCATGGCACACGTCCCCTTTGGAGAGCGGCCCAAATTCGAGGCCCTCTCGTACATGTGGGGTGACGCGAACGACCAGAAAACGATCACACTGAATGGTGGTCATTTCGATATCCGGAGGAACCTATTTGACGCCCTAGTGTATCTTCGCCGTCGGCAGAAAACCGGTCTTCTGTGGGTGGACGCAATCTGCATTGACCAGCACAATCTGAAGGAGCGCACAAAGCAAGTTCGGAACATGAGACACATTTACTTCAGAGCCGAATCGGTCGTTGTTTGGCTGGGCAGCAAGTACTCGATGTATCAGGCCGGCCTTACCGAAGTCGAGATCTTGGAGACGGTCAATCTAAGTGCCGAATCCGATAAGGAATTGTCGAAAGACGGCGACATTGAGGAACGAATTGATACAGCGATCAGCATTGCGGAGCGAGAAATGGTCCGGCAGCTTGTCATGGACGAGTACTGGAACAGATTATGGATCATCCAAGAGGTCGGACAAAACGAGTCGAAGAGAGTCTGCTTTGGCCACTTGGAAGTGGGCTGGGACGACTTCATTCATTTTGTTACGATGCACAATGGCGAAGAAGGACCTCTTCGTTTAGCACAACAGCTAAGCCAGAAGTACGGAGACGCGCATACCCTTAGAAGACTGCTCATCGATCACAAAGATGCCTAGTGCAAAGAGCCAAGAGATAAGGTCTACGGCTTAGTTGGTCTGGCCCTTGATGCACGCGGATTCCCACTGGATTACGAGAAGTCCCTCTTCGTGGTCTGGAATGATACCATGGAGTTCATGAATAAGCGGGGGCTTTTCCTTGATAACCAAGAAACTGACATTATTTACATTGGTGGTCTTGTCAAGTCCCTCTTGATGGGTCCAAAGTGCTCTCTATTTCAACAAATTTCACAGCAGGCGGAGCCACAGATGGATTTTCAAACCATTGAAGAATCCGACGGAACAAAATCATCAAACCCAAAGGTTTTTCATATAAAAGCCTACGTACTTGGAAGTATCTGGTACATAGGACTGACGACTCAGGAAATAGCAGTAAATCTCCATAGAACCGATGAATGGGCTGAGCAGCTGCAGAACCATTATGGCTTGGACCTCGGCAACGCCCAAAAAGAGAGCAACTAACTCATACGGGCCGTGTTAAGAGCTTCAGCTCATGAATTACACAGGACTTGCTTCAACCGCGTTGGACTCGTAAAGTCCGTGGGCGACTACAGATTGTTCTGCAGGCATGAGAGTGTTTTAGCAAAGTACAAAGACATGTGCATTTAGTACTTGAACAAGACAGGTGGTGGATCAACAGATGCTCAAGCGTCATCAACCATCACCTCTTTCGGTGATGTGAATCTATTTCAGCTGTACAACGGTCTTAACTACGTTGTACCATGGAAGATGGGCGTTGTTTCGGGCCAAGCCAGACCAACTGATCTGGTTTGTTGGCTGAAAGGGACAAAAAAGGCGGTTGTGGTGCGCCTTCAGCCTCGATCAAAAGATTATGCACCAGTCTTACAAGTTGTCGGAACGGCCCTTGTTACTGAGGATGTGGCTGGGCACCATGTTGACCAATCGAGTCGCTGCGAGCTTTTAGCTACCTTGGGTTCAGACTACGGAACTCAAAGTGATGATGCAATAAATCTGAAAATGGACGCAAGGACTGTGTTTGTACTATTACCAGAGAAAGATCAAGCCACTAACCAGTAAAACCTAGGCAGAATTGTTCAAAGACAAAGAAAAGCATCATGATTGCTAGTGTTAAAACATCAATATACATAACTATCAACTAGAGTAGGGCGCTTGAGTACTTCACCTTAAAAGCGGGCGGGCGTAGTTTCAGCCGCTCAACAGCTCTGAAACTACGAGAATTCCGATAATAGGCACTTCAATCAAAACAGCTTAAAAGGTAACTCAGAATAAAGTGTTGTATCGAGTTCTTTTAAGGATGCTTTTTAAAAAAAATACTGTAATAGGGTAATAACGGGTTTACATCGGCGCGCCCTTCCCCACGCGAGGAACAAATGCCGCTGCATGGTGCTCCGAGTAACACGTACCAGACAACCCCCGAGTGACAAGGAGCGGGCATGGGGTTAAAGGCGATGTTTCTTCACTCGCGAATACCAAGAGAAACACCGTCTGTTGCCTATTTTCTTTCCACATCAACAGGCGGTGGGTGCCGGTATCCGCGCGAATAGCTGCAGGGGTAGCAATTGATAAGCGGCCCAATGAGGTGATGTTGCGTTTTGGAGACAACTACTATCATGTAGAATAATCGGCTTGACGATGGCGAGCTGGAAAGAAGGTCCCCTCCCTCCTCCGTCTTCAAAAAACCATTCTCCCGACGTAACAGGCGTAGTAGGCTTCAGTCATCCAAACCCCTACTGAAACATTACGCAGATAACCCCAAATCATGCAGTCGGCGTAGTTTCCACGATACCTACCACCTCTCTTTGTCATTCAGGCTAATCCGGATGATGCGTGGGGAAGGTGCGCGGCACAGTACAATGCAACAATGATGCAGCTCATTACAAAGCGCGTTTAGTACCTTGGTGCATCTGTGCTGAACGTTGACGTCTGGTTCGTCTGATTCAAGCACGAGACACCGAGGAAAGCCGCGGTGACAAGACTTTGCGGGGTGCTCAGGAGACACGCAGCCAATATGGATCTCGGACGCGACTCACACGGGGTAGTGGAGGCCGTCGACCAGGCTAGAAGGTGGTTCCACATATTCAGTTATCTGTCCCTGACAAGAAAACAAGGCGAAATACTGAATAGTGCACCTACACACGAAAGAGCTTGTCGGGATAGCGATCACATGAAGAACAAATCTATATCAGCCTGCCAACTGCAGTAGATAAGGACTTCAAAGCGCAGATGTATGTTTTGAATCCGCATAATTGTCATTCTTATTATCCACTGCTGGCATCCTGACTTCTGCCATTTCCGTGCCGTGAGCGTTCAGATGCACAGCACTTCTCGAGGTTAATTCGTTGTGGTGGTCAGATTCATCCTATGCGCCTCGGATCTAGCGTACACCGTTCGCCTTGCACAGTGCACCATTGGCACATTCCGGCCAATCATCGACCTGGGTTTAAGCCGATAGTTGGCGGAAATCGGCTGATGTGTCACGAGCGACGTCTCGTGCGTCAAAAGCGCAAGTTTGTTGCGAAGGTGATTGCTGAACGACTCGGGGGGTTTGTCACGGCGCAGGATAATTATCGACAAGAAGTGAGATATTCCAGCGGGCCAAGATCTTTTTCATGGGTGCGTCGATGTGGTCGGCGGCCATTTAGACGTGACGCGATGCTCGAGGATGCGTTGCGTTCAGCAATAACAAGTGGATCGTGTACTTTGAGGTTGAAAGGGGAGCTCAGAAGACGAGGGCGTGACGTCCTGCGCGTAAGGGGGTAACCCTATTGCGGGCGACAAACGAGCGATGAGAGAGATGCAGCGGTTCTCTAGTCGTCCAGGCAGATTGGACAGAGCCGTGGGTTGGGGGAAGGTGCCCACCCAACCGCCCCCCCCCCTTGCCCACTTGTTGACCATGTTCCGCCCCATGTAAAATCATAGTAGCTTCCCTTGACTTTAAGCACGTGGAAAACGACGGAATGCTTCTGGCCTAAGCGGATGAGACAACCACCACCTTGGATATGCGCGTTGATCGACCACTCGACGCTGACAAAGACTCCATGGTGGCACTCGTCCTGGAGGTCAAGGCCGTTTAAGGAGATGTTCGTGCTGGCTGCAAGGACATCAGCGGGCGCTCGTTTGTCGGTGAAGCGGTTGACGTCGGCAGCTCGCTCGCTGTCGCCGTGGCCCCCTTGGCACAAGTACCTTTTGCAATCCAGATACAACGCCAGTAAAGGTTGGGCCATGCTGACCGGCGGTACATAGGCAACTGGAAAAATAGCACTGCCCTACTCAATACTGTGGTACATCTCACCTGCAGATGCGCTAGCTATTTCCAGACTACAGTGTCACAACACTAAGCCGCCTCACGCTGCAGATAAATTAATAATGCCAACTCATCGCCTGGAATATCTTTAAGCCCTGATTCGCCAGCCTGATTCCAGCGGTCTTGAACTCTTTGGTGGCTAGTCCTCGCTTCAGAGCTTCTTTTTTCTCTCTTCCTTCCTTCTCCCACGAAGCTCGTGGTCCCCGCCCAGTTTTACAGTCGTTGATGCCATTAAAACAACTGTTGCAAGCTCGACGGGCTTTGTTTTATTCCTGTTACTCATTCACAGCCAAGTTGCCGTGCACTGATTAATCAAACAAAGAGAGAAGTTGCGAAGGAGATTCAAAGTTCCTACGTAAGAAGCCCCGCCATGGCTGAAATTATCGGCACTGTTGTTGGGGTGGTGTCTTTAGGCATTCAGGTCTTTTCAGGACTGAATACCTATCTTGACGGGATACAGTGTCGCCCAGAAGAGATTCAATCGACAACAGGCCATCTTCAGTCAATGAATGCATTGTTGAGCCAGATCTCGGGCCTTCAGGATCGTGTTTCCGATCTTACTATCCCACCAAACCCCGCATTATCACAGTCAATCTCAGCAGCGGAATCTGATTTAGCCTCAATGCGCAGTTTCCTCGACGGAATTCGCACTGAAGAGTCAACGAGAAGGACTATTGGCGAGAAAATGAAGGAACAGAGACAGAGGCTTTTCTATCCCTTCCGGCGAGACCATCTTGAGCGTCTCGATAGTCGACTTGCCCGAGTTAATGAACTCCTTCACACAGCTCTACAGACTGCTGAGATGTAATCGAGCCCTTCCATCGCAATCGTGTTAATTGCGTTATGCTTACAGCATTCTAGGGAATTGGCTCTTCATCACAGTCATGCCCTTGGAGACATAAAGAGTACCCTGACAGCGACCCAAACGGTTCTACACAATAAGCTTGGGGTGATTCAGGTTTTAAACAAGCAGGGAAACGATGCGATTGCCTCATTGTCAAAAGATTTCTCGCAAGTATGCCTTGAAATGAGACAATTCAAACCACAATCGAAACCCCAGACAACAGCTCATCTAGCGTCGGTGAGCGACATACAGTCGTGGGCAGAGCAGAACAATTTTCATCTGTCAGCGGTTCAAGATGACACAACAAGACTGAGACATGATGTCGCCGCTCTAAGTGAGCTTTTGAGAGACTTAAAATCAACCAGTGTCCAAGACTTCTACGGGAAACTACTCTCGAAGCCTTCAGCTCTGCGCTCAGTATGCGATGAAGCGCGGAAAGCCTCAGAATATGCAGCGGTTGTTGATCTCTCGTTCGACCCGAATCTCAACAGTGAAACTTTCAATGCTTCGCATTGCCAAAAGTCGCTCAAGATGTTCCAATGCGGTTGTAATCCACGCCGAAAGTCGAAGCGCAAGAGGCATCGATATGGGCCAATTTTTCTACAACAAGAGGAGATCACAGAGAAGGCACATGTCAGAGAGTGTCCGTATAATGGATTAGCACCAACGCACAGCAACTGGTCCCTTGGGTTTTCGACGAGACTATTGCGAGGGGTAGTGTCTACCGCTGTTACCTTCACCACGTTGGCGCCCTTTGGTGCTGGTGGGTTCGGGATTGCGCCAATATTCCAGTACTTTCCTGAAGATCCTTCCTCTCCGGCACCTAGAGTATTCAGCGTTCTCGCAGAATGCTCTGGTTGGCTTAACAAAACATCTTTTCAATTGGTATATGAAAGGGGTCTTCACAACCTGAGATTGATCTTCGCGACCCGAAAATCATCACCGAATACGCTGGTGGGCACAGGCAGTACACTGCTGCATGTCGTCTTGAATCATTGGGGAGAGTCGAGTATGATTGTACAATTCAGTCACCTGATTGAGTTCCTCATCGCTGCAGGCGTTCCATTTGACCGCACAGATGACCAGGGAAGGTATTGTGATCCAATCACTTTCGGTCTATCAAACTCAACTGACGTTATCGATAGTTTACCGATCGAAAGTGTGCTAAACATTGAGATCGTTCCCGCTCAGTTCGACCAGGAAATGTACCAGATATTAGAAAATTTATACCCATGTGAAAGTTCGTCGGTCTACAGTGAAGAACGACTTGCGTGGCCACACTATTATGCCTCAAAGGCTCGACTTCAACAGCGTCTCATGAAGCTTTCCCCCAAAGTAGTTGAGGGTGAGATTGACTCTATATCAGCATGGCGGGTTACCGGCTGAGACTAACCTTGAACTAGTGGAAAGCGAGAATGGTCTGAGGACAGCCATTTTCCACCGGGATTGGATAGCGCTGTCAAATATCTTGACACAACACATTGCAGAGGTGGATTGGCTAGCTATTGACGTCTTTGGTCATACGACCCTTCAAACCGCCGTCAGCTGGCCAGAAGGCATGGCTTTGATTTTGAGTTATGTCGACGAGTCAGTAATCAGGTTACACGATAGGATTCGAAGAACAAGCCTGCTAGAATGCGCACTCATCTGGTCTGGTATATGCTGCAGCGGCAAAACAACAGAGAGCTGCCCGGACTCTTGTCTTTGCTCTCGGGTTATCGAACTTCTCCTCGGACTACATTATCACTACGATCTTCATGAACGGTGGGCTGCAGCATTTTTAGGGTCCTCTCTCAAATCACAAGACCTTCTTATTGAAGATCTAACCAATCGCCGACAAGAGCTGAGCGATTTCGCAATCTCTCATCTACACCCGACGGAAATCGACCAGTTCAAACTTCTTCAACCTGCTGTTCTCGACCAGTATACCGAACAGGTCATTGATGCTCTTAGTTTTCGATCTGTAAAGATTTGCTCGTCTTCACACTGCATACATTGACTACGAACAGGATTCGACTTCCGATACTATCTACCATCTGCTTGTGAAGTCAAACAACCCACCTACACACAACCCATGCAAGCGATTGTACTCCCACGGTTTTCTTAACTTTGACACGGAGAACGCCGAAGGGTTTTCACCATTGTCACTCTCAATAAACATGCGTGTCAGTGTCTGGCTAGTACAACATGGTGCTGACCTAGCACGTTATGTCCCAGGGTGCGTTGAGGGCTACACCGCAGCACATCACTTGATGGATTTTCGCTCCAGAAGCTCCTCTCTGTATAAAATAGAGTGTTTAACCGACGAGCATGCTGAGAGGGACTTTCGTCAATTAGCAAGACAAGTCATTTCCTCAACGCAAAACACAAACATCAGAGATAGCTGCCGGTGTCATTGCACCGTTGATGGTTGCCACCCAGTTGCATGTATTTGGAAAGACAACAAGGATTTACACTACCGAAAAGACGAAGAAGACCGAATGATACTTCTTATAAACGACGTCACCTTTCTTCTGGACAGTGACTGGGAATATCCTTCGGAGATCTCGTCCATCATTATCAGAGCTTGTACATTCGAACTGCTTCCTTGCATCCATACCTGTTGCGATAGAGGGCAGGTGAGATGCACAGAGGAGGAATCGATCGAAATTTGGGAAGAAGATGAGTTCGAACTTCATCGGTTGGAGAATCTCGTCACCGAGTTCGAAGAAGAGTTCAGCAGATCAAAGGTGTCCTTGCCAGACTTTCTCTGGACATATTGGAAAAGCCGAATGACGGCGGTTCTTTGTGAAATTGAAACAAAAACTCTCAGTATGGCTGAATTAGAACAAGCGAGGCAATTAGGTGTAGTTCTACGCGAGGAGAATTACATTAAACAAGGGCGGAAAACAAGGCCTCAGAATACTATAGACTATTGGTTTACAGAACTTGATAAGCTTCTTAAATAGTCTATTTGATTAGAAATATTAGAAACCTATACTATCTACAGCTAACAGATAGTAGTAACTTTTGTAAATCCTATGTAACTTACCTAGTTAACTAATTAGATATTATAGATTTATAAAGTCTAGCCTTCTTACTTTTATATAAACATAAATAAATAGGTAGCTTTACTCTTTTTATTTTTATATAAAGGTTAAGAATAAGGCTAGTAGGTACTTAATAAAAATATAAAAAGAATATTTTTTATTTTTTAACTTAGTTTTGTTATTATTAAGTAACCTTAGATAAGATTCTTAGCCAGGTAAGTAAAGTATAGAAGTTATATTAATAAAGATCTAGTGTATATAAGGTACTACTAGTTTTTTATTACTTTTTATTTTTTATTTATAAAAAACATAGTAAAGATAGTAGTAATTATAGTACTCTTAGTAACCTTTTTAATTTATTTCTCTTTATTAAGAAAGTAGTTAGTATTTTATCTTTTATACTTTTTTAAATAGTATAACTTTTTTTATAAGATAGATAGTTAATTTTATTTTTTATAAAGGTTTAGTAGTTACTCTTTATAGTATAAGTAGCTAGCTTTTTTATAAATTAATTTAAAACCTTAGTAATCTTATATTAGCTCTTAAATTTCTTAAGAAATTTTATAATATTATATTTCTTAAAGACTAAAGCTTTATTTTATCTAAATAAAGGTAGTTTATAAAACCTAAGGTTATTATTTTTATAATTAAGACTAAGGTCTTTCTTAGTAATAGCAGTAGTAACCTAAAAAGTACTAACCTAAATATAAGTAACTATAGCTTTAAGAAAGAAGTTAATAAAAAGGTTATATTTCTTAAACTAATTAGGCACTTTTATCTTAAGAGGCTTAATAGGTTTAACCTAATTAAGACTAATACTATTATTAAAAAATAAGTCCTTCTTTAGCTTATAAAAGATTATAAAATTTAGATTTAATATAAAGGTTATCTTAGGCTTAGACTTACTAAAGAGAGTTAGCTTTCTTTCTAAAGAATCTTCTTTAGTAAAAGAGGCATACTAGTTATCTATAGCTTAAGCTTTACTTTAGTTATCTAATATATTAAAAATGTCTATAATCTCTTTTTAATCTATCTAATTAATGTAAAGTTAAGCTAGTATTAAAGCTAAACGCCTTAATAACTATATAGTTATAGCTACTATAATTATAGTAGTCTAACATAAGAAGCATAAGGTTTTCTTTATATATTATAGTAATCTCTTTTTTAATTTATTTTAGATTTACTATTAATTTACCTAAAACCTAAAGTACTACTATAGATGTACCTAAAATCTAAAGAAAGATAAAGATTTATATATAAACATCCTAAGTTTAATACTTCTATATATTTTATTTTACTAGTAATATAAGTTAGTTAGAAGCCTAATTAAAAAAAAGTCTTTTAACTAAAGAGAGAATTTACTTTAACTTAGTACTTTAGAATAACTATACTAAAAAGCTTACCTAATTATAGCTAATTATTATAATTTAAAGTATTTCTAGTATTATTTATTATTTATTATTTATTACTTATTATTTACTTATCTAAAAGCTTTTAATACCTAAGTTAAAGCTCTTAAGTTATATTATATTTATTTTATTATATTAGAATTATTTAGATTTTAAGATTTATTATATTTCTATAGCTTTTAGTTAGGCTAATTAGGCCTAACTTTATCTATATAGCTTATAAGAGAGATAGAAAGAGAGAAATTACCTAGATTTCTAACTACTTATTATCTTTTAGTATTATTTAGTATATGTATTCTATAAAGTAATAGTGTATTCTAAAAGGTATTAAAACTAGGTAGGAACTAAGAAGGCTAGAGGAGTAGATAGGTTAACACACAAACCACACTATAAGCCAAACTTTGTATTATCACTAGTGCACCTAAAGTAACCTAAAACTAAAGGTGACTAACTGGGGCTTTTGCGACATAAGGATCATTTCTTATGACAGTTCCTGGCCTAATTAGGGCTAGGAAAGTCATAAGAAATGCCCTTGCAAGCGCAGTAGCTTGCCTTTTGTTGCCGTTGTTACTAAGTGGTGGCCGTATGTATCAGATCTCTAGGTGTCATTTTCTACATAAAAGAACTTCCTCTATCTAATTTCAGGCTTACGTATCTAGATGCAGCAGGGTCTAATTAGGTCTAGAATAATAAAATAATGTTACTTATTTACTTATTAATAGTCTTATAAGTGTGCATCTAAAGATCTCGTATTCTGCTCTAGATCTATCTATAAAGTTTAGTGTTTTTTCTGCGTTAATGCTCTCTATGCTTGCTTCCCCTCCCTCTCTCTAGTCTAACAGTTAGTCCCCTTTTTATAAAGGCTGCTGCTTATTAATAACCTGATCAGGTCTATAAGACATAGATAGGAAAGAAAAATGCTAAAAGAAAACGCGTAACCCTGCCCCTTTCTAGTATTCTAAAAGAGAAGACTATTAAAAGTATATAAGGTAAGTAAATACTTTAGTTATATAGTATAGTAATAATATAAACACTATAATACCTAAAATAAGTATAGGTTTCTTACTTTATTACTAATCTAGTTAGTCTAATTAAGGCTAATTTAAGTTAAATAGCCCTTTAAGAAGACTTTAGATAGTAACATAGGTAAGTAAAAAGCTTTTAATCTCTTATACTTATTATAATTAACTATAGAAAGAATAACTAAAGTTAAAGGTAAGAATTATATATCTAAAAAGCTAATAATTATTATGTATTATTAAAGGTAATAGATATTTTATGTATAATCTGCTCTATCTAATTAGGCTAACTATCTATCTATCTATAGTCTATAATTAGACCCTACTTATCTAATGCTTATAAAAACTTAAAGAAAAATCTACTTTATGGTGCAGGATACCCTGCCTTATTCTAATAGTTAAGATAAAAGATATAAGACTAAGACTTATATATAGAATAAACTTAAATATACTTAAAAATAGACTTCTGTAGCTCTTTAGTAATTAACTTATAATACTTTCTTTAAATACCTTTTAGATCTTAATAGTCTTTATAATTTACTTTTTAGTAACTTCTAAGTTATCTTTTATTATAAAGCTATATAAGTAACTTATATCTACCTAGTATATAACTAATTACTATATACTTACTAGTAAAACGTTAATAAGCTAGTAAGCTAATAAAACTTAGTAATACTATTATTAGTATTTAGCCTTAGCTACTTATTAGTAAAAGATATTACTATTAAATATCTAACTATAATACTTTAATTACTTCTGTTAAGTAAGTTAACTTTATAATATTACTAATAATAAGAACTATAAATAATAGCTTTTAACATATTTACTCTTACTTTATCTTTTTCTAAAGCTAAAAGTAAGGTAATAATACTTACTAGACCTTAGAACCTTAATAAAGAAATAAAAAGCGCTAAGTCTTTTACTAAGAAAGAAGATAATAATAAAAAGCTAGCTAAATAGCTTTAATATACTAATAAGAATATTACTAATATATAAGCTTTATTTAATAAAAGCGTAGTAGCTATAAAGTAGCTTTAGGCCTAAGCCTGCTATACTTAGGCCTTTAAAAATAAAGTTTATATTCTTTAAGATACTACTAAAATTATTTAGACTTCTCTAGATAGATAAAAAAGTTAAAGCTTAACTTTTTTACTACTTTTAATAAACTTAGGATAACTTAAAGATTACCTAATTTAGGTTAAAACTTACTAAGAGTTTTACTTAAAGAACTTTAGAACTAAGACTAAAAAGATTATTTATACTTTAATATTTCTTTATAGATAAGCGTTTACTTAGTTTAAACCTTACATAAGAGATATACTTAATAATAAATTATTAAAATACTATAAGACTAAAACCTAAGATATCTTTAGTAGTTTTTATAAATATAAGTAAGCTTTTAAGTTACTTTTCTAAGACCTAAATAAAAAATAATAAGCTAATTAAGATCTAGCTATCTTAAAATAGACTAAATCTATAACTTATTATACTATAGAATTCTAAAGAATCTATATATAACTTAACTATACTAATAATACTTAGATCTTTATATTTTATAAAAGATTAAAAAATAAAGTTAAAAATAAACTATCTAAAATAAACTAACTAAATAATTTCTTATAGTATATTAAACTTACTATTTAAATTAGTATATAACTTTATAAATAATAAAAAGAAAAAAAAGAAAGTAAGTAACCTTTAAACTTTAGTAAGAAATACTAATAGTACTTCTAAAAAAGTAACTAGTATTAATTTACTACTTCTAAGTTTTAAAAAGAAACCTATATAGGACTACTAACCTTTTATAAATAACATACTAAACTTATAAATATTAGTATAGCTAGTATATAAGAATAATAACTACTATATAACCCTAAGTTTATTAAGTATTATAACTATAAAAAGCTAAGGTATATAGCTAGAGATTATAAGTAAGTAAAGTAACTTTAGAATAAGCTAGTTTCTAAAGAATTTAAGAATGCTAATATTATATAAAAAGAAGTTTTATATAAATAACTTACCTAGGCTACTTATTATAATAATAATTATTCTACTTACTAAGATAAAAAGAAATAAGTAGGATAGTACTCTAAGGTACTAAAGAATAAGACTGTAGCTATATTTTAAAAAAACATAAGAAAAATAACCTAAGAGTCTAACTAGTAAATTTTAATAGTTAATAATATTACTAATGTATATAACTAAATCTTAGAACTAAACTAATAACTTATACTAAAAGAAGTCTATAAACTAAAGATAATAGTTAATAAATACTTATAATAAGAAGTTATAATACTAGTTAATATGTCTTATAATACTAAGTATTTATACTAAGTATAATATAAAGCTAGAATTTAGAGACTATTAATAATTAAAATATATAACTAAAGGTATATTAAAAAGCTTTAACTAAAATGTAACTTAGTAATTAACTAGCTTTTAAGAGAACTATACATAATAAAGACTTTATTTACTTTTTTACTTTAGCTAAAGTAACATATTAAGGCCTAAATAAACTTATAAAAACTTTACTAACTTAAGCAAAAGATTAAGAAAGAAAGAGAAAAACATAAAAAAAAGAAACCTATAGAGTACCTTTAGAAACCTATTAAGATAGTTATAGTAAGTTATAAATAAGTATAAAAGCCTAAATACCTACTACTATAACTATTAATTAGAAAATAAACTTTATAAAATACTATTAAGATATATATAGAATATATAAGCTTAAAGAATAAAGAATTACTAAATAAATTTATTTTTTCTAGTAAGCTATAAAAGTAAGTAGTAAAATAACTTAAGAATATACTTAGAAGTTACCTAAGCATTATTATAAAAACCCTTAGTAGTAAAATATAATAATAAAAAGGTAAGCTATTCTTATTAGTTAAGTAAGATAATAGAGAAGCCTTTTATAACTTTAATAAGCTGCTTACTAGCTAGTACTATATAGACTACTTAGATATAGTATCTAACTTTTAACCTAAAGTCTATAAAAATAGTAATAACTAGTATTCTTACTTTTATAAAATAAAAGATATTAATATTAATAATAGACTTATAAAACTAATTCTATAAAATATATAATTTAAAGACTATAAGTACCTTAACTATACTTACTTACTTTATAAGTAAGTATCTTAGGTAGATAATATCTATAATAAATACTTTTATTATATATATAATAGAGATACCTATACCTTTTACTTATAAAGATAAAAATAAATTTCTATTTTAGATATCTACTTATAATTAGAAATTAGAACCTAAGAGATTAAGAAATATAATGCTTTATAGCTATACTTCTAACTATATCTTAGATTTTTCTAATGCCTTATATTAATAAGATTACTAGGTACTAGTTAGATTACTTATTTAATAAATATAAACTTTATTATAGAGGTAAGATAAAAATATAAAAAACTTAAATTAAGAAAGTATTTAAAGCTATAACTACTTTATAAAAAAAGAAAGAAAAACTCTTATATAAAAAACTAAACTAATAGTTAAAAAACTAAGAATGCTTACTAAAGAGAGATACCTAGTAGTAAATAAATAAAAGTCTTTATATATAGTAACTAAGAAAGATAATATGTACCTCTTCACCTGTGTGACGCAGTAGTTAAGCGTCTGGCAGCGTCTGTGCGTTTTCGTACAGACGGTCGGTTCGATCCCGACCGCAGGAACCCTCTTTTGGGCGTGTGCAACTGGCTGGATTGGCAACCCAGCCGGGACCCACATGCACAATGGGGCAACTACGGAGCCACCCAATCAGCCTATGGCCGGGCGGGTGGGTCCACCTCTGGATATCATTGGGCTCTTATTGGGTGCATTACTGGATTGAGACACTGAGATCCGTGCGTTTTCCCCACTGGGGTTTTTCGCACACCAGAGCCTGGGTTTTTTCCTTAAAAGGTTCCCAGCAGTCTGGCTTACTGGGTATAACGTATTGAGAAACTGTATCTACTGGGTGAGCTTAGGACCATAGGGGTAACCTTAGGCCCTTAATAACCGTAGCCTAATACAACTACACATCATCAATATATACCTCTTCTTAAAAGTCTTAATTAATAATAGCCTACTTATTAGAATAACACTATTATATAACTATATAATACTTAGGAAAGAGAGAGTATACAGACTAGATACTTAGTACTTAGAGTGTTTTAACTAGAAGGTTTTATAGACGCTTAGTCTAAACTAACTTATAATATATAAGCTAGATATATCTACTTATACAGAAGGTAAGTTTATAGTTAGAAAAGATAGTTATAAAAATAATATCTTTAGTTTACCTTATACTTATCTTTATATAATTATACTAAGGGATTCTCTTATATACAAAAGAGTCTGTTTAACAATAGTAATAATAAGTATAGCTATAGGTAACTATTAGTACTTTATATAGTAAGAGGCTATTAAAATGAAAAGTAACATTATTTAGGTTCTTAAGCTATAGAAACTTTACTAGCGTACTTAGCCTATAGTGTTACATCTTAGGTACGTTATATTTTTTAGCTAGGTAGTAGCTTATATACTTCTTAAACAGCTTTAATATATAACTATAAGGCTAGTAAATAAGAACTAGTTTAGGCTTATTTAAGTAAAGTTATAAGGCTTTAAGGTGCTAGTACTACTTATCTATTAGGCTGTATAGCATTATAAGCTAAAATAGAGAGAGACATAAGTAAGCTATATAGCTATATACAAGTAGTATATAATTATTATTCTTATTTAAGAAGATTAAAAACAGCTTACTATAGTAAAAGTTACTAACTTACTTCTCTTTATAAGGTAATATGTAGTTAGAAAAAGAGCTTTAGGAATACGTTAAGATTTTATTTAAAGATAGAGATACTAAAGCAGTAAGTAGGGTGTATCTAATGTTATTAGCTAATAAGAGGCCTAGGGAACGCGTTAAGATTTCCTAGTTAAGCAGGGGGGTATAGAGTGAGATAATAAATAGGTTTAGCTAATGGGTGTATACAAACGGCTGTATCTTAACGCGTTCTAACGGAGAATACTTAAGTAGGGCTGTAATACTAAGCTTATTCTACAGAATAGCATATAGATAACTTCTATGCGCACAAGAGTAAAGTACATAATTACATTGATACAAGATAAACGAGATGTAGCCTGAGAAAAGGGCCCTAATTAAATAGTTTTACTCCTAGTCTATGGTAGCCTTAAGTAGAGCAACCTACTATATTTACTGCACGGCCCAGCAACCTTGATTCAAACCAACTCCAAGGCCGGCTTCCGCCAACTCCTGAAGCGTACCGGCATCAGCATCCCGGTCAACTGGCTACCTTAGAGTTCTTAATTAGGCGTGCATAAGTTGTAAGACGTCAGCCGTCCCCATCAAGAAGTTACAGACCGCCTTTCTCATTAAAACCGCGCCTTCATGCCGAACCCCATCGTCATGCCCGCACCTGCGATCTGTACCTTGTAGCTAAACGTCGGTTTCAACCACCATCACCAGCAAGACCCTGCCGCCGCTTGGGTCGGACCAGACGCACTATACTCTGTCAAGGATCGAAAAGCCCCTCGTCTATCCTCAGGACGGTAGTCAAGTTGGCCAAGATGGTCCTGCACTGACCCTGTTCTCGGTCTTGTCTAGGAACAAAGCCACGTGGTCTAATGTAGAGGATGTGGCAAACATGTTCAAGAAATTACGCGACAAGTGCAACACCAAATACGTCTTCATATATAGTAATACTAAGACAGAGGTAGCTAAGACACTATCACCATACCAGGAAGGCATACTTCTTATCCTAGCAGGCATAATCAGCCACCACATCTTATTCAGGAAGACCTCCATAAGGAACAGCATCAGCAGGAGACTCATCCGCTACCACATGAACAAACGCAGATATCGGGGCTTGGTCTTGTGCGCATAAATACGCAATAGCAAACACAGTCATAGTCAAGTATATCTCCACGGCTGTTGCGGTGTATGGGTCAAGTTCTAAGTGTGTTTACGAGCCCATAATATCAATCCCCGGCTTTTTCCCGCCCAAGCGAATCAGGTACACAGAGTACAGCCTCATGCTGGCCGTGTAGATGAGGGAGGACCGCCTGAATCAACTTCAACAGGCAGACGATCTCCAAGATGTCTGACATGCAAGCAAGACCGAGGTTGCCGTCATAATGCTGGAGATGGTGTCAATCAAGGAGGAGAAAGATGACGCCGATCTTCGACCCGTTGGGCGCAAGCAAGCCCGTGGAGACCACAGTGTGAGAGAGAGATGGGAGTGAGAGTGAGGATAATGACGAACGGGGTTAAGCGAATGCGCTGAATAGTGGCACACGGATTATGGAGACGTAGAATGATGCAGGCAGTAGCCCGACCTCGGTCTCTACAATAGCCGGCAAGAAGAAAGCCGTCCACAACGGCAACAAGGGGTTCTGGGTCTGACGCCCTCCGTCTAGGTGATGAGCCATTCCATGATTTTGCGCGCAGTCTGAATACGGCAGATTTGCATTGACAAGCAGCCACGTGGACTGTTCAGCGTGCAGACATACACCCTTGTGTTGGTAGAAATGTCGAGCTGCCTTGTATTGTCCAAGGCTGGAGGAATCTTTATCAACGCGTGCCTTGTCGTGAGGAGAATTGACGTGAAGAAATGCATGGCCATCTTGTTGATGACGAGGTGATTGTCTGTGATGCATGAGATCCAAGACGCCAAGGACAACAAGGTCACGGTCCTGTCCAAGACGAACTGACGGACTCGTCCATGAGCGAGTACACGAGGCTGTTCAAGTGCAAGGCCCGGCCATAGGATCGAGACTGAACATGTCAAAGAAGGGGTCGGATTCGACATTGAACGAGCTGACCGATGTCAAGATCAAGTCATCCGAGCGCTCAGAAATACACAGCGAGTGGAATGGCATCACGGGTGCGCTAGGTCCCCAACAACATTAACCACTATTAACAACAGTTCACCTTCGGACGTTGGATCTCATACATCAAGCCAAGCGTTTTCATGCATTTACCACTAATTACAGCACATTTACATGGTCCCAGACGCTGATCTACAAGCACCAAGAAGGACTGAGCACATCTTTGATCAAGTCATAATCCAGAGATCAGAGAAGACATGGCAATTAATACATGGCGGAGGAATTGAACAGAGCCTACAGGACCCGCATGGTTGTGGTCCTTTGCGACGGCATGCTGTTCATGGCGACATGACAGGACGCTTGCAAGCTAAAACACCTCCCGCCGGACGATACCAGCTGAAGGAACAGAAACGAGAAAAGTCCGGAGGCATTCTCTCCATGCTGCACCTCATAAGGGAACGGAGCTTCGTTTGCAGGACGAGGAGGGTGGCGTACTGTACGAGGCGGGCGAGCCGTTGCTGCCCCCCGGCCATACCAAGCGTTCGAGCCCGAGGTGGAATTCGATGTCGAAGGCATGGCAAGCTGCTGTAGGCATGCTTTTAAAGCGTGTTGAGAGGGTGTCTTATTCATCTTAGAGACGTCGTTGTCAGAGATGCGAATGACGCGAGGGAGCTTGACATCACCCTACCCGCATGATCCAGGTCCATGGCCATTCCCATCGGCAGGTTGCTCGTTGCCAGTCGTCACCTCCCAGACAAGAACGGCGTGTGTCATTGTCCGCATCGACGGCGGCAACAGAAACGAGCGGCAAGCATTTGCTTCCGGCCGTGCCAGCCTGGCTTGGCCCAGCTCCAGGTGCATGGCGCCCACTTGGCCGTATGCTGTCCATACATACCGCGACTATCAGCATCAAGCTTCTTCAGCCTGCACTGAAGGGCGCTTTTGACCTTGTCGCGGACGAGGTTGGCCGCCTCGGGGTTCTCGAGGCTTGTGAGGCCATCAGTTGTGAGGAGTGGATCGAGGATCTCGGAAAAGCATAGGATATCATAGGTTCCCAAGTCGAGACTATAGCGTGCCAGGTGGGCGTCTTGGGCGATGATATCGGCCGGGGTCCCAGGGATTCGTGGCCGATGGCAGCTGATTTGGTTGATGAGCTCGATACTACGGAACGACTGTGGCGAGCATGGCGTTAGCGCACGGAGAACCAGACAGGAAACACCGAGCTGGGAAGAGTCAAGGCTCTGGGTGCTTACCGTTGGTGTCATGGCTGTGTGATGGGCAGGACGAGGACGGTTCTCCAAGACGGCTTAGTGGTACCTAGTGGCTGTCAAAACCTTGGGCGAGCATCGTCCAAGATTTCATTCCAGAAGGACAATAAGCAGGTCTGGTGCAAAGCCAGATAGTTACCTACAGCAGACTGGAGCTGGAGCTGGAGCTGGAGCTGGAGCTGGAGCTGGAGCTGGAGCTGGAGCTGGAGCTGGAGAGGAGAGGGCAGGTAAAAGGCGCGCGTTCGATTATTTTCATGAATGGCTGCATGTGCTCATGTTCTGTAGTGTTCTGGCAACATCTGGCGGCTACCGGCAGCAATAGTGAGACAGGGGAGCAGACGACGGTATGGAGGAGGACCGCATGGCGGAGAACTGCATGTCGTGGAACTGTATGTTGGCGGATGCATGGCAGGGGAGCGCTGTACGGCATTGGAAGGAGTATGCAAATGCATAAATGCGAGGGAAGATCGTGGGTCTTCTAGCGACGTTATCTAATTTAATCGCAGCGCATCTTGTCTCGTTTATCCCATGGACCCAATGTCCACCCGCTCATCGTGTCCTCAAGTACTGACTGGGCTGACCTTGGTTATATGATGGCGGCAGAGGGAGCAAAGTCAAGTTGAAGGCATGGGAAAAGCGGGGTCAGATTGCAGTGTTGATAAAAGTCTCTCTGTTGGTGGCACCTTGAGGGTTGATGCGTCTTGGGTGACGGCTTTGGGAAGTAGGAATGAAGTAGATAGGAGTAGGCCAATGTAGGATTCGCCCGAAGCCGCTGTAGGCCGTTTCTGGCGTCGAAAGGGGCGATAGCATGATTGGTGCAGATAACGGAGACGGTGTTGATGTTCACGATGGAGTCGAGGGCTATGTTGGGCTGGATAGGCAACGAACCGCGCTGTTCCCGTCTCAAGCTCCTGTACGCCACCCGACAGGATGCAGACGGCTTTAGCAAGAGAAGCAATAGAGTCGTCCTGCGCGGGTAGGAGATCGCACGCGCAAGAGGACGACGTCCGGCTTTCGCAGGAGGGCAGGTCGGTGTAGGAACTCGTCGCCCGCCGGGTCTGCCGGGGCGCGTGGTGTGGAGGAGACATCTTGCGTGATCTGGCAGCTGCCTCCTGACCGAGAACCTTGCCCCACCCGACTTATGCTTAGATAAGATAGATAAGATAAGACCGGCCGGGACTCGCAAGCCTTGTATCTGTCAGGTCCACCAAGCCCAACCCTGCTGAGTCATACTTGTACAGAACCTGCCCAAGGAATAAAGGTATTACGGGACAGCCCGCCTTCTCCACACTCGTCCGATCAGACATGCACCACCACGCCGCCATCAGCCACACCCTCTGTGTAGCGCGAGCACGCCACACAGGGTGCAGCCGCCACATTGCCGTGCGTCTTCTACGAGATGTCCCACGTTCGCCGTTCACCTTCTCGCAACCCCCCCCCCACCGTTACCATCCACGTGGCTGACACGCCTGCCCAGCATCGATCGCCATGGACAAATTGCCTGGCAAGCTCCTCATTGCCATTTTCTAATACGCCTCGGTCAGCAACCTACGGTCTCTCATCCGGGTGAACCGAACAACCCACTCGGCCGCAGCGTCGCTGATTTTGCGCCGCGCTGTCCTTGAAGATGGCCCTCTCGCCACCACGCCTGACTGCTGGTCCTTGCCGCCCGCGTACGCAGACGTTGCCCGTCTCCCCTACATCATGGCCATTGTCTCGTCGGGGCGCCTCGAACATGTTCGTCAAGTCCTCGACGCCGGTGCCCATCGCGGCTGCTACGAAGGCCCCGTCTGCGACCACGACCTCTGGTGCGATGACAACAACAGCAACAACAGCAACAACAGCGGGTACTCAGTCAGCATCCTGAACCCCCTGCACATGGCCGTTGTAGCGCACCGCCCAGACGTCGTCCGCCATATCCTAGCAGCGCTCCGGCCCGACGAGATTAACACAATGGCCTTCCGTCACTACTTATGCCCCCTCCCGCCACAACCGCATCCTCCGGAAGCGCCACAACCTAAGGCACTCAGTCAAGATGCCTTCGGCGACGGCCCTCCACACCGCCCTCGCCCACGACGCAGGCGACGACATTGCCTTGGCGCTGATCTGCGCCGGCGCGGCATGGGACCTGCCCCTCGCCGGGACGCACGGTGTCACAGCGCTCCACCTGATGGCCGCCAACGGCCGCACCCGCTTGCTTGAGACCATGGCCAGGACGGGCCCAGCCCACCGCGCGAGGGATTGGCCCGATTACTAAGGCTACCGGGCGCTGCACTATGCGGCGTGCTACCCCACGACGAACGAGGCCGAGGCTGCGGCACTCGTCGCGGCGCTCACGAAACTGGGCGCCTCGCTCGACAGAGACGAGGTTGGCGTGGCGGGCCTGATGACCGACTTTTTCAGCAGCGAGAGCAGCAGTGGGCGCCTCTTGGACCCGCACGCGACCATCAGCCATCAGCCGTGGTTGAGGACGGACCGCGTCATAGCGAGCGGGGCCGTTATCGACGTCGACCCGGACATGTTCTCGCCGCCGCCGAGGGCACCTCATCTCATGGAACACACCAAGTCTCTGGAGATCTGGGCCATGGCGGACGCGCTACGTGCCGCAGGTGCGCAGTAGCGCACGGTGCATGTGGGCTCCGGGAATGTCAGGATTGGCGAAGCACACGAGCACGCGAGCCAAAGCTCGTGATAGCATGACGAGACGAGACACGACGGAAAGGAAAGCAGCTGGGACGGACGTGTCATGATGTAAGGGGGACGGGGGTTTCCTCTTAGCGGACGACTTGTGGATGCTGTTGATGTACAGAGAGATGAAGGATGGAATCCGTATACTCCCAGGCCGTCGGCGTGCCTCTTTGCAATGCGGCTGGTCCCTCTGCCCCTCCCGGCTCCGCGCGTGTATGTGCTTGTATGTTTGTGTGCGTGAGTATGTCCTTTTGCCCGTCCCTCCCGATCCTGCTTACTGTGCGCAGCCTACCTGGCAGCGGCAGCTGCGTCGGCGCCGGCGCAGGGTGCCCGAGGCAAGTCCCCAGCGTACCAGGTACAAACTCCCATGGTGAATCTGCCTCTTGCTTATTGGCCACGAGTTGTTCCGACCAGATGGTCCCAGCAGGCAAATCGGTCGGAACAACTAGAGGGCTCCACTCCTGGAAAGCCGAGCAAGTAACCGGTACGTAAGCACGCGGGGGAAGGAGGAGGGGGGCCATCAGTCGCACGAGCAACCTTGCCCAGACCATGCCCCTGTTGCTGCTGTAGTGTAGGAATCGCTACCTCGAGTCTAGTCGCTCGACTTGTCGGTAAAGGCCGTTTCGAGGCCGCAAAAGACGCTGTGGTCTAAAGTGGCAACCTTCTTGTCTCTAAGGTCCTTTCCAAACCCATGCCTGATGGCATGCGATATACACTTGGTCCAACCGTTCAAGCTCTGGGAGTGCTGCTTCGTCTCGTTCCCGTTGGCCATCAGGAAGAGAGACACTCGATAGGACCAAAGGAGGTTGTCATCATCGTGAACGGCAGAGGTACAAGACCACTGCTGTGGTCTACTTCCATAACACGTGTTACGTGATGCGTGGACAACAATGTCGGGTGGGGAGGCAGCACTAACCCTTTGCGGCCTGGGACGCCAGTCGATGTGCAGATGGAGGCTGCCCGCTCCACACTTTGGAGTGGGCACTTTCCCGACAGGTTGGACACTTTGTGGAAAAGTGTCCAAAATCCTGGACACTTCTCTGGAAAGTGTCCACTGCCCCTCTGTCAGTCTACGCCACCTGCAGCCACCACTGCCATCCATCTCATCATTCAAGTTCTCTTTCCCCGCCCCCACCCCCGCCCCCACCTCCACTTCCCATCCTCCATCTTCTCTCGCTCTCAGCTCCTCCGTCGGCTTTGGTAAACACGCCATCGAGGATGGCCACGACGCCACCACCGCCCCCCAGCCTTCAAGTTGCGGCCGACGCATCGCTGCCGCCGCCCCATCGCAATTGGGATCCCTCGCTCAATCAAGACGCCCGGCTCCAGCGCGTCCTCACGACGCTCAATTGTCTTGCGCAGGATAAACTGGAGTCTACCATCGTTCGGCAGTGGCAAGATCTCCAGCAAGCCTTTCACGGCGCCGTATCGGTTGTCGCGCCGTCGTTGCCCGCGTCGACTACCTCAACGCCAACCATTCACCCCTCGACCCCATCTGCGTTGTTCCGGACCTGGGCCCTGCAGAACGTCGACCGCCAAATCTTGTGCATAGCGACGGACCACCAGTACGCCTACCTTATCCTACCCGAGGGCGGCAGAACCAAGGGCACCAAAGGCAGTGGCGGTCGCCTCAATCGCCTCAAGTCCATCGCACCCAAGTTTGGAGCATCCGCCGGCCTCGTGTGCTTCTTATTCGGCACCGAGGTGTTACCTGGCTGCCGCCCGGCGCTGAATGCACTCCACCGCCTTCACGCTTTTCGCCCGCACTGCGACATAACAGACCTTGCTGCCGCCTACGACAACATGCCTGCCCACAACGGGGCTGGTAATACCACCATGCCTAAAAAAAGGTTCAGAGAGGCAATCACTTCTCGTGAGTCACAACGCCTGCCAGCTCAGGCGGTTCTGGTTTTTCCCCCCTTCTACCAAGCGGTTCTGATCTTTGTCTTGCAGTCTATCCCGACGCATGGGAAACCTCAACCGCCCAAAGGGCCAGAACGAAGAATGTCCGGGAAACGAGTCGCGCAACCCATTCGCGCGACCCTCATACGCCATCCGCCTCAGAGGAACACCAGTCTAGCGAATCGGGAGACTTTGATGATGCCGAGTCCTTACACCAAGGAGAAAACCAAGCTCCTACGGTACCGGCTGACGAGACGGGAGAATCTCTTCTTTTGAGAAACCCGTACGACCGCTCTGTTGACTCGCTCGATGTCTCTCTTGCCGATAGTGATACACGGGACGAAGCTAGACACAGCAAGGACGATGACGATGGGTACCTGTTTCCTCCTAGCGGCTCTGATTGGAGTTCCGAAAGTGAGAGCGAGCTAGAGGAAGGACGCGAATGCTTGCCTGACGATGGCTTGTCAACGAGTATGGAAGTCACCGAACTGTCTCCGGGAAACTTCGTCTCGCCTGCAGCCTCCAAGCATAGGTCTTCGATGCACATGTTACCTTGCGCACCGGAGACTCCGTTCCCAAGTCTTCTCTCAAACCTGCCACCCAAGATCGCAGACACTCAGGTCGGGACAACTGTGTCGCTAACACAAAAACCAGCCAACGACGACTCCTTTGAGTTCCAGTACGCGTCAGACGACGGTCAGGCCCTCGGGCAGGCTCAACTCCTCAGCCGCAAGCGACGCGCGTCGTCATTCCCAGCGTCTAGTAATGCGACTAAGCAAAGACGACTCGGCATAGAAAATCCTGAGGTGGTCAGAAGCCAGCCCAAGACTCTCAGCATGCCAGTGTGCGACGGCGTGACTGACGCTCCACATGATAAGGAGGATCAAAGCGTCAATCAAACAGTGGACTTATCCTGGCCACCGAAGCAGACAGTAACGCGGGCAAGCAGACCCTGCCTACAGGCGCTGGTTGCAGCCAAACTTTCTCTCGGGCCAGAGCAATGGCTGAACGACACTGTACTCAATACCTTGATGGGCCGCCTTTCCGGGCCTACGACTGCCGTGCTTGACTCCTTGACCATCAGATCAAGGCCAACCGCACGCAGAAATTCGCGAATACGCGACCAAATGGAGGGCAGAGAACTCACCATGATGCCAGTCAACGAGAATGCTAACCACTGGGTCCTGTACACCTTCGACCAAAAGACCCAAAGTCTCGTTCGATACGACAGCTTACGGCAGTCGTCCGTGTCTATGACCGCGACGGAGTGTGATCAACATTCTCAAGAGGTTTCCAAGTTCCTGCGTGCCGTTCTCGGTTGGCCAAGGGACAGGCCTATCGTAACAAGGCTCAGCGAAGACGTCAGTGATCCTGCTTACCCCGACCACGTCACCTACGTAGTCAATTGTGGACGTACGCTGACCATCTGGCAGTGCCCCCAACAGGACAACACCTGGGACTGCGGCTTGTATACGTTGTCGACTGCTGGCAAGATTGCCAATCGAGTACCACTTAGCGCTGCGACTGTGATCGACCGACTCAGTCTGCGATATGAGCTATATACGTCTCCTACGGCGTGCATACCTCCGGAGATGCTCCACGAAGACTGGATGCCAATGTTCCAGTTCCCTAGCGGCCTAGCTAAGTGGTTTCTTGATTACCGCACCCGATGCGCCTGCCTCAGGAGACTCAACCGACCAGCCTACTTCCAACACAACGATGTTCAGCGCATACTACGTAATGACGCCCGCCACACTCAACAAGGTGCTCTTGCGGCTATCGTTTCGCGCCTACACCTATACCATGAGACGTACCTGGAAGCTGCCGTCGAGGCCGAGAGGCTTCACCGCGAAGCATCGCAGAAGAACCGAGCTACATTGGCCAGCTATCGTGATGCGGTTCTTCTTATCGCACGGCATCCAACGCTCCCGTTGCTTCCGAGTTTGAGCGAGGGCGAAAGAAGACTACTGGCATCGTTCGCTTTTTCAGCCGAGGCCATACACGCCTTTGTCACCGAGAAGCAGCAACAGCCTCCCCGCAGTGCTGACGACAACGGCGAGGAGGAGGTGCTGGAAATACAGGAAGAGGAGGACAAGAATCAGCAGGTCTCCGACTTGTATCGAATGTGCGTAGTACACATTCTCGTTCTTCGATTTGCGGTGGCCAGGTTCCACCAGCTGGCCGAAGCACAATGAGAGAGCACTGGAACCATAATGAGGACGAATAGATGGGGCATGGAGCGCTGGCAAGTATGCGCGTTTGATACAGAGCAGGCATCTCTTAGCGGAAAGAGAATCACTAAAAGGCCTTGTCGTAGACATGGACAAGGGCCGCATGAGGCTGAAATTGGAAGCCGCGCGAGCATCGCTGGTTGCTTGCACGCCATGAAGATATGAAGTAGCTGACATAAAGATATAGATACCCCCACTTGAGCCTGGAGCCTGGTAAATACCCGAAACCGATCTGAGTATCTGTGGTTTTATTACATTTCTTAAGTAAAGTTGACCATCAGGGAGGCAGATATTGTGACCTATACACTGGTATGATGGCTGAGCTATGGTGATGCTCCTGCACTTGTTACGTCTTTGTGCCCTTGGCCCCCTTATCTATCACTAATAGCAGTAGGTGCTCAATTGTAGGGTAAATGATCTTATGGTTGAAGTATGTTGGTTGACATGATATGCCTGTTGTGTGTTGCTGTGTACCTGTATCTAGGGGAATCCATCTGCCTCCTGGCCCCTTTTCCAGGGGCTAAATGCACGTGCCATAGGATTTGCGTATTTAGGTGAGTTGCATGTGGGTGAGGCCGCCACGTTACCCGCTTTAACATGTTACCTAACCGTACGTCCAGAGGAGACAGGCTTCGAACGACGAGACCAGTGCTACTCCATACCAGCAAGCTGGCGTTCAATGGGGAGTATGCCGCGCTGTGTGTGGCTTTGCTGCGAAGGCAGGAATGTTAAAATAGCCAGCATTAGGTGGTCGCATGCGCCAGGAGACGAGTTTTGGAAATGGTCGCCCCTGAGGGCTGATGACATACGTCCGGGGTCGTACCGTACAGGCCATAGATATCAACTTCGCAGAGAGGAGGGCAAAGTGATAGAAGCATTGATCATGAACCTTGGAGCCAACGAGCAATTCCAAGCCCGCCTCCGGCCGCAAGAGGTAACAAGTACATCAGTCAGGAACAAAGTCATCACGGCCTTCCTGATGACGCCAACGACACGGAAGGGCTAGGAGGCCTGGATGGGTTCCTACAGCTGGTCTGTCTGGAGATTTATGAACAGACGATCCGGGGGGATATCCGAAGTCGACCGGAACCGAGAGGAAATGGCTGCCCGTAGAGAACTCAGGGAGAGGCCCAACGGTTGCTGGGACGAGCACATCTACGAAAGGAAACCATCATCACCAAGAGCGGCAGCCAGCGTATCGAAGCGCCGCACGACGTAGATCTCAGGCCAGTTGTTGTTAGCAATCTCCGAGGAAAGAAATTTGAAGTGGGATTCGAGTACTCGAGTCATGGTACAAGTACAAGTGACCGCGGTGGGATGTGTGTATAACCTAGGTTGGCTGGAGTGTAGTGGGTGCGGGGGACTGATGTTCAATACCGTGATTCTTCGCTACTCTTGGGGGGCCTGTGGAAGCAGGAGAACATCGGCGGGCTTGTAGGTAGATGAGGGCAAGAAGACAAGTGCTCCAGAGGCAGCCGGGGTCATTGTCCAACGGTTTCGGGTTGACAGAGTTGCCTCCAACGATGCAGCCGAGACTGCCCTCGGTCTCAAAGATACAAGTGGATCGCCAGACCATACTTGTTCTCTTTGCCTACACGTTTGCCAAGAGCTTCTGCCATGAGTTTCCCTCTTTAAAGGATTGGGGGTGCGCATAGAGGCTGCTGCTCCCGCTAGTGCACTTGTTGACACCCTGGAGGGGACATTGAACCGGTTTGCTTGACGAATGGAAGGATGGCGAGGGCTTTTGTTGCCATCGTCGCAATACACAAGGGGGATAAGAAGTACCGGGGGATAGCCCCGGCCACGTCCCTAAAGAGAGCAACCAACTTGTAGCCTGTGTGGGCCGCGGCGTCTGGCTATGCGAAGCAGGAGACTGGAGGTCGGAGCAGCGCCTCTTAATCTAGGGCCTGATTGGGTGCGATACCGGGATAGTAAGGGCTAGAGAGGATGTCGCTGGCTTGCGGTAGTTATGGGAACTTACTGGAACAAGAGCTGCTGTCGGTAGAAAACACCAGAGATGTGCTTATATCTGTGGTAAATTATTCGTTTGTCTCTTACGCTGAGTTTTAACCCGAGACAAAGCTACCGCCTTGTGGCAGAGTAAGCGGCACTCAAGAGAATAACGATGCAGGCGTTTTGGCCAGGGTCCATAGATTCGCTCTTTGGACAAGAGGTATTGCCTGATAACTGTCTATGGTTTCTTAGGCTTAACAGCAAAATTGACGGTATAAGATGTGTGATGCCAAGTAAATAGAACCTTTACATTTACAAAGCTCTGCATTTATGGATGACATAAGAATGCAGGCTGTACACATTGATTACGACTATTCTCTTATTCATCATCAACCTTATTCCATATTTGTCTTTGAACTTGCACCCTGTCCTTATTAGCGCTAGCTATGTTAGTTTTACCAACAAGTTAGCGGCTTACCTCGGCTGACACACAAAAAAGCTTTGGCTGCCATGAAACTGTCCGGTAAGTCAAGTTACCCACTTTCGGGCCACCCCCACTTTCGGGCCACCCAAAAATGCCGCATCCCAACCTCCTATCTCCAACTTCAAACTATCACATCTTTTACCATACTTATCCAATTGGCCTCATCTTTTGAGGATACGTTATTTGCATTATTATGAGCCAGTATACTGAGTATGAGATCAACCAGGCACTTGAAGCTATCAGCCGCGGCCATACTATCCGGAAGGCAGCTTATGAGTATGGGATCCCAAGGACTACCCTTCAGCGACGGCTTCATGGTGCCCAGTCGAGGCCTGCTGCTTTTGAAGACCTCCAGAGGCTCTCTATTAGTCAGGAGGCTAAGCTGGCCAGCTGGGTGCAGATCCAGGCTGATCTTGGGCTTGCGCCAACGCATCAGCAGCTGAAGGAGTTTGCCCAGCGCATCCTCCATGCCATGGGAGATACCCAGCCTCTAGGAAAGAGATGGGTGAATGCCTTCATACGAAGGAACCCATCTATCAAGGTCCAGAGAAGTCGATCTATTGATTCCAGACGCGTCAATGGGGCATCTACTGAGGTTATCAGGGACTGGTTCAAGTACCTCGCTATCCCAGCGATCATGGCCATCAAACCAGCCAACCGATACAACATGGATGAGACTGGTATCCTTGAGGGCAAGGGATCTAATGGGCTAGTGCTGGGCAGGGCTGAGACGAAGTCTGTACGGAAAAAGCAGCCTGGATCGCGAGCCTGGGTGTCTATCATTGAGTGTATCTCAGCTGAAGGGCGGGCACTGCTGCCGCTGGTCATATATAAGGGCAAGTCAGTCCAGCAGCAGTGGTTTCCTCTAGATCTTAGCCCTTATGATGGATGGGAGTTTACAGCAACAGAGAATGGATGGACTACTGATGAGACTGCTGTTGAGTGGTTACATAAAGTCTTTCTTCTTCAGACTGACCCTGGCCAGCCTGGCCAGGCCAGACTGCTTATCCTGGATGGGCATGGGAGTCATACAACGACAGAATTTATGTGGCAGTGCTATATTAACAACGTCCATCTGTTATTCCTGCCGCCACACACCTCCCATGTCCTCCAGCCACTTGATCAGTCAGTCTTTAGCCCAGTCAAGTCAGCCTATAGAAAGGAGCTTGGATACCTCAGCCAGTGGAATGATTCAACTATCATAGGTAAAAGGAACTTTATTTCCTGCTATCAGAAAGCGCGCCTGGCTGGGCTGACAGTCCAGAATATCAAAAGTGGCTGGAAATACACTGGACTATGGCCTGTTGCTGTAGCCAAGCCTCTCATGAGCTCCCTACTGTTGCCCAAGGCATCTAACCCACCATCAACACCACTCAATAAGGCTGCCCAGGCTGCCCAGGGTATCCAGGGTATCCAGGGTATCCAGGATACAGATGGATGGGTATCTGCTGTATCTGCAGTTGCATGGTCAACGCCTAGAAAAGCTAGAGAGCTGGATAGTCAACTGCACTTATTCAGCCAGCTAGATCAAAGCATTGCCACACAACGCCAGCTATTCAGAAAGGTCAAAAAAGGCTTCCAAGAGCAGTCCCTCCAACTGGCTACTGCCCAGCAACAAATCCAGCATCTCCAGGCCCAAGTCAACAACAGCACAGCCAGAAAGAAAAGGGCTGTCAAAGTTGACCCTAATACTAAGTTTGCCACTATCAGCGATGTACGGCAATCCCAGATTGAGGCTGGCGAAGTTGAAATTGATACAGCTGAATCCAGCGCATCTGATTGCCCTAGTGAGGCAGAAAGCTGTATTGTAGTGGCAAGTAGGGTTGGTAGATAGTTAATTGAAATAGGTGGTTGTGTTGCGATGGCCTCATTTTTGGGTGGCCCGAATGTGGGGGTGGCCCGAAAGTGGGTAACTTGACTTACCGCAGCTAACAAAACTAACACAAACCAAAACTTTTAACATAAGTTTCCTCCCTACTAATATAACGTCACTGCATACTGCTACAACGGCAGGCCTACCTGGGTAGTATCAAGCAGCTCATTGCCGGCCCCCAGCTAGATCAACATCATGCCATAGTCTTTAAATACCAAGAGTGCCCTTTCCACTACTATAGCATTCCTACCAAACACCACCACAGGCTGGTTCACTAAGCCAGTAAGCCCTCGGCGACCTGCATGCAATACAGGCCGCCCCCGCCCACAGTACCTCAGACGACACTGTCATGGAACTCCCTGCCGCAGTCACCTTTGTGGGCCTCTTGTTCGTCGAATTACACAAGGTCGCTGCATTCCCTTCGGCCATAATCATAGTTCTATCCAAAAGGATGAGTGACGATGCCAGCAGCCAGGGCCAACAGGCCCGGAATACCTGCAGCATGAGTATGGCGCGAGTAGGCTATGGCAATTGCGGCCATTTATACATTGTGTTTAAAGACATGGGCGAGGAGGGCGAGGCGAACAGCACTAAGAATTAGGCATCAGCCGCTGGGGCGGTGGTCGATCAGGTCGTATCCTGCTGTTTGTGATTTTGGGACTGTTGTCAAGAGGTCAGTACGGCCTGCGCGCAGTTTGAAGCATTTGTTTCTAAAAAACCAAAACAAAGAAAAAAGGGGGAGAAAAAGGGGGTCAGGTTTGGCTGATTTAGGACTTTTGTTGACTCCTGAGGGCGTTGAGGTCCAATTTGCACTTCTCCATGAACTAGGCGAATTCTAGCCATACTCCCGGTTCTGGTGACAGACAACTTGCCAGAGTCGGTCTTTTCCTTTTGTGGTTCATCTCGTGGAGAGGCAAAGGCAAAATTCCCAGTGATCTCGACAACACGTCAGAACAAGTCAGCTAGACAGAAATTCCTGGGAGAGACACCAGTCACTTACTTGCTGTTGTAGTGTGGGACGATCCAGTCATGAGAGGAATCATGTATGGATCGGCAAGTCGTGCCTGTGATTCTCACAGGGCCCGGCAGATGGTTTTAAAGAAGACGCAGAATATCCAGTCAACTGCTGTTACGATGTCGTTGCTGCCAGGAGAATACGTTCTGAGAACCAAACCCAGCATAATCGACTGGACCACGACGAAAAGTACTGAAGGGCTCAGATAATCCGATATGTTCCGAGGGAGTGATTGCGTCAATCCAAGCGGCTACCTCGCCCATAAAGTCTGCTTCGGCCCATGTTGCTAGCCCCGTGCTATGCGCTCGCTAGACGACGGCCAGAATCGCACGTACCGTCTTGTACCACTATCTTGTGTACTTCATCAGGTAAGATTCATGGCCCTTGGCGATGGAAAATTGGGAGGCGCGTTCAACGAGACCAGCATAGGTGTTTCGAAAACAGAGACTCGGCGGATGGAATCGGTCCAAACCGTTCCGTTTCAGTATCCCCAGCGCCGCGGATCCTGTCTGTGCCTTGTCAAGCAGCTTAAAGAGCAGATTCTCTGTTGTTACAACCGAGAGTGGTAAATAAAACCTAGCAGGAGACGAACTGGGTTTGCTTCTGGGGCGAACTTCGGTTCGGACTTACAGAGAACCTGTCCAGCTGTGAGAGCGTATGATCTGGGGGGCGGCGGGTTGGTCATCGTCGTCCAAGCGGTCTGGTGAGCGTTGTAAAAAAAAACGAAAGTCGGTTTTTAGAGTTCCACATAACTTCAAGCCAATTAAACGTCTATCAGTGGTGTACCTGCTCTGGCAGCTAGACGCAGAGCTTCCGGTCACGCTGCTGCTCCGAGAGACGGTTCCTCCTAGTCTAAGAAGAGGTCCACGAAGGGGGCGAAGATGACAAGGGAATTTTCCGTGATGGAGGAAAGTTCAGAACCGTCCAGAATAAATATCCACAGCAACCTTCCGCAAAAAATATTCCCATGGGCAATTCCGGACCATCACCATGACCGTACGCAAGTCCTATTCGCAGAGCGGTATACAGATCAGACACGGAGGTTAAAGGATCTGGTGAGGCGCTGCTGATTCTAACCAAGTACCATCAGTCTCTCCGCTACCACCGGCCAGCACAGGCATTCGGGTAGTCAGAGCCAAGGCCAGTATATTCTTTCTTGTCAATCAAGTCTCCTTCACCCTGTTGCCACCGTTAATGGTCATTGTCCAAAGAGTGGGTTCGTTAACAATGATGGAGGGTCACAAGAGCCACGTAGATAGCACCGAGGAGCTCATTCCCGAGGGTAGCCTTGCGGATCTGGAAGGAGACTAGGATTCGAGATGTCTGGCCGCCAATGTTGTAGTTGGTGACCTTTTCAAAACATGGCTCTGACTTATCCACGCCCACGTCCTCTCCAGAATCGGTTTCACTTTCAGAGTTGGCCTGCAATGACTGCGACAGGTTGATCTTCTGTGCGACCTGCAATGCTATCGCTACTATCGAGGGGCGGCTTTCATACGATGCGTAACTCTACTTCACAGCTACCCCAAGCTACAGGAGTCGTTGTGGATACCATAATGGAAGCGGTCAGTGTAGACTCCTCGGCGATCATGGCGGAACGGCTCGCCTTTGAAGACATACACCCTGGTTGTTAGTGACGGTGGCGGGAGGAGGGACAAGCGCTTCCATGTCGAATGGCGGACCATACAATCGGATCCTGGTGCCATCAACCATCCCTTCTAGCAGCGGCCAGGTGTCTTCATTCCTAGCGAGAATCCTGAAGTGTGGCGTGGTGTGGCTAGTCACGTGGCTGGCTGATTCCACCCACTTCTCCAGGCTGCTGTTGCCCATATCGGCCAGCCCAGCTTCCAGCTTCTTCTTCTTCTCACCACCTTCGATCAACTCACTTCTTCGATGCCTTTCGCTGCTTCCGAGCTCTATCGAGCCACATGAAGCGTCCGGGAGAGTTGGTGATGGCGACTTGCACGGCGTGGCTGCGAATCAACGACGCCTGCGGATAGAGACGCGGGATGGGAGCATGTAGGACTCCGGAGGATACGTACCTCGGCAGATCCGACAGCCCTGGTGCACGTGGGGCCACGGGTCGATCAACGAATTCCTCCAAGGTACCGCGAGACTCCCCTGCCGCCGGTGGGACCTTGTTCCGTTACGTCGTGTGGTGTTGGTGCTGTACACCGTACTGTGTACACCTGTCCCACGGTACACAACAGATTGGTGTGATGAGATCCAGCAGGGGATGATTATGTCATCTACGAACAAATCCTGGAGCCGGATCACTGGTACGAGACTGTGTACCCACTTTGGCACGACTGCAGGCAGCAAATGTGCTGCCAGAGTGGGTCCTGTAGCTGTACGTACCTCGGCAGCCGCCGCGTCAATCAAGACCGTCCAGTCGGCAGGCAGGCATCGCGGCAGAAGGAACGGCCTGAACAGAGGGGCACGCAACGGTGCCCACCGGGGTTTCCATTCGCACCATTTCGTCAGTGCCAAACCTCACAACATCCGTCCCACATCACTCCTCTACTCACCGCCGGCTTCGGCACAGTCCACCATCCGCTATCCATCACCGCTGGAGCCGGTGCCCATGCCATCATTTATTGGTCCCGATGCCCATGGCCACCTCGCCGTTCATCTTTCTCCGTCGTCCCCAGACTCGGACCCAGCTATGACAGCCGAACGGGCTGAACCAGGCACTCCTAGAACGCGACCTTGAAGAATAGGCACGCCAGACCGTCAACCTGACGTTTGACGACTGCTTTCTTCCGTCTCCAACAACCATCACCATCGACTCCTCCTCCTTCCCTTCCAGTCGTCCAAGCCCGCCATGCCCTGATCCCCTTGTTTAACGGCCTGTCCAGGCTGATCGTCCAGCACACCAAACTGCCTCTGCCCCTCACCGTCAGCGCCAGGCGGCTGTCAAGCGGCACTGCCCGGCCAATCCATGGGGGCCCGCAACACCGCCGCCCAATGGCGGAGACGGAGACACCCGGTGCGCAGACATCTGTTGCCGTCTTCCTGGCCGACTTGCAGCTGGCAACAGACAAGCTGTGCGATGCGCGGAGAGGATGACGTTGGTCTGTTGTGCCGTAGCATGCGCCGCAACATCGTCGACGTGGCCTAGCTCTGTACCAGCGTCACGGTTGCCCTGACGTTCCCGTGGACCTCGACGTCGACAGCCGCTGTTTTCTTCCTGCTCCAGACGATTCAACAGCACGAAGAGGACAGAGCGGCGGCTGTCGCGACGCCAGCCGACGATGGTCACGATAGTCAGAACAACCGCTACCCAACGGCGACCCGGCTTCACGGGCGTTTAACTGGACATCGTATCGCCTCCTGAGAAGCGTTCAAGCCCTCTTCATTACCGACATAACATGTCCTGGCCATCTCTCGTCCTTCGCTGCCGTCGTATACCAGGGTTAACAAGAGATGAATGCGTTGGAGCACGCCATGGCGGACCATATCTGCAGCTTAGGCATGCTTATCGACCTGCTACGGGAGCACGACATGATCCAGGCCGTCCGGGACCACGAGGGACAACAACGGGGACAGCGACGACAGGGAATCGTGGGCGGTTGGTTTGTCAGTCCGGCCGTGACGCGCGCCAAGTTCGCCCTCGACAGACTCAGCGTAAGCTAAAACAACACGCTTGCGCTTCTTAACACGCAGTCGACGCTTGTATGGATGGTAGGCTTCGCAAGGCGGCAGCTAGGCGGCCTACGCGGCGAGCTTGAGAGGCAGGGTAACTAGCCGTCGGCTATCTTGGCCATGGCTCCTCTGCGTGAACGAGACGACGACGGCGGCGGCGGCGGGCCGGATGCGGCTGTCGAGCGGACATATTGATAGCTCCATGCGGTTCACGGCGTCATTACGGGCATGACGGGACTGGCCAACTGGAAGAGCCGCGAGACGAGCCAGAGCATTCGGCAATGGGAATGGATGCGGACGGCCGAGGCGGCATGGCAGCTGGAGTGACGGACGCCAACCGAGATGGTGATGTACGTGTGTGTGTGTGTGTCGATGATGTGGAAATATGCAAAGAGCTTGGAGGTTTGGATGACGTAGAGGTTGGGGCGAAGGCGCAAATGGTTTTGGGGAGGATGTTATCTCGGGAGGAAGCGCAGTTAACCTGGAATGTCTGTTTTTAGTATGGGGGTTAATTGACTGTAACTCAACCACTCTATGTTTATTAATTATGTGCCCATCACTGCTTGGGTGTGTGTAATGCGGTGGTCGTTGGAGAGCACTCGAGCGACGTAACCGGGCCACCTGAATGTGAGTGCCTCACTCCTAACTTCTTTTGAGCGACATAGGCGTCTTGTTCGTTGCTGGGACCAAACACGGCACTGACGGCTTGGAAATGGCGCCTTACTAGTATCTGTAGGAGTTGTCCTGGATGAGGAGGTACCACTGGTGTTTCTCTGAATACTGTCCAAAGCGGTACACATGATGGCGGGATGGTTTATCGAACCCATCCAATCGAGTCAAGCAAGTATGCTGCTGGGGTTGATGTGCGCACAAACAAATATCTGGCTACTTAAGCGTTATCCTTCTCGTGTTCACGTTTCGTGCAGTGCACGTGTGCAAGGGATTCCTTGTCCCTGGCCGTATTACAAGTAGTGGTAGGCCCTGTCTCGTTCTCGCGCTATTTCAGGTGTAAGGCATCATCGGCATGACCACAACCGATAGATGAAAAGCCGCAGTTGATTTTACCGTCACCACAGATAGCCAATCACCGGCCCTTTGAATCAAGGACATCAACACCGTGCGAGGTTTCCGTGGTTTTGTGATTAGGTACTTATAAGGGATGAGGAAATAGGCAGAGAAGGAGACATATACCGACGATCAAGCCATCTGTAACCTCGGCAAGCTTTCTGAAGGCAAGGGCAAAGAGACAAAGCGGCTCGCTGCGGAGGAGAGCATCGGACGTAAGAGGGAACGAGTACGAGTCGGCGCTAGTGCAGTTAGAGAGTGCCTTGCCAGCGTCGACCAGGCCCATCATCCTCCAGAGCGTGCGCCATTCGTCGGGGGGGAGCTGCTCGCTCGCCATCCAAGAGAAGGTCCTGCCAGGCGTCATCGAGCGATGGGGTTTCCAGCGGGAGTAGACTGGACGTTGGCGATGCTGGGCCCTCAGGTGGACGGAGGAGACAGGACAATGTGTCGGTAAAGCGCATGGCCCATTCCAAGGAGGTCCGCTGGGAGAGGCCCGAAAAGGGCTTATAGAGAGGCTGATGGCTCGATGGGGGCTTTCTGGGCGTGGTGCTCAGCTGCGGACTGCTTGATAGCGCAACAAGGCGTTTAGAAATTAAGTTTTGTAAAGTGGTGCGTCTTGAATGATCGCGACGAGGCTGACAGCACTGCTGTTGTTGGCTCTGCGTAAAAGATGATGTGGCCGAAAATATCAGAGGAGGGGGCAAAGACGTCTGCATTAGACTGAAAAATGGTCTGGATAATCGTTAAGAAATGCGCGAATGCTGCTATTCCAGCAAGCCTAATGCTGGCCTCAGCCCGGTCCGGCCGCTGTGCAGTCATGGTGGGTATCGCCGCATGCACTTGACAGAGCGTGCAAGACGCAGAATTGCGTGTGATGTCAACAGTGTTAACTGCAACAGTGTTGACGGGAGAGCTGGTGATTCGGCAGATACGCAACGAGGAGGACGATGGTGACAGGTGGCTGCGACGGCCTCAAGTGCTTGGGGTTAGGGTTGAGGTTACTGATGAACCAGCCGATCTTGCCCCCCCCTGTGAGACTCCGTGCAGCCTGCGGTAAAGAACATCACCGCCTTCAAACTAATGGCGGGCGGGAGTGCATCCCGAGCGAGTGGTTCTTGAAATGGTTCTTGAAATTGACGTTCACCAGCCGAGCCAGTGCAGCTCTTTGACGACAAGTCATTCTCCCAATACCGAGGGGCGGCCAGGCGTTTGATGTGGATAGAACATTATGTGGTTAGACGGTTATGGTGCGGGTGGATGAGGCGGGGTCTAAGACAGATCTAGGTTTATGTCAGTGGATATGCCGCTCGGAGGCGGTTCGTCCGCAGGCGGGAGGTTCGCGGGATACGTGTGCTTCATCACTAGGGCAGACATATCAGGTGGAGATGGGTTCAGTTCCTGTCGGCGTCGAATGGCTTTTCGCACAACGGCTTATTGTTGCTTGTGCTAGGCTGCATGTACGCATAACAGGCATCAATTCACTCATTACCCTTGGTTTCTCTTCTTCTCTACCTTTATTAGGTCATTAGGCATTAGGTCGTAAGGGATACTACACAGGCCATGACGAAACCAGCATGAGAAGAAGCCGGTAATGGTTGCTTGGCGGCTGTAGACGCCGGCGGTGTTCCTGTCTTCTTTTGTGTGGTCCACCTGTGGCAGCCGTCTTTCCGGTTAAGCCGTGGCACTCCAACCCTACGTTGACTGGAGCGCGGCTTCATTTCATGGGTTGCGCACCATCACCAGTTGACCTGCTGCTTGTCCATCGCTTGGTGCACTTGCGACTTTGACGTCGTCTCAACTACCGCTCAGTGAAACACGTGGGCAAGCGCATCACCTTGTTCACCGGCTGCCTTTTGTAGAACGTGGAGGGGGGTCGGCGGCCAGGTGACCGTGATGACATGCAAGACGGCTTCGACATCATCTCAAACCCTGACGATCTTGACGTTGTCAACTCCTGTAAGACGACTTTGACGTTTTCTTGACCTCAGTCGACTTGAACGTTGTCCGAACTCCTGCATGACGAATTTGACGTCGTTCTGAGTCCCACTTGCCGGTGCGCTTGAGTCTGTGACGCCTAGGGGGTGGGTGATGGGTGTTGGCCTCTCTGGCCGTCATTGACGCCTCCCGAGTGCTACTCCGTTGCGTTCGCTTTAGCCGCGGGGCTTTGGGCGGTGGTTCGATACTGGGTAACAATGCGTTGGGTTCGGTGGAAAGGCGTAGGAGATCAGGAGGGAGTTTGAGATGCTTGGTTGTTGCCACAATCGTTTGTGCGGAGCTTGTTCGGGCTAGCCGATCTTTGATACTTTTGCTGTCTTGTGAATCGGTTTCCAGCCGTTGGATGGCTTCGTCATACGCACCTTGTCCACTTCGGACTCGATCCACCGCTTGAACCACCACTTCACAGATTCCAAGCTCTTGTTTTTAGGAGCCAGCCACTCGGACGAGCATGTTTGCTTTTTTGAGAGCTCTCTCGTCGAGCAAGGTATTGCGGCGAGCAAAGTCAATGATGGAGATGCGGCCGGACGGCTCACCAGAAAGTTGATTCCGGACGGCGATGAGCCATTCGCTGTCGCTCTTCTCAATGTTTCTGAAGAAGGACTGGATCCCGCAGCTGCGTTTATGAACCGAGGTGCCGTCGGACAACTTGTCGATAGGCGCCGGGGTTGCGGCCGCCTGGGCCACAAGCTTTGGGCTGGCCTGAGTGCGGTCGAGATGAATTGTCGTACGGGGGACGGTTACTTGTGTAAAGTTTGAGGAGTTGCTCATCGTGCAAGCGTTTGGCCTTTGTGGCAAAAGAGTTGGTCTTTTGGGCACTCTGAGATCTATGACAAGATGGGTAGAGTGGAAGAGCTAATGCCGTAGCGGTGAAAGGGGCTAGGAGGGGTAGCAAACAGAGAGAGAGCCAAATGCAAACAGCAAACGGACTAGACAGGAATGGTAACAATAGTAATAATAACGATAGATAGAAACGGGCTGGGAAGAATCGAGTAGCTAGTTTATGGATCCGATCCCTTGGTGGCAAAACTCTGCTACTTGTTTCTTGGCACGGCTTTCGAATCTGCCTATTCCTGCTGCTGGAGGTGTCTCTGGCGTTTCTGTTTGTCTGTTGAATTGAAACCTGAACATTGTTTACCTCTCTAACATGGCATCACTTAGGTCGACCGCATAAGGCCATAGAGACCTTGCTTACTCTTTGGCGTGTAGGTAATTACAGCTTGGTAATGGTTTCAGTCTGCCGTGGAGCCTTGAGATCTGTATCTACGACGACTGGGTTCTAACGGAGGGCACTCTTGTCCTGCACCTCTCTGCGGCCTCCCAGTGGCACGGCGATCAGTTGCCGCTTCGCTTGGCTTGGGAAGGCGATTGCTCCGGGTTCGTCCTCGCCAAACACGACATCATCCTAGTCCAGCATGCTGGCGGCAATGGGCCCTCGGATTCCGATTGCCCAGCCCCGGTTGACCCAGACGTCCCAGGGGTCGAGCAAGATAGACGAAGACGACGAAGACAACGACAATATCAACTGCAGGTCGCTTTGGTAAAGCGGCGGCGACGGTTGCCCTCGCCCTTGCCGGGTAGAGATCCGAGAGACCGAAGCAGGCGCCGCCGAATCGTCAACTGAGCATCTTCGCCATCGGAACTCGCACTTCCCGCCTTCTTGCCCAACTACATCGTGGGGATCGGCCTTATCCCTCCATGTACACACGCCGACTATGACAGCTCGACTCTCTCTCGCCACCGCTCCCGCTGCTGTTGCCGCCCGGCGGCATGTTTGCGGTCCATCATCCAACGGGCCCGGGCAATCGTCGCGTCAGCCACAATTTGCGTGCTTGACATGAACCGCAGCTTCGCCATGGTCGTCATCGTTGCCGTCGTTGCCGTCGTCGTGGTTTCCGTAGCCCTGGCTGTTTTCTCACGCCGCGTCAGTCTCACGTCGGCCTCTACCACCTCGACCTCTTCGGCCGCCTCGCTGCCATTGAGCACATGTACGAGGCAGTGCCCCGCTTCATGCTCCTCGGCGATGCCCGGATCGAGGGGAACGGCACAGGACCCGAGTTTGGAGCGCTGTGGGATATGTTCCTACCGAGCCCTCCTCCCCCGGTCCTGAATTCAGCGGACATATACGTACCTGAACATGACTTCATCCTCGATCTCGCCAACGTCCTTTCGCACCTTCGCCTCAAACTCAGCACCGCATCTCATTAATTTCCCCAGAAAACGGCGAAACCGGTGTGCTCGTACCCTTCGAATGAGACAGATACAGACACAGATATGGAGGCGGAGGTGCTCCATTACAGGTGGGAAAAGGCCCTGGAGCCTCTTTGCGAGAGGGTTTTTGGCGTGCTCGGAGTGCTCGGACGAGTCCAAGGTGAGGTCAAGGCCGAGCTGCTCATAGCATGGGGCATATCAGGCTCGATCCGCTTGCGTGAGTGTATGAACACTCTTGTTCATTTGCATCGCCGTTACTGCTATTCCAGCCGGGGGTTACGGGGATTTTGACCGGGAACGACTCGAGTGGCTACGATAGGGCAGCCAGATACGTGTCGGCCCTTTGCGTGCCAGCGTCATACTCTCGCCAGGGCCATCCCCATCGCTGTCAGGCTCTCGTCGACCACCGAATCCTAATAGCACAGGGTGCGCGGCGAGGTTCGCTTCGGAGTGCACAGAAGGCGTGCCCGAGTCTTTCCTCCAGGCGTGGCAACCTCACCTCGCGGCGCGAAAGTCCATCCTCTCACCATCGTCGTCGTCGTCGTCGTCGTTAACACCAACAACCCCCTGCGGCAACAAAAACGTCAACCCGTCCTCCTGGTCAGGCTTCAATAGAACCAACACGGTGGCAAAGGTTGCACGAGAATAACGAGACGGCTGGCGATATTTCACAACTGCTCCTGGATGCGATCGACAATCTTGATGCGCTTGAAATGAAGGTCGAGGGAGATATGGACAGTGATTCAGTGTCTGAGCTCTCCGGGTTGGCGCTCATCCAACACTATGCTTTTATCCTTGACCAACTGTCCGAGTGCCTCGAAGAGCTCCTCACCACCATGGACGACGTGCTGATACGTCTTCCTCGTCAAGGCTCGTCATCATCACGGCTGGACCAGGACCTGTCCGTCAGCGGCGGAAACCCCATTCCGTTCGCCGCCGAACGTCTCGACCGCATCTCGCCGTTCCTAAAGACGGTGGCCCAGCCGCGCCTGTTGCAGATCCCAGTCGTTCCCACGCCGCCGTCGGTATCCTGGGGAACGCAAGCGGGGCGCGAAAAGAGATCCAAAAGGTCCTTGAGACCTGAACCGGGGCGCGGTTGCAACACTAAGCTAACGGTGACCTTGATGAGCGACAGCTCGTAGGTTTCCCTGCACTGAGGGAACTATTCGCGACGGTCAGGATGGTGGAACGTTGGGCCCGACAAGAGTCGGGCGAAGTACGCAAGGCCTTTGATGAACGGGAGAAGGGCTTCTTTGACACCATTGAAGCCGTCCGTGCGGCAGGGTGGTCGAAAAAACCGCTGCACATGATATACAATCAATGGTACCAGGAAGATGCAAGGAAGCAACCGGGCTACTAGAGTGTGGTGTCTGGAATATTGTTCAGGCGCTCCCGAGATTAGGGCCCCCTCTCTGATCGGTGATGCTCGGTGATGTTCGATATTGTCCTAGCCACTCGTCTTTAATCTGGGCTAGCCCTTGAATGGATCAATCGCGGCAAACATCTTGTCCAGACTGGCCTCGGGGGACTCCTCCATTTCCAATCTCGCTTCCGTGTTCCCGCCACCATGTACCTCCCCTGGACCTTGCTCGTGTTCTTCTCTGCATTCCCCTTCGTGGAGCCTGCCGACGGCTCGTCTGTCGCTGCCCTTGACCAAGTACTTGACGACAGCCGCGAAACTCTTCCCCAACATCTTGCGAAGTCGCCTATCGCGCAAAATCCCAAAGTCCAAACCGGTGGCGACCCGAAGGCGAGCTGCGCTTGCTCCGCCGCTCTCGTCCTGGCCTTGTTTGATAGTCCCGGCGGAGCCTGGGGGGCCATGCGGAGGCGGGAGTTCTCAGCGGCCCTGTGCTACGAGGACATCGTTCATCGTTAACAGGCAAAGGTGCATGCGAAAGTGTCGTCGGTGAGCCTTGAACCTCTCGGCGTAGTCGGCCACAGGAATGCCGCAGAGTGTCTATAAGGCGGGCAAATACATGTCCGGTGAGTCTTGCTCTCTGGCCGGCGCGTGTTGGGCGGGATGAGGCAGCCAGGCTCTCTGTCTTGCTAGTGGGTGATGCGACCCAAGATTTTGTTGTTATTGTTCGTGTCAAGTAGGCATAGAAGAACGAGAGGACCGGAGGTGGAGGTGTCCGTTTTCCGTCGGTGGTTGCGTCGGCGTCGGCGATCTTCTGAGAGGGACACTGACTCGTAGGAAGTGGAGGAGTACCGCGAGTCGGTGCTGCGACATCAGCTGTGGTTTCGGCTGCGGGGTGCAAGGGACGAACGGTGAGTGCGCCGGCGGCTTGGGCGAGGCTGCTTCTCTCTTACGGCGGCGCGATCAGGCCCATGAGCATCTTGAGGTCGTTCGCGTTGGCCTCGCGCTTGTTCGCCGCTCGGGGTCGCCGGGGTCGTTCTCTGCGGCGTGATTCTTGCGGTTTCCCGGGCAACTCCACGAATACAAGAAACATCAACAACAGGAGTTGTTTGGCTGTGATACCGACTCTGCGTAGGTGCGGTGCGTGATGCAAAAGGCGCTGCAGGAAGCCGATGTCGCCCGACAGCACCGCAGACATGACGAAGCTGTCCTCTTCCATGGGTACTTGACTAGAAACAGCCGCTACGTCAATGACTTGAACTGATGGCATCAGAAGGAAGAGAGTAAGGGAACGTACTGATGGTGGAGGGTACGGGGCGAGACCTCAAATGCGGAATGCGGATGGGAGGAAGCGAAGAGACGAACATCCGCCAAGGCAGCCTGTGTGTAGAGTACCGGAGTGGCAATGGCATGCCAGGCGCGCGAGACGAGGCACAAGCAGGCTAGAGAACGCAGAGACGTGCGACGACGGGGGCCGCGAGGGTCGCAGGGTTCGACGAGTGCGAAGGCCACGGCGATCAGAGTCTCGGGCGGAAGGCGGAGGAGGGTGCTACTCCCCATCTTCAACTAAGGAGCAAGTTAGCGAGGCAGAACAAGGATGCTTCATTAGGTTTCGTACAAACAGCGTCCTTGGTCTGGTTGTATTTCTGAAGCACTGTCTCGCCCGAGATTCCCGCAGCTTGGAACCCAGCAACAGACGTGGCCAGCTGCGACATGTCGGAGAGATGGCGCTGCACGGCGGCGGCCTGCGGAGCGGCGGGAGCTTGCCGTTGTGCGATGTCGAAGAAGACGAGGTTGGAAGAATAGGGACGGTGAGCGATGCGTGTACGCGCGTGTTCGTGTGTGTGGAAGAGAGAAAAACACGAAGATGGTCCGAGAGGGCAGGGGGTGGGTGATTGTTTTGTATTCACCCGCGTGCTAGGAGAGCGCTAGCATCTCACCTCCTCCTGCCCTCGCCAATGGGAAGCTGGAGCGAAAGTGCGGCTGCCGTGTTCGATCTTGCCTTTTTTCGACCACGGCAAGCGGGTAGGGGTTCCTACCAGTTACGTACCCCGGACACGTGCGCTGGGTAAGGTGTGTATGTACCCACGGCACGAGCAGTTGTGGCGGCCGTGTGCGGCTGTGCGCCAAGCCCAACACAGCAGGGACGGTTTGGCAGGAACGTTCACCAGTCGCCCACCTTCACCTGCACCGGGGCCAATACGCCAACGCCGTCGAGCAAGTCAACCTCGACCGTTTCCCCCCGCCTATGCTCCTCACCCACCCCACTGCTTCGTCTTTCATCTCGTCTCTCGCTCTGTGCACAGTCTTTCCGTAGTCAACCTGCGCTTTTGGTACCACAGGTTCGACGCGCACTCCCTTGGCAGCTGTCAGGTCGCATCCACGCTAAGCAATGTCTCATGTTATCCACAGGTCAAGCTGGACTTGATTGATTCTCAGACACCCCCTCTCCAAATCCACCCCCTCTCCAAATCCACCCGCTCTCTAAATTCACCCGTTATCCAAATTCACCCGTTATCCAAATTCACCCGTTATCCAAATTCACCCGTTATCCAAATTCACCCGTTATCCAAATTCACCCGCGCTCCAAATCCACCCACTCTCCAAACTCGCTGATCTCTTCCACCACAACACTACCCAGTCAAGGAACACAAGCAGGTGAACTGAGAACGACAGTCATGGGCGTGGTCTGGAGTGGGTATCTTTTACACTCTAGCCGTGACGAGCGACATGGCTGTTTCTGCAGACAGCCCCGAGATGGCCGGTCGGCGAAACGGCGATTGCGCCAACTCAACCGTGGCCAGATGGCTCGTCTAGTCTTTTTCTCGCCACCAGAGAATCAACCCCTGGCGCGCCGTCAATTCGCGCCCCGGAAGCAAAGGCCGATTGGAGATTTTGCCTGGTGCGGGGCGGCACTGGTGGAGGATCGTCGACATGTAGGGTACAGACGAAGCCACCGTCGCATCACATACATGACTGCGTCTTTGTGGGCATGTGCAGAGGGCTGATCGATCCACGAGCCCATTGCCGTGCCGCGAGGTGAATAGCAAATAGTCACAAACCGGTCAATGCTCACACGACTGTACATACTAGAGAATGGTTGAAGCCTCGCAATGAACGCAGTAAAGATCAGATTGTTCCTGTATTGTTTGCCCCAGTTGTTGACTCAACACGAGGGCGCCGGCCTAATGCCCTCGCTTGGTGACCTTCTAGTCCTCCATATCGATCCGCATCTCCTGTGTCACGCAGTGCTTCGACGCGTCTTTCGTTTTGACGAAATCACCTCTGAACCATCCGTTTCCACCCCCTCCAGCGTGCCCTCGTTGCCCGCTTAGCTGCGTGCGCTTCGTCGCGTTCGTGGTTTCGATGAAGTCGCTGTTTTTGGCGTCGTGCCCTCCCAGTGGCCGTTGTCCTCGTTGGGCGAGTTAGGCATGGTGTAGGTATGGACAGTCGCCGTGGCGGATCGTGGCAGGTCCGCCCAAATAGACCGCGGCTGCTCTCCGTGTGTCGCCGGCGATGGTTGAGGCTGGGTCATGGACCGTCGCGAGAGGGCCTGAGATGGGGGGCCACTCGAAGCAATAGTTGTCGCCTTCGCTTCCAGCTGGCGGCCCCGCTTGCTGAAGCGACCGATCGCCGGGACGCGGGTGTTGGTTTGCTCGAACATAACTCTTCGCTCTGGGCAGGGGGGTTCAGGGCGCGGGTGCTTCATGGTGTCTGGAGGACCATGGCAGGTCCGCGGACACGAGCCGACGTGGCCGTGGCAGACCGCAGCGGAGGTAGAGGAATGATAACAATGACTGATGAGGACATGTCGATGACAAGGAGATGTTGCGCCGTCGGGTCGCTTGCAACACGCAAAAAGACGACGAGCATAAAGAAGCAGCAAGTAGCCGCCTTGAGCCTCCTGCCCTGCCAGTCAAGTATGAGCATCAACACGTGGACCATCTCCGGACGAGGCCTTCCTGCTGCTCGTCTTGTCAGTGCCTCAAGTCCGGCATCCCTGAATGCCTGCTCGGCGACGGTGTGCACCATCGACAGTGCTGAGCGGAGTTGCGTCACAACAGCCTCCTCGGCCTGCTGGACATCTTTTTCGACCGGTTCGTCACGGGCTGTATCCAGTAAGTGGAGCCAAGCCAATGACGATTGACAGCACCTCGGGGACACTTTGGCTGTTGCGCAAATGCTTCTGTCCAATGCGTCAACAGAGGACCCCGGCAGTTGCATCAACTCACGTCAGCGACCGCCGTTCTGTCTATGATGGGCCTCTTTGAGAACACCGCCTCCCAGAACTTCCGGGACACAAGGACCCTCGACACCTCCAGGATGTTGCCATCATCTACCCACGAGTCAAGCACCAGAGAGCTGAGAGACTGCGAGTCCGTCGCATTGGAGGCTTGCGGAAAAGGGCGGGCCGGACCGATGCATCAAGTACGTATTCGTACCTGCCTGTCTCTTCCATCCTGCCTCCTTCCGCGTCCACGCTGACGGCCGAATCCTTCCTCCCACGGTCCTCCCCCTGGGATTAGTCACCTCGGAATCAGCAAGTGTCAACAGCTGACCGTGGGAGTGACGCGCCGCCCACAGATGGGTGGGTACGTACCTTCCCTTCCACTGTCTGCAGCGCCTCACCTCACCTCAAGGTGTGTTGGTACGTACCCGAGACGCCACTGTCTCCAACTCGTTTGTATAGTGTTGGGGCCCAAAGTTGGGAGCGGCGGGGTAGGGCTTCCAGCCATTAGGTCGACTACCTGCGCGTTGTTGTCAATGTCGATAGCCAAGCAACACTTCAGGTGACGAGGACGGGACGCCAGAACGGCGAGCAGCAGATGTATGTACATGACGCGGGGCAAGTGGCAGGCGGTAACGACGTGCCCAATGCGTCGTTGTTGGGGGAGGCGGTGGACGGGCAAGACGTGGTGGGCACCAGGCGGACGAGACGGTAGATTCGGCTTGGGCGATGGGCGATGGGCGATGGGCGACGGAAGAGGTGGCAGGGAAAAAAGAACAAACAGACAACCATTTTTATGCACTTGGAGGCATGTTGCGCTGCACACCGGACTCTGTTTGTCAACAATTGAATGTTTCGGTATCTGTTCGTCCGGGGTAGCACGGGGTGACACGGGCACGGAGTGTGCACCGAAGGTGCCTTCCAGTGGGAAGTGGGGCCGGTGGCCGGGAGTGCATTTTCAGGAATTGACCGCTGCTTTTGCAGGCAGGCGTTGTTAGTTCCGGGGGGGGGATCGATCCAGCTCAGGGGGTGTAAAAGTGTCGTGATGGTTTTCCTGTCAAAATTGAGGCTCTCAGTGAGCTCACGAAGTGCACTCGGGCGCGCGCCGGTATCGCTGGACGCCCGCGGGGACTGCCACAGGCTCCAACTCGGGCAGTCGGGCCGCGTTTGGACCGGGGCGGAGGTGCAGTCGGTTGCGAGTGGATCCTAGTGTCTCAATAAGAAGCCACCCGACGAACGGAAGATGGTTTGCACAATGACCCAATTCTCAATTGGAATTCTGCCCTCGCCATTCAAATCACCATGGCGCCGGGGTACCATCACACCATGGTCCTGCCATGCCTTGCATGCCCACTCTGAAGAACTGGTTTGCGACAATTCTTTGGCTAGATCTTAACAATATGACATGAACCAGCCATAGCATCGCACCACAGTCCCCTCCATCCAAGGCAACTTTTCTGGCAGCCATCATAGTCATTTGTCAAGCCCTTACTGCTACATCCTAGTCTTGGAAAATACAAGTCTATTGTTGTTGTATGAACCAGAGTTCTACTTTTCGGTGAGCTGACCTCCGGGAATCCGCTCAGTTATATATTTTGCTTTGTTAGTGTGACACTCTGTGGCCCGAACTTCAACACAATGGGCAGTATGTTGACGTTATTGTTGGTGGTACGGAGAGGCAGAAGGTTATTCAGCTAGCATTCTCTCTTTGAGAAAACGTTTAAATGGTAACAAACCAGCAACGGTAGGGTTGCTAATCCCGCAACTTATCTCTTTTGGTCAAAAATTCAAGGTATCAGAGAAGAGGCCCCTCCGGTCTCACTGTGACCGGAAGGGGGTTTCTAGTTAAAGTTAGGGAGTCCAAAGTTGCCCCCTTCGCTCACAGCCTATATGCGTAAACTATTATGCGTCTGTAACCTTGAATCCCGCCTGAGTAGAGTAGGAGTGATGTGTGGTTATTAGGTCGTATGCCCTCTTCTCTGCCCCCTGCGTCTCACTGCTTCATATTTCCCAAGCCTTCCTACTAAGAAGATAGATTCGATACAATGGAACGTTTTCTTTTTGAATCCAAATCAGGACCCCAAGATTATCTTTGTTACATTCGTGGTAAATTTCACCTGCCCCAAAAATCAGAACCGTACTAGCGCCGAAGTTGGAGAAAGATCAAAGCATGACCACCAACAGAGCTTTCTGGTACACTGTTGGGATAGTGTAGGTTTCCCACCCCGATCGATCAGTCGTTCTCTTAGCCTCCCATCTTGAAAACATAATCTTGCGGTAGCATGCGATATTACAGAGAGACGTCTTGCCAAAGACCCGACTCGCCCGAGCTAATGAGGCAATAAAGAGTAAGTACGATACTGGTCTCCGTTAACCGATTTTATCCTGGCACTGCCGATTATTTATGCTCTAGGCTCTTCACCTTGACCATTTACCACAAAATCTTGTTTCTATGGGCATCTCAAGAGATAAGGCCGTTAAATCTCGCAGCATATTTGACGTGGAATAAAAAGCACTATCTCAGGCTGTATTCTTTACATGAATGGAAATCAAAAATTTGTCTTTTGCAGCCCCTTGGCAAATTCCTCTACAAGCCTGCCCAGCTCCATTTCTGTCCCAATTGCACTCTCATCCCCGCGATGTCCCTCGAACGGTCTGATCTGGCTAAGAAGAACCGACACGTCAGACCTTGCAACGTGAAGCTTGTCCCCGTAGTGTGAAATTCTCAGCTGAGTAGCGTCAAACGCATCTGCAGACTGTCTAATCTCACTGCGTAGAACAGATCCAATAGCTTCATACTCACGCAGCAGATGTGTTGCGCGTCCAAGCACCGCTGAATTCATTGGTAACGACGACGAGGACGGTGGTTCTAATATCGACGACCCGGACCCCGTGCCAAATGCTCTGCCCAGTCTCGCCTTACCGACCACAGCAGCATCCTGAAGCATCCGACTCAGAGTACAGAGTCGTCTCTCCAGCTCCGCCCCAGCCTGCGGGCCCATCCCCAACATTCCGGCGACATCTGCATTCCAGCTAATAGCTGCCTCTAAAATCCCGCCAAAAACCCGGAGACGCTCCCTAGTAAGGATCTGCGCCCTGCTGAGGCCATCGTCTTCAGTCCGGGCCCCAATCGCACTCCGTTACAACTGACGAACCACCTCGAAGCGCCGCAGACACCGGGAGCAAAGAAGCAGCGACCACACTGGTGAGAACCAAGACCCAGAGGATACCAAATCACTTGTAGGAGCCTAGGATAGATCCTTTCTGAGAGTCCTTGCCTCCCGGAACAGCATGAGGACATTATCCGTGACCCGGTCAAGATACTGGTCCACCTGCTTGCTCATAGAAGCAGCAGCCTCCTTTGTGCCGTCCCAGAAACTGTCCCAAGTGGTATCTTTGGGGCCGAAGTGCCCCTGAAATCCGCCAGCGAATGCCTCGGCAATGATTCCTGCTGCTATATCCCCATAACTGGAGGCTACTGCTCGGGCGGGGGCAGCACAGAGATAGCTCACGCCGTCTTGGATATCCTCGCCGTACGGAAAGATGAACTGGGAGGGCGTTAAGCCTTCTGCGATAGAGTCTATCACGCCGGATCTTTCCATGTCGGTGGCCAGTTGCAACTGTCCTGGACTTGGCGCCTCGAATGGCGGGATAATCGCCTGTCCCATGGGTCGAGCAATCCTGGTTAGAAGAGGGCCTAGGTATGGAAGCCTAGCAAGCCAACCGAGGCACGAATCGAGAAGCCAGAGTGCGGCCAGTATGGTGGCGAGGGTCAGGAAGATGCGTGATTTGGCGACAGCGCACGCAAGCCAAATCAAAGGGCACATGAAGTTTGCCGCGGCCCGCACCGCGTGATACACCCTCATGACCAGCCAGACTGACCACACCCTGAGGGATGTTTCCTTTGTCGTACCTGGATAACCACGTAGTTGGTCCTGTCCTTCTTTGTGGTCCGACTGAGGGTGTATTGCTGCTCTCTCCTGTCTCTGAAAACCGGCCCCGGATGGCCGTTTGTGCTTATCAAACACGGGGGTCACGCGCTCAATGCGTCCGGCTGTATTTTGACCTTCACCTTTATGTCGATGCTGCCTCGCTGACCTTCTTCTTACCTTCGCTTCTGCTCGAGCAACCACGTCGTCCACTGCTGCGGGTGCTGCAGCTGCAGCATCGCCTGAATCCATGATGCCTGCAAGACGATGGCTTCAACGTTGTGTTGGTTTATTAGTGGGGGGACTCTGTCTTTTTGCCCTCTTCCCTTCGCATATACTATGTCGTATATGCTCTCTTCCGACGTGATTGGACCCACGGCTTCGGAGTGAAGTCGGTCGTAAATGAATGAGGGAGTGAGACTGGATCGAAAGTACGCTTCCCATTAATGTGGATTCAGTATCACAAGTTCCGCGTGTGTTCTTCATCTTTAGAAAATTCGGGCGTGCTTTGGTCGACTGCTTACATTGTGTTATGCCATTGGAGGTATCTCTAAGGCTGCAATTCCTCCAGAGTGAAACATAACGTCTTACATATCTCACACCTATTCTGCTTTTCATAAAGGCTAGCTTAGACCAATGGCCGCCAGCCCCAATGCTTGGGTGTATACATGACCATGAAAGCGCGGCGGGACACAAGACTTGTTTGATTTGGTTGCACAAGTGACTGTCAAATATGACAGGGCACTCATCATCCCCCATGATGCTCATATAATATGAGTAGTGCGGGTAACCACGCAAACATCGAGATTGACGGGGGTTGGTTGTGTCCCGCTCATTCCTTGGTGTCTCTTTGGCAGGTCTGAAAACGCAACGCGGTGAGAGGGGTATGAATAATGTAAACGGCTAGGGAGTTTCAACCCAAATTATGCGGTAGGCCTGTCTGATGTGTGAGATTCCATCTCGTATCTTTCTACGGCCATGAAATGAGACATTGAACATTGACCCTACATGAGCCACTATTCTCAAAGGAACCAGACTGGGGCCACCTTTCCAGAGTAGATTTTGGTCCTAGCCTGACAAGGGGCCGTGTATCGGGTGGCTTGGTCTCAAAGTGTAGCGACTTGACCTTCTGACAGCATGACTTCTGGCTTGAGCGATATAGAAAGAATTGGTCATTAGCATTTGTCAATACGGTAATTACTATGCTAGGCGACTGCTTTTCTGCCCCGATCGCTATTTCCTGGCTCTTGTCGGAATCGTACGACAAGTCCACGTTGTCGCATCGCTGAATCCCGCACAAGCCGCCGTTGTCGCTGCTTGCTGCTCATGGCCTCTAAGTTGAGGACGTACGTTATTCCTACTGGAAGAAGTAAACTAATCCCCCACGTCCCGGTTTCTTTCTTCCAACAACATACAGTGCAATGTGGGCGGGGAACCTGGAATAGGACGCTCGTGGTTAACGACTCTTGGATAGGCAGCATCGGGCCGCTCGCTAGACGACACCGGCTCGAAAAAATAGCCATGGCCCAAGAGGAAAAGTCTCGGCAACTCGTCGACCGGCGCCTACGTGCTCGCCAGGTCTGGCGATACACGGAAGACCTTCGCAGCACGGACGAGAAGCACCCCAGTCTCGCCATTCTCCGCAACGAATGCAACCCCGGATACGTCCTTTTGGAGCACCTCGGCTGGCAGGATGGAATCCCCGAGGGCGAGGGCGAGTAGAAGTGGATGAAGGCCTGGTCATCGAATAAGGGGAGCTTCACGACTTGGATCAAGTCGAATCTTAGAAAATGGCGCCTGGAGCATGATAGAGGCCTCGTTAAGAACGAAGATGACAGTGTAGCTGCTCAAGAGTCCAGCATCAGGTCGACGGCTGGTAACACCTCTCACGACGAACAAGACGTGCTGGCCTCCTCCCCCCTGGTCTATTCTCAAGTAGACGACGGCCATAGGGCTCACCAGGATCACGGCTCCCAACTGAATGAGGCTCAATTTGAATCCTCAAATGTCAGAGAAGTCCCAACCACCTCGTCCTCTCCCCAGCACCAGCAATCGTTCCGCAATGGGTCCCGATCCCGTCGGTTCTCCCGGATGTGGTCGATCGTCTCTCCCTGGACGATCGACACACGAGAACCACCTCGACCAGCGATACTAGCCTCCGAGAACGGATAAGACAGAGTAGTGTCTCGCTTCACAGACGGTCTAACGGAAATAGGTACGGGTCGAGACTGGATGACGGTACTGTCCTACCACAGGTCCGTTACCAGGAAGAGTACCCTGCGATGTCGGCAAACGAGAGACAGCAGTTCCTGGATTGTTACAGAGAAGTTCACCAGCGTGAGCCGGGATACTCTTCGGGGGGTCATTGAAATCTGAATGCGGCTGATCGCTGTCATCGGGACTTGCCTGATTAGTTGAGATTTGGTGAACCTACATCGTCCATTTGTATGACCTATCCGAATCAGTTCCATATCGTTTGTCAAGTCCCGTGAATCAGATCCAAGACAAGACGCAACTTGCAATACTGTCCGGCCCAGCTCCCATCCATACATCAGCCAATGCCGTGGCCCTTTCTCCACCAGATGAAGATGCCGAAATGCTTTTCAGTACTGCCCGCAAGTGATTCTCAGCAGCCTGCATAGACTCTAACGCTTCGCGTCTGTGAGCTCGGGTAGCGGCTGAGCCTGGTAGTAGTAATTCTACTTTACGACTGGCGCCATTAACCTCACCCGGAGAGGAGGCCATTGCGGCGCACAAGACTCGTCTCCAGGGCCTGCTGTTCACATCACGAAAGCCAGCTGCTGTCGAATTCGGCAGCAGTCGTGCGCGCTGGAGCTCGTCGCCCTCCGCCAAGGCGCATTCCCACACATTGATGATGGACTCGTTGAAGCAGCGGACGGCTTCGTCCAAGGTTTCCATGCTGCACAGGACGTCCGCTTTTGGCTGCGAAGCCGGACGACGAGAGGTGGCATCTTGTCCTTCGCGGCTGTCTGGGCTACGTGTCCCCTCTAGCAGGTATGTTTGGCGTTGCTCCTCGCAAACATAAGATCCCACCTCAAGCGGCTTCATTCTCGCCTCCTCGTCCCCCCACCAGTGTTCATGCGTCCAGGCGTCTCGGATGCTGGCCGGCCACTGTAGAGAGACCCGGCCTGTGTCGTCGTCAAAGTAGGTGACGAGTGTCTCGTTGTTGATGTGCTTCTGGAGGGTGTGACACATGCTGGACACTATCTTGCGCTTGATAGCAGTCCATTCGTCATCGCTTAGGGAGGGGAGATCAATGTTGAGATTGGGGGCGAGGTTGCAGAGGTCGGGGGCGCGGGCGTCATACGCCTTGTCGAAGTCTTCGTCCTGTTGAACGACACTGAAGAAACGTCGACGCTGTACGCGTGTCAATGGGGCGTTGGATAGTTCGCGGGCGGCCTGAACAGAGAGCCGATGGTATGCCAAGGAAGATTTGACGATGATCTGGTCCGACGGCCGCCAGGTGCTCTTGCTGAACCGGCCATTCGCAAGCATCTCGCCAAGTTCGCGGCTTCGGAATCTGTACGACGAGCGGTTCTAGCGGCCGGGACAGATAGTACTGTTAGCTGAGAAGAGGTACAAGTACACGGTAAGAACCAAAAGGAAGGAAATTAAGACGGATATCACGGGAAGGGAACGGGAGAGGGGTGGAATTACCAAAACTCCACCTCCAGGGAGAAGGGTTTGTTCGTGCTGGATATTGTTTATCAGCTGGGACTTATCAGCCGACTAAACGGCGTATCGCATAAGTATGGCTCTGGCTTGGCAGAATTCCCAGTGCGCTGCGAGCGTTTGTCGTTGGCAGAATTAGCCACCTGATGCTACTTCTCTCTTCCAAAGCGTGACCTTTCTCCCCATTTGCCTCGTAGTCGATTTTCATCGCACATACACACATACACGGAGATAGAGAGAAAGATCCAAGGTCTCACGCACGCGAAAGATGGCATCACCAGCCGTCCCAGGGGCCTTTTACGCGCCCCCGACATCGAGACAAGTCCCTTCAAACGACCAGGCGAGCGCGTTCAACGCCTACTTTGAGACCATGCTCGAGGGCGGCCGTAGTAGCGAGATCCCAAACGAGCTCATGCCGGCATTCCAAGCCTTCTGTGGTAGATACGCCAGCATGGCTAGCAGCGTCGTGACCGGTGGCGAGGACAGCCCCCAGCCCCAGCAACGTCCTCGTCAGCGCCGCCAGCACCGCAGTAACCCGACCCAGCAGCTCTCGGACCTGAGCGATATTCTCAGCCTCCCGGCGAACCAGAGCCAGCTCAACAGCGCCCTCCTCGAGCGCAAGGCGTACCAGCTGCGCCACGAGTACGGGGCGTACACGCAGGCGCAACAGCGCTGGCGGCAGGAACAGGAGCGGGAGGATGCTTGGCAGCTTAAGGAGGCAGCCGAGGCGGCAGCACAGGCAGCTGCAGCCAAGGCCAAGGCCCGCGTGCTGCAAGGCGGCGGTTGGCCTGTCCCAGCACATCCGGAGCCGTTGGCAATAAACGCTCGCGCGCGCCCAGTCTTGACGCCGCCCTCTCCCGGCCCCGCCGCGCGAATGTTCCAACCCGTCCGGGTCCTGGCCCCGACCCCGACCGAGCCCGCGCGGCGGGTCTACAGTCCGGCTATGGCTCGCCGGCTCTTCGCCGCCGCGCCCCTGGACAGCGGGCAAGATGCCGCGGCCGAATACGATGCCGAGGTTTTGCGCTACCAGGACCACTGGGACCAGTTCAAGGCCCTCGCGCAGGAGATGGTGGGCCACCAGCTCGCCATGGGGGAGATCAACATGCGTCTCATGCGGCTGGCAGCCAGAGTGGAGGGGGATGGGGACGGCGTCCATGTCCCCAGGGGGGATAGGCATCAACAAGACGAGGATAAGGGCATCGCGCGTGAACAACCCGGTCACGGTGGCGGTGAAATGGCCTCCCCCTCTGCTGGGGTTGTACTGCAAGATGGACGGATGGGTGCCTGTGGGTGGGCGTCATGTGAGAGCGAGCGCGCGAAGAGGGACGCCGTCAAGCAGTCATGTCGCCGGTCTGGCCAGCCGGCGGTGAGACTGGTTGACCCCGTCCCTGGTTCCTTTGAGCTTATGTCTCTCTGTTGGTGTCGGTTGGAGGTGGAGGAGGAGCAGTGACGGGTCGAAAGACTGGCATGTAGCACCCATGGGCAACATGGTCTCTCCAACACCACCACCGCCCACCGCCCAAGCTATGCTCTGCTGAAAATTACGAGGAGGGCGGCATGACAGTCTGGCCAGCTGTGATGTCTCCTCCGAGGTTGATTGTTGGCGGGGCGTCTGTGGCAGGGGGTGGCAAGGCAGAGGGGACATGAGTGGCAGTAGGCGTTGTAGAAGGACTTTGGGAAGAAATAGGGACGGATTCTATGTGCTTCAACATTTGCTTTTTAGTATAGATTCCGATTGGTTGCAGAATAAAACTCGCCGTCCATCTTGTTCGTCTGCCTGGGTGTCTGTGCGGTTGTCGTGCTCGAAACAGCAGGCGACCGCAACCCAAAGGCCGTTATGAATCTCTCGGCCGCTGTCTGTTGTCGGTACAGAACGCCCGTCCTCACTCGCTCGAGTAGCCGTTCTTCTTCGTCGTCCAGTGGCTCTACAGGCCCGTTCTCTTCGGCTTTGAACCCTTGTGTGCCCGTCGGCCACCACCGCCGCTCCTTGTGGTCTCGTTGTGCGCTCCCCATGTCGTTCGTGTTTTGTGCCCGCCCCATGGCTGGAGGTCTGATGTCCGCATTCGCATCCCGTGCTGCCCGCCTCTGAACCACCCTCTGCGCCAGCTGCCGCATCTCCTCCGCTTCTCCCTTGAGTGCCGCAACCTCGCTCGCAATGTCTGCCGTATAGAAAGTGCGCGAGATCTCGATTACCGGCGGCCTATTAACATCGGATAGCTGGATCCGGGTAGCCTTACAATTCCAGCCGAGGCCATTCCGCATGCACGCATCGCATCAGCGGCAGCGACACCCAGGGCGTTCATGAGTGGCACAATGGTTGAATCTCGGATGGTGGAAAGCTGGGCGGCTCCCTCGCGGGCAGCAGCAGACTCGTCGGCAGCAGTTGCGCTGCTCAGGGTTGAGGGCTGCGGGGATTACGACGAGAATTTGGCGATCCATCCAGCAGACAATCCGCCATAGCCGGGGACGGCCCCCTTTTCCGGCGGGTTGGAGGTGGAGACACCGTGATCCCGACGGGACAGCTATGAAACCAGCTCGTGTATGCCGGCGGACAGCTCCACCGGGTGGCGTGTTATGGCGACCAGCTCATCCTCGGACGACAGGGCGGGCAACGCAACGTCGGGGTCCTTGGCGACAAGCTGTAGAGGATCGACTGGACCCGGAGCAGCGTTCTGCAGCATCGAGCGGCGGTGGGCGAGCCGCTGTTTTGCCCACAACTCGAGGTAGTTGGCAATACCAGCAGTGGATGCGTTGCCGGGACCGGCAGAAGGGTTGGACTGGTCGACGAATGCCAGATCGCAGGCAAAGTGCCAGGCAGTTGCGAGGCGTTTCTGTTCGTCTCCATCGCCGGCTGCGGAGCACAGTTGGCACGGAGAGGCAGCCCAAGCCAGGTTCTCATCGCCGTCTATACGGCCGAAAAGGCCCTTTCGATAGGCACGGACAAAGGGAGGGGTGTCGGATGCAGCCTCGAGGAGGAGGGAGGTGAAGAGCAGGTTGCGGGAGGTGGGCGGGGCAGCGGTGGCCGACGAGAGGCGCGACCAGAGGGCGCCCAGGTTGTAGACGCGGCGGTTGAGGAGGCGGCAGGTGAGAGCCAGGTCGGGAGCAGAATGAGGCGGGGCGAGAGAGGGGTCACACGAGAGAGGGGAGGTGAGGTTGAGGCAGGTGTGGTTGATGATGACGCTCAGGGTGCGGAGGAAGTCGGCATCGGGGGCCGTGAGGGCGTCATGTACAGGCTCGGATAAGGATGCGCGCAGACGCTCGAGGGGGGCAACGGCCCGGTAGAGGGCAAGGGACTCGGCTGTGTCGGTGAAGTTGACGCGGTAGATGAGGCCTTCAGGGGCGGTGACGAGGTTTCTGGCGAGGATGCGACCGGCGGCGACAACGAACACGGCCGGAGAAACCAGGAATCTGGCGGCGAGACCGGCACAGAAGGCAGCAAGCAGGAGCCAAGCAGACAGTCGGGGGCGAGGTCGCAGGGTCCGAGGTTGCAGAGGCAGATGTAGCGGTGAAGGTGGAGGTAGAAGCGAGGGCGAGGGCGAGGGCGAGGGCGTGGGCGGGGGACTGTCCGATGTCAAGTCGACGACGTGGGCGATCTCGTGGATATAGTGAGGCCGGGTCGGTGAAGGCAGCTGCAAGAGGGGGGCGTCGTACTGGAGGATGCGCACGGGTTGGCGGCCACAGAGGTGCAGAGACAACGGCCGGTCCGGGGCGGCGACAAAGTCGTCGTGGAAGCAGAGCTCGATGGGCTGGAGCTGGCTGGGCTCGGGGTGGGAGGCCGCGAGACATGCCAGGCGAACGGAGAAGCGAAGCATGGTGAAGTCGTCATGGGGATGGCGGCCGGCGGGGAGGACGTCGAGCGACGATGGGCATCGTTGACCTGGCGCATCCATGCGTGGTGGAAGTACAATGGAACCAGTCTGCTTGTCACTCACCGGCAGGAGGTCTGGGGGTTTGGTTGTGTGGTGACGGGAAGACATCCCGCCGGTAGTATTGGTGTTGCTGCTGATGCTTGTTGGATGCCATTTCTCTCCCCCTCGTCCTCGCCACGTACATCTTGGTGCAGGGGCGCGCAGAGGTGGCTGGCGTTGGGTGTTTGGGGTGCGGTGTGATTATTTTCTGATAATTTCTGTTGTTGTATGTCGTTCGAGGTAGGTGGTTGTACGACACGACGTGACGGGAGGTGAGGTGGACTGGGGGCAGCGAACAAGGGCGGGTCGGTCATGAGACTGACCGAGCTCGCCGTGCTCGCCGTGGCACGTACCGTTACGTAATCAGACGGTTCACCTAACAAGTTCACCTAACAAGTTCACTTAACAAGTTCACTTAACAAGTTCACTTAACAAGTTCCACGGTTCGTACCTGCTATGAGTATGAAATAACCCGCTGAGTTATTGATTGCTTAACTAATCCCTCGAGGTACATCCCCATTCACATGCAAACTGCGAAGTGGGAAAGTACGGTGTCTGACACAGATTTCCCCTTCTCCTTCTTGATGGGCTGGTTGTGGTCGAACCTTTTGCGAATTTTCGCCCACCGCCCACCAACTTCACCAACTTCATAACACAAACATCGCCGGTCCAGTCCGGTCCAGTCCAGCCCCGACAACGCACCATACCACAACCACCACCGATCGCTCGCTTGCTCACAGTTGTCACCAGCAGGGGTCCGGCGGGTGGATTCCGCAGGACTCTGGTTGGCCGCCAAACCCCACCCCCATCACCCTTGGATTCCGTGGCTTCAAATTGAGCCTCTGATGCTGACGCGCGGGGTGCCCTCTTCTAGTCGTGTCTCCAACGTCAAGACCCATCAAGTTGTGGCATCTTCGTCATGCACATAATCTCCGAGCTTCTGCTCGTGATTTATCTCTGGGTGAACACTACTTGTGGCTTGTGCTTTGGCACATTGCTGTGTGTTTCTCGCTTGTGCATGGCATGGGCACTTCAACGATTTATCCTTACTAGCCACAGGGTCCACTCTGGCAGGGCATTTGCTGCTTACGATCCGCAAAGGTGGGGACTGGTCTGTGCGAGGCCCAGGGGTGTACTATGTATCTCTGGTGTTGGGGTCCAGGTTGTAAACAAAGGGTCACACTCGATAGCGCCGGTGTCCACCCGGCGCTGATTGAGATCATCGACACCACCGCCATCGCCCGGCTGTGGCGCCAGCTGCGGCAGCACTTTGTCGTCGCGGCGGCGGCGAAGACGGCGACACAGTTCGTCCACGCCTCTGCTTCTACCTCGGCCTCTTCCGCTGCGCCCGCGTCGTCCTTGTCTCCACCGGCGGCATTGCCGTCGGACCAAGGCTCGGTACCCCGTCGCCAGAGACTTTGGCGCGTCTACCGGCCTCTTTTGCTTCCTCTTCGGCACCGCGGTGGTTCGCCGGTTCCCAGGAGAACGCCTCCGGCGCACACGAGCGCTCCTCCCCCTCAGCCGCCATCACAGGGGCCCGAGGCCGACGGAAGCCCTCCATCATCGTCATCTGGCCTGGAAAGCCCCGACATTGGGCACCATACTCCGGTCTGCCAGCCGAACCTTGAAGCAAGTTTGGCCAAGTTCAACCTGGGTGAGTTGCCGAGCCCCGCCGGCCAAGGACTTCCTTGAAACAGATATATCCTTTCAGTTCAATTGCCGGATAGTAACTAGCTCGTTAGCGCCGATATTATTCACTAGTCTCTGGGTTCGAAAAAAAAAGCTCACCAGACAGACAGCAAGGAGCCGCCATCTTGGCCTGGCTGCCAGTACCATGGCCATCAACCCGGTGGATGAGGTTCTGCACAACCCGTACAATGTTGAAGCTTCGGTTCAGCGGCCATCCTCGCATTTTCCTGCACCCGGTCCACTGTGGGGGTCGTGGGGCTCTCTCAGACCGACACGGGACCAACTGTTTGGCTTGAAAAGGTACTTCAAGTGCCAGGCGGACAGGTGCTTTGGGCCTGAAAGCCCACGTTTTCCAGATTGCTGTTCCGGAATAAGTCTGTCGTATGCAAGGTGCTTGAGACCACAGACAGTACAGTCACTGTGCTCCTCGTGGAGGCTCTTGTTACCGCCGCAGTCTTGTTTCACTCTACGGGGTACATGGCAGCATGTGTTGCTATGTTAGGCTTTTTGGAGGGGCAAAGAGATGTCACGGGCATGTGCGAAGGCTTGCTTACCATGCTCTGTCTCGGCATCTCGTTTCGGAAGCCTGATAAGTCGGGCTTAAGGCTTGGAAACCAACGCCCTGATTCAATATAGCGCAGTTCTTGCACCAAGACTCAATTCTGAGATGCAAACGCAGACAAGATTCTCAATTCATTCAAGCAGGTTAGCCTGGCGCGGCTTGGAGCCAACCCATGTCGGAGACAAGGACATGACTCCTCGTCATGATTTACATGAGCCGACTCTTCTAGCCGATGAGCTACCAACCGTTTAGGCCAACAGACCGGCTGCCACCGGCCCCCCTTGAACAGACCCGACAGACAAAAAGAGGAGCACGCCAAAGGCAATGCCCAGACTGCTGACCGCGAGACCACTCACCTAAGTCGAGTGTTAGCATTGACTAGAAGGGTATGAGTCCGTTTTTCTATCCGAGACTTGGGCGGTTCGCAAATTATATTTAATAGAAGTTGTAGAGCTTCGAGTGGACTTTTCCTATGAAACTCTACAAGCACCCGCTTGCTTGATGTGGCGTCCTGGGCGGTGGTCATTCAAGAGGGCTAGCACGTAATAACACACATGCATGCTCATTATTTATAAACACCTTTCTTTGCATAAGTTCATGGACCGAAAGCCAGCCATGCTTGGTAAACTCAAACTCCCAGTGTCCACCCTTTTCTCCCCAGTACACAAAGAATCCACCCCGCCACCTCTTCTCTTAAACACTCTGTTTCATTATCTGCAAAATTCAAGTCTGACCTCGCAGAACACACGGGCTCTCGACTGCATTAGAGTCTTTAAAAAGCTTATTGCCTTAAACGAGGCAGACCACCTGCGCCGCAGTCGCCGATAACGGTCTTGGCTGTATTGAGCTATCGTGTGCTTTCTTTAGATTTCCAGGTCATCCTTGCGCTCATTCAACCCTGTGGAGACATGTCCTGTCTTTTGTCACAGTTAAAGCCATCATTAGAGGACTTCCATAACACAGCAGCCTGTCATGTCTATTTTTGCAACCTTGTTAGAGTATTTGCTTCTCAAAGAGAAGAGAAGTACAAAAGAAAAAGGAGGGACCAGGCAACATTGTAGCAACTCTGCCAAATATGCGAGCTTGAAACATGTGCATTTTTGGGGCCCTGGCAAAATTTTGACTAGTAAACGGCCGTTGGAGATTATTCTTCATGTCGGCCAAGTCTTTAGCAACGATTCCAATATAGACTTGCTCTGCAACTAAGCTATCGCTCAAAGGCCTCCCTCTCCTTCGCCACAGCCCTGCGTTCTTAGAAGGCATCTCTAACGAAATGCGAAAAACCTGGACTCGTCACTCTTGTCGTTTGCAAAGACGTCTAGGAACGAAGGCATTTCCCATGCAGCTTTAAGCATAGGCGAGCTCTTTGTGGACTCCTGAATCAAGGTGCCTGACGATAATCTCGAAGAAGACAGAAACAACATGAATTTGCAGGTATCTACTCAAACGAACGACACAGTACCATGCCATGCTGTGACATGAAACCCTTGCCACCTTCAAAACAGCGGGTTCTTTGATAAGGCCCTCAATATTGCATTAAGCATAGAGTCGCACCTGCAGAAATTGGCCGGTGCTGGTGAGGCCATCCTGGGTGATGTCGAACGGAAAAGCGCTTGTTCGGGTGCCAGGGCTCACTTTTTCAAATATTAGACTAAGAAGAGTGCTGTAAGCGGATGGGCGGCTTTGACATCTGTTCCATTTGTCGCTGGTAAAGAGAAAGAAGCCTCAGTGCCATAGATATCGGGGGCGAGAGTAGATTGTAAGCCTCATGTGTAAACGAGAGTGATTTCATCACACCCTCTGGTTTATACCGACTTTAAGTCACGGATCTCCTACGTCCGCTTAATAAAAGTCTGGAAGTTTGCCCGAGATGGGATTTTTTGAATGTCGCGTGAGTGACGGAGAAAATACCGTAGTAAGTTCGTCTAGGCTGCTTCGCCCAAGCGACTTCGCTTCAGGTCACCTCGCCAAGGGTATAAATACTCCCCGAAGAAAGATCTTATTGGGACCGCCGATGCTGTCTTCAGCTTCTTTTCGTGCATACAAAGCAGTTTCTGTTGACTTTGTCACAAAAGTCTCTTGCATAATTTCACTGAGCTCTCGCTCGTCAAACAGAACAGCTGGCGCATCGGCTTTCAAAGCTTAGGCAACTTCATATGACAGCGCGGGAGGCAAATTCAGCGTCACCTGTGCTCCCGAGTCCTTGGCAGTATCCGTGTTGGCGAGCCAGAGCGGCAGTGGTATCTGCGTTTCTTGCTTGAGAGAATGGGAACCTGTCTTGTACCATTATATCTAGACAGCCACACCAACGACCTGTTTCCATAATTTTTAACCGATTCCAGAGCCCAACATCAGCCGACGATCTGAAAAACAACTTGGCCATAATTAGTTGTGGAAGAAAAGCGGTCAAAATGCAGTGCGGCATGTTGTTGTTGCGAACAGCAATTTAAATCATTGCCACTAGTAGGAATTCAATGAGTGTTTTGGTGCTAGAAGAAAACGTTTACGAGTTTGACAGCAGCTTTCATAGAGGTTCAATGGCAAAAAGAACACGACTCTTGCATTAAAACAAACCTTGGTCGCAAGTGTAACATGATCAGTGAAGAGAAAGTATTAAACGCGGTTGATGCCGGAATTCGAACAGCCTGACTTCTCTGTACTTTTCTTTCCAATCTTAGGTTTCAAGATAAGCATAGTTAACAGACTTGGGGTAAAGCTTTGGGAGGCAAACGGAGAAACAAATCATTATAGGGATCTTTGTTTCTATACTGACGGCTTAGAAAGCGCAAAATGGCTCTTCATTTAAAACTTGGTGAAGAACAATAATTGACTTGATTGATCCATCTTAGACCTCTGCTCTTTCAGTTATAAATAAGCTTAGAAAGTATCTAGACTCTTAGTTACTATGTTAGCTATTTTCTTAAAATAGTACCCCATGGCACTTTCGAGCAAGGGTCGAAGCAACACCACGGCCGCAGCCGCAGCTGTTCCCGCCCGAGTCTGCCTTACATGGCCTCAGTCTGGTTAGCGTCTTGAATAAGTCCTTGCTATCGCCGTGATCCGAAGCTTCACTCATCGATACCAATGTCATAGCCCGACCGGACTTGCAGAGCCATATCCTTGTATTTTGGAAGCGCAGGCTTCAGGATGTGGACAGAGTACTGGGATGATTGTTATTCACGCGGACAGCAATTTAGAAGGTAGAAGGATATGATGGATCTGGGGGAAAACTACAGAGCCGCATCTGACCTGGCATAACCAGCCACAATGTTGTCTTTGCACCCTTTGTAGTTATGGTAAGATGGTGGATGCTGTGTGGAACCCCACTAGGCGCTTTTCAGGTCTTCACTTCATCATGGAATCACTGGCCTCCAAAAGCTCTGGCAGGAAATCAAGCAGCACAAATTGTCGACGTACGCAGGCTAATGCCAGCGCAACGTGTCGTTGGGGGCACAAACTACATAGGGTCGCAACGGCGGTCTTCCACCACAGAAATGATAGAGGAGCCACCAACTTTGTTCTTGAACTAGAGAGAGAGCAGATGTAGACGCCTAGTCGGAAAACGTGTATACCCTGCGCATCAGCTCATGTTCCACTCTACCATCCGGGATGATAGATGATCGCCTCAACGCGCTCGTCGCCGGGTATAACAACGCGCAGTCCCTTGCCAGGCTGGCTGAGACCATATGTGTTACAGTAACGGTCGCGCAGCGTATCTAAGAATGATACATTAGTTGGCGAAATTCCGTTGACTTCTTTTGTGTTCTGACACGCACTGGAAAATAAACAATGGCTAACCTGTGGTATTTGGAAAGCTTGCAGAGCTGATGTATTTGATTTAGATAGTTGAAAGGTATTCAAAGGAGAAAATTGGGATAAAAGAAAAGATGTAATAAGAGAGGAGGATGAAGAAGAAGCTGTGCCTCGAGGTGGTGCATACTTGATGCAGAAGAAAAATTCAGCCACTTGCAGGCTGGCAATGCAACCGCGCTGAGTCTTGAAGGTTTGTGCGGGGCAGATAAGTCAGATGCTGAGATAAGCTGACTAATGACAAGTTCCTCTTCTTCCCAGGTGCTGCCTAACGCTGCAACAGCTCATGACGAATCGGCTGCCACCTCTAGTCTCTACGCCGCCGCAAGCCCCGTCCTCTGTGAGAGGGCCGTCCTTGCCAGATGTTCTGCTCCGCCGTCCTTGATGATTGTCCTGTCATGGCTCTGGCACACTACGATCGATCCAAAGAAAGGTAAAGCCCCGGCTCAGTCTGCCCCTAGAGTACAAACTGACGTTGCTCTCTTTGGACTCGAACGCGCCGTGATCCGGCCCGACAGCATTCTCATCACCGCCGCATCTTCAGGCAATGTGGCCCTTCTCCACCGCCTCTTCAGACACCTCCTGACTTGTGGAAGAAATAGGCATCGCGGGGCGTCTTAGTAGCCGGCCTGTTATTCGATCCTAATCCCGCTGTTCTGTATCAAGTCGCGCCGTCCGGTCTAACAACTGTCATTGTCCTCCTTCGTCACAGCTGATCAGTCACCCCAGACCAAAAACATTCCCTCCCTCGGTAGCTTGAATGTAAGTGCCGGCTGCCTTACTTTATGGTTAAAAAAGACGCAATGTCTTTAACATGTTGCGAACAGGACCGCATCATCGACTTTCTGTTCTACCAGCAACTATCAGATGCCAACGTCAGCCAATAGGGCTCGACTCTTCCTTCATTCACCGACTGATTCCAAGCTGCCGCGCTGGAGCATCACCTCAGCACCAATGCCTCGGCCGTTGCCCTCTAGAACCAAGCACATAGGCTTACCCCCAGCAGCGCCAACAAGCGGCTGGCCAAGCTCCTCGGCAAGCTAGCAAACCTTTGGAACGGCGAATAGTATCCGTCGTATACCGTCCCCAAGCTCCCCAGCATCGCCCTGGTCAGGCCATGATCCAATTCACAGCCCTGTGCTGCCGCCATCTCCCCTTCTTCCCGCTCCACGACCTATAGGACAAGCGCCCGGGTACCTAAGGCTTTCTCGCCCAGGCTGTCCTCGCCGGGATGAGCCAGCATTTCACCGTCGACAGTGAAAAGACGGCCCACACATTGCTCAGACGGCATCTCGGCATACCTGTCGACCCGCCCAAGGCGTTACGGCCCAAGGCCAATGCGTCGGCTCCGTCTCCATCAACCCCTCTCCCATCGCCTTCTCTTCCTCCACAAGAAAGCATGCGCATCGAGTCGCCGCCGCCGCCTGTTGGGACAAGCCCCTCCAAGAATGTCGATTAGCACCTCTACGAGCCCTTGTTTGGGGATGACGTCGCCTTTGAACAAAGCACGCCCCATGTCGCCGCCACTAAGCCCACCTCAAGTAATGAAGGGAAAATCCGGAGTGCCGCATAGAGGGTCGTTGAGTTCACTACTTGTAAGCTCTATGTGATCTCCAAAGTCGGAAATAAGAACTGTGTAGGATTGTTAATCCCAAGTCTTCTTAGAGTAAGTAGTAGGGAACGAATGTCAACCTATAAAATGCCTACAAAGGAGAGAAAAAGAAGGAAGGAAACTAGGAGATTCGTTGACAGCATGCCTGTTGCGCCGCCATTGATTACCTACAAGCCAAAAGCTCTCACATGGCCGTTTCTGCAGGACGTATCCGCCGTATCTGGCAACACAATATCCGCCATTACCTCGATCCGGCCGTCACGGCGTTTCAGAGCTACTGTGACCGTGTCGTCTTCGGCAGAGCCCCGGCAGAGCCCCGGCAGAGCCCAACCCGAGATCGGGACCCCTCAGGGCCGTGTCAGTTCGCTGTCCGGGCCGTCCCCACTCTTGGGTTTTTTCACCAATCACATCCCCCAACACCATATTGTTGGGAAACTCAATTAGTCAACGTCTGTGAATTTTGCCCGCCCAGGTCGTGTGAGCCATGCGGGTCGCCCACTCTACCGTCCATCACGTAACCTCACCCGACCCGTGACCCAGAAGCCGTGGCCTCAACCAAGATGCGCTGCATTAGTGATGTACCTAGAAGAGCCATTGCAAACCCATGACCGTTCTTGTCCCAGAGGGCCACGAGCACGTGGGCGAGGAAGCCGATCACGGCACCGTCAGAGTCACCACGCAGTCTGCCAGCACTTAGCTAATCCGATTGGCCGCCTCTGCATTCGCTACAGGTACTCGCCAACGTACGGGGTCACACAAAATCTCGAGGGAGCTGTAAGAGAACACTGCGTAGCTACATTAGTGTCTACAGTGGGGACCCAAAAGTCTGTGAGCAATCGCACAGTGCACCGCTAAACTGGGGTTATAAAACAGCTTATATCGTAGCTAAAATATAGAAAAGAAATACAAAAGAAAATCTTATTATATATATAACGTAAGTCTTACTATGTATTATTTCTAGCTTTAGTATTTATAAAGTATATAGCTCTACACTAAGCTGTAAATATAGTAGGTTTTAAAGATTTAGATTATAGTAACCTCCCGAGGCCACAGACTACAGCATCTAGCACAAAGGGCCGGCCACCTGTGTCGAGGTGGGCGGGGAGCACTGGGTACTGGGTACTGGCGATGCTCAGGCGAGAGTCTGGGTGGGCAAAAGAGTGGGCTTGAGAGTCTTGCTGGACACGTCTATACCAACGACGCTCGCTTCCTTGTTTATGTACTTAGGGATATGCAATGTTAAGCTTAATATTTAATAAACATATAAACACATAACTCCTAGTGCAGTTAAGGTCCCAATGGTCTTTTCAATATTACGTTCGCTGGATGTACGATGCTAAGTCTCCGTTGTCATATCTTCTCGTAACCGCTCTCCCAACTACCCTCCCCCACTATCGTCCACGGCATAGCGAGCAGCCCCCCTTCAAACCTGGTAACGGATCATGAAACTTGAACTACAGTGACCAGGCGTTTACAGAGCGACATCAGACCTGCCTTTGCCAAAATACCATGTGCAAGCCGAGGATGTTGAACCGAAACCCGCCAGTAGACGTCGTTGCACCACCATACCATGTACTGGGTCATGTCAATAACTCGATACCCCCCGAGAATGGGCAGCGCCTAGAAAACAAGTGCTGTTGGTTACTATGTAACATATAGATCGGACAAGGGGGTCACCAGACATATAGCATGGCTTTCATTGTACACTGAGACCACAAAGTATCAGTATGCACGAAGCACTATCAATACAGGGAGGGACTCCAAGTGGAAAATGTGGTCGCTTTTGTGCAGGAGCTGTGAAAGAAGATTCCATGGCGCCGCGTGCTACGTCCCGACCTCAAAGATTTGTGGCATCTTGGCTCCTATCGTGCGACCTAGACTTGATGTAGGAGCGATGGGGAAGTTCGGTACTACGACGCAATCAGATGTAGTCAGTATGGTTCACAACTCCGACTTCAATGTGATTCTCAGTCGCGGGATGGCTTCGCCATTGGTGTTCCAACTCATGGCTGGATCTCTTAGTGAATTGTACCGACAAGAACTCACTCCATCACATTAGTCACTGCTCGCTTGTCTGGCAAATAGCAACGTGCTATTGCAGAAGTGCAGGTTTGGGAAACTGTGGTCTGTAGTAATGGCGATTCAAGGGCCTAGGACCATCTGACCAAGGCTGATGTACTACGCTGAGATCTTGACGAGGCCCGCCGCGCCCACACAGGTGCTGTCCTAGCGCTGCGCGCGGCGAAGGACAAGGTGTTGTACCCTTCGTGGTATCAAGCCACTTCGACAGCGTGGGCCTGGCTGTAACGCCGGCTGTTGTGCGCAATGACGGGCACCTTGTCTGCCAACAATCCCTTGCTATATCAACATGTTTCTTGTTCGTCGTATAATGGGACTTCGATCAGGATCATGGTCGAGATTCGGAATAGCAGTCCCGCCGATTCATGCTTCGGAACGATCAGCACAAATCGTCTATTGGGCTCACTAGGTAGCTAGGCGGCATACGTAGGCAATTGGGAGATGATGATTTTCTAGAGAAGGGCCACGTCAGCAAGGTGGCAGTAGATCCATTTAAAGGCAGGAGGTGGCCGCAGTAACAGCAACCATGTCGTCGGATCATTCGAAGCAGAGCTTTGGCAGGTTGCTGGTTCACAGGCCGGTGAACTGCGTCAAGGTCGATGTGACGAAGAGGGCGGATGTGACGGCACTAGGGACTTGTGTGGCCGCGTAGAAAATGTCGCTTGGAGATGGGGCCCAAATCTTCGCGTCTTTTATCATCATTAGCTTAGCTTATTGGGGCTCCCATTAGAGACATCATCTTCGTCGTTCACAATGATGACAAGCGGGGCGTTGGCGGCGCGCTGTCCCATGTCTGGGACGGATGTCAGGAAGACCAGGGAGCTGTGGTGCCAATATTGAAGGAAAGCCAACTGCGGTCAAAGGTGAGCCGTAAGTCGCAGCCCTGCAATGGTGGGACTGAGATTCAAATAGCCAGGAGAGCAGGAGATATTGTACTAGACATACTTCTAACTAATTGTTACAGGGGTTGTTAAGAAGAGGTATGCCTAAATGCAAGTAACAATGGCGGCTAGTTAGACGAGGAACGTAACTGACAAGAGGTAGGAGACAGAACATGATAGTTGGGAGACAGTTGACAAGAGACAAAAATAGGTAAGCTGGGAAAGTCATGCCCTTATGGGTTTTGGTCTACTGGCTATGCTTTTATAACATTTACGGGAGCCTACCTAACCTATCCCTCTATTTACCTGTTGCAATACCCCCCTGGCCACCTTACCTTCTTGGACTGTTCCCTGGTCCATCACGGACGTAAGTAAGCCGTCACTCCGGCCCCGACCACCCCTAACTCTTAAGATGGAGTCATTGATGCCGCCACTGCGTCCTCCAACGCCCCCATTACTTCCAGGACTCGGTCTGTCTGGACAAAGCAGTCATATATCCCTCCACAGCTCTCAAACAACGCCTATCATCTTACTACAGTCATCATCATCAAACAAGGTGTATTGCAGCAGAAGGGGAAGAAGAGAAGAGGTCTTGTCTCTAATATACTGCTGTATCCCGAAGCTCTCTGTGTCACCGGCTGTAGCGCGAGGTGAGGTGATGGTGCTGCTGTGTCGTCCCACGCTGCTGGTGGAATTGCAGCTGTGCCACGCAGCCTTGGCTTCCGTCTTGGACAGTGGACTGGATAATTGTCACAGGTGATATGATGTACGTAAACTCGTGTCCTTCCGTGTTCCCCCACAGAGAAGCACGCAGAGGAGCACCACCAGCTCGTCTTTCCATCGAGAATATTCGAACTAGGTTAGCAGCTAAATTCGGACGTTAAAAACAGTGTTACTGGCCGGCCTGTTTCTGTTTACAGTTTAGGGTGGTGGACCTGCTGTATTCATGTCTATTTGGGTGCGTTATAATGGCTGTAGACGGAATCAACAAGTTGGGTAACTTAGGGCCTTGATCTATATCGTTACCGGTCCGTAAACCAACGTATGCTTCTTCTGGCTGTCGTAACTCTAGGCAGAGACCGGGCTAATTCTTTCAGAATGTTAAAAGGCAAAACATAGACTGCCTACATCTGCCTTCTGTGGTAAGGTCTAGAAATGTAGCCTAGGCTCTAAGGGCTGCAATGGCACGATTTTAACGTCTCATCTACGCAACCTTATTGTCCCTATGTGTCACAATAACACTAAGCGTTGGTTATTATTTGCAGTTGATGGCGTCGGTTTCTGCGTTACTGTGGGCTTTGATGGTGTTTCAGCCCTAGCGTTTTTCACCTCTAGTTAAGAAGCTGAAAGAATCGAGGCCAATTTATAGAACGAAGCTAGCAAAACAGATGCGCTGCTAATAGAGGTAATAGAGGCTGGCGAGGATGGTTACCACGACGTAAATAATGATTACAAGGGTAAGGATCACAACCACAATAACCACGATGATAACGGTAACAGTCTCTAGTCAGAGCAGTTAGACAGAAGAGCGCTGTAAGTTGTTGCATCGTCACGGCTACTCTCTCAAAAGCAGAGCTGTTTGCAGCTATTTAAACAATCCAACGGTATATTAGCTAGATCTCGAGTATCATACCTGCCAGCCCCGCGCGTGGACAGGTCCGTTGTCATGCTCCGGGCTCCGGGTCGGAGGGCTCGGGGTAGACCTTGTCTAGATATCCCTTCTACGCGTGATTTGTGATCAAGCGTTCTGGCTGGCGCTCTGTTTTCCTAAATACATCTAAACACTACCTCTATTAGGAGGTTGGGGGATCGTCTTGCGAGGTCAGAAGCATGGGTGACCTGAATATGGACCTAGGCCGGCGTCGAAAGCTGTAGGTTTGGATGTCCGCTTCCTGTCGATCTGAGGCACAAGTTCCAGTACGGCGAGTTCTTTGACGGAGACGTCTTCTGCAAAATGCCGGCCAACCCGAGCTGCAATGTCTGGTCTCAGCTCTGACGGACGAAAGCAGTGAGTTGATGCTCAAGGCGCGGAGAGCCTGGTGAGGGAACTTGTTGTCCTTGTTGATGCTCAGAAGTTCCGCCAGATATTGTTTTATGTCTCAGCCATTGTCCAAACTTGCGGTCAATGGAGTGCCAGGTTCTGGTTTGGTCTGAGATCCAGACATAACGGAACCCTCGTGCTATCCTCATCCTCATCATCGTCACCGCCTTCGTCCTCTTGGGCGACGTTGGGTGGCATTCCCGTGGCAGTCTTGATGGTGGCGGGGCCATCTTCCGGAAACTGTTGATCAACATAAGCGTCTCGGCGGAAACAAGCATGTAAACTCTGACTTAATCTTACGCGCCAGCTTTATGCCTCTGAGATAGTCGAATCTGAGGTCTGTGGGTGTCAAGTTGTGTTTGATATCGCCCGACTCCAAGCCGCACATGGTGCCCAGCAACCTCCGACACCTTTCTGGAACCGTCTTCATCATCTGGGGGATCTTCGCTTGAGTGGCTGAGGCGCTTTTTGACTCGGGCTGTTCTATGGGCGTGAGTACTGAACCATTACAGCGACGGCAACGCTTACTATGTCCGGACTCTCTTCTGGCTGGGTGTCCTGTCATTTCTGACACTCCCGTATCGCAAGCATCTTCCTAGAGGCCTTCTGCATCGGCGGCGACTTGCCAATAGGGGCCGCCGCCAAAAAGAAGACGTCGACACTCTCCTCCAGCAACTCAAGCTTGCGTGCATCAGAACCCTGTCGATGATTTACGCAATATTGCACCATTCCAAGAAGACTGTCTATGTCGTCCTGCGTAGGGCGCAGTGGCGCACTGATGGATACGGTGCCATTAGGGTCCTGAACGACCTTGTATCGCTTGTTGATCTCGACATGTCTTGCAAGTCTCCTTCTACGTGTTACTCGCCGCCAGAGCAACGAAGCATCTATTGGCGCGACGAGATAACCCGATTACCCCCGAGTGTGGTGGAAGCCCCGTCGAACCCGCCGTCACCCCTTCTTCCCAAGATTGTCAGCGAAGCTCACCGGTACCTAGATACTACTCTTCTTCTGGCTAAAGATGCCATCCGAATTAAACTCCACGGCGACCCGTTGACGCCACCTAACGATACTCGTGGCGTTGGCCGTCCATTGTCCTGCGCCACCACCGATCTCGTCGTGAAGGTCTGCTCCAAAGTAGGCGTAGGTATCACAACCGCGGTCCACGACACCGTTGCCGTCACTGCTGTCCAGAACCGCTGCGATGGAGATAGGAATGGGCTGTTCGTTAGAACTACCAGGGCTAGCTGCGTTCGGCAGTAGCGGACAATTTCTAGAAACAGCCGGTCGAGGCCGTGGGCTTGTGTACCGCTTGAGGATGGTAGATGAGATGATGACGTCTTTGGCAGCATAACGCAATGAATCGTGCCATTTCATCCAAGGTTACTTGTATTTGGGTATGGTGGTGATGCGTGCCTCGCTCTGGGCAAGGTAGGCACAGAGATGATTTCAGGCGGGGAGTACTGATTAGCGCAGAAATAAGTCAGACGCTCTATCTTTATCGTTTTTGTAATTATAGACGTCTTTTGCTAACTTGGTTCTCGTTGAAGAAGAGTATCTGTGATGCGGAATCCATTCTTTTCCGATCAAGAAAGGTCGATATACAAGGTCTCCTAACCGCTTAAGCGAAATCAGCTGGTGCAACTTACTCCTTTTTCTTGATAGCATCATGCAACAGAGAGAGCTTCCCGAGGTTCCCAAGGTGCCTAAGATAGGGAAAGAAGCAGAGACAGCTCTTAGTAGCGGCCGGGAAAAGGAGGAGTCAAAGAGGACCCGGGGTTAACGAATAGGCCAAAGACGCAGCACACGATTAGTAGCAGGTAGAGAAACGTCACGGATACCTTTGAAATCCCACAGACGGCACCATATAAGACCGCCATGACCTTCTTCTTCCTCTTGCTAGCTTAACCTCGGGAGCCAGCCGCAATTGAGCAATGTCGCTCACCAAGTTAATGTATAGACTCCCCCGTACTGCAACATGCCCTCCCATTGTTAAACTCGTGATTTAATGATTTCGCCTAGCCTCACGGCCCCCGCCCCAAAACTCCCATTCGCTCTCTCAAGCAACCTAGCGGTCGGTACAGGGCCACATCAGCATTACAAGGTCTCACCAGTATTACTTCACATGCATCCGGGACTTGGCCGCCTTGATGGTTCCAAGACAGCGCTGACTGGCGATAAGGTTTTCCATCTGGGTCTGCATGTAAACGAAGAGAGCTTGTTTGCTGACGTGGCGAACAGCGGCGTCGAGGGTGAAGAGAGTGTCGAAATGATGCCTATCACAGGGGTCTGCTCTGGAGATGGTCGCGAGAACCAAGGTCAGACTGATGCAAAGGTAGGTCGGTAGACGGGTACCGTGGGGTTGTCAAGAACTTTTCAAACACAAATGAATTAGTAATCCAAGGAGGGCTAATGAGATTGGAATAGCAGGTACTTGAATTTGCGGACGGGGTTCCAAATGGGAAGCGTTTGCTACCAGAATGTAAGAGCGAGGTAGCAGGCTTTATGTTGGGAAGAACGACTGAGGACCCCGTAACAAGACTTGGAGACGATAGATTTAGGCCCCAACGTGTCGTCGTCGACACAGAAATTCGGCTGTGGATTCTCTCTCAGATGGCGGAGCATAGTCGTCCATCGCAGGGACCGAGGCGGACTGTAGCTGTTGTCCACCCTCCACCCTCACTGCCAGCAGCTTCTCTTTTTTCTTTCTTTAGCGACAGCTTCGCTGCGTTTCCCATTTCAGATGGATCAGCAGGTCCACTCCAGGTGTTCGACTCAAGATCCGCCGCTACCACCCGCTTCTGCGAGCATGCGTAAGAAGTGGACCGGAGAAAGCAGCATCTCCAATCGACCAGGGAAGACAAAGTGCTCATTGCTGTCAGGGCCGTTCAAGGGGCTCATGGGCCAAGATTTAGGCCAACCCAACACTGACAATTGCCTGCTGCTGGTTCACTTTCCCCGCCCACGTATGCACCGCAGTGGTTTGGTTTTGAGTTTAGGTACAACTTTAGCAACGGAGACAGAATGACTTTGCGTGGCGCTCCATCGGGCATCGCGGGGCCAAAAGCCGGGCGCGGGGTCAGGCCGCCGGGGGGGATTAGTGGAGCTGGCCTTGAACCTGCCTAGAAAGATCCTGTCAACCAAGAGCTTGCCCCACCGTGGTAAAATTACGCGCGCATGCCCGGCGCCCTTCCTCCCTCTGACCACGCCTCGGGTGGATTATATGATTCCATTAATCCGATCCGACCAGAATTTTGGGTGTAAATTTCTGGTCGGAAAAACTGCCAGTCAAGGGGGGGCGTGTCTTTATAAGCCCTCGACACCTGCGTATTCAGTCAGGTAGGAACGGGGACTTCAGGGACGGGCACAGAGCTTGGTGGCAGCTTCAATGCAGGGCGGGTCCAGGCCGGCCGAGGATCAACGAGTCCAAGTCGTTGAGGTCTTTGTCAGAATGATTCAACGCCTCGAGGGCTTGCTGGAGTATGATGCAGGGAGGAGTGCGCACGCGATGGGAGACGGGAGGATGTCGCTCCTGTGTGAATTGACACTTGACATGCTGAAGAAGGCAAGGCGGCGGGCCATGAACGGGAGAAACGTCGGCGCAATATCGGCGATTTCCTGTAGTGGAAGGAAAAGCAACGAGGCCGAGGAAAAAGTCGGGCGATGGAGGAGAGGACATGGCGCGGAAGGTGGTTTGCGCCGATGGCTTGGAAGGAGAAACCAGAGAGGGAGGGCCTTCCTTGGTTGGAAGAAACTGCCGAAGAGGGCAAGTGATGGTGACATTGGTGGCGTGACTCCTGACGGATGGCGGCAAGTACGATGAGTAGGGGTCGGAAAGAGCCCGCTCCTCTTTGGTGAGCCGAGAAGGAATCGGATTAGGCCAGCATGCCGGCGACTTCATTCGCTGCAACCTGCACAACCACTCGTCCGGGTTCTCTTTGTCTGGCGCCCGTCGCGGACGCCTTCTAAGGACTTGGTTGGGTGCGACATCGAGCCCCGTGCTCTCCAAGCTTGTTGCTGCGGATGCCAGAACAATCAACATCTTCTGTGGCGTGGTGTGGTGTGGCTGGCAGGGCACGTGGTTCTCTGCTCCACCCATTTCTCCAGGTTGCTGTTGCCCATATCGGCCAGCCCAGCTTTCCAGCTCCCAGCTTCTTCTTCTCACCACCTTCAATCACTTTCTTCGTTGCCTTTCGCTGCTTCCGAGCTCTATCGAGCCACATCTTCTTCTCTTCTCCCCAGACGTTTTCGCAGGGCCCTGCCATTGGTTTCAACGAACCCTTGCACTACCTTTGTGCACCTGGCGTGAAATGGGGTCGCTGTCCCACGCCCCAGGCCGTGACCCATCTGTTATGGAAGCGTCCCACGCTGCTAATGGAACTCTTGTAACATAAAGAGCACTTACTGACTAGGTGGTGCAGGAGTACAAGAATGCACGTACAATTCTTTTTAGGCTGTTGAAGGACCAGGAAGGCGAGACAGGGAAGATGAAGTGAGGAGGAGGGTGGTGAAGAGTGAGATAAAGAACGCGAACTCGAACACTGGCCGGCTTGATGCCGTCTTTTAGCAGTACCGCACCAAAGGCTATAGACCATGGAAAAGACGTGATTGTGCAAGTACTTGGCAGGCCCTGACACGTTCGAGCGCCCAGACATGAAGGGCAAGAGGCCGACGACCTTGGATGGCAGGTATGAGTGAGGATGGTCGTGCACGTATCGAACGATGGCCGTGTATGTCATGGACAGTTGGGCTTGTGGTATTGGCGTGTGCGCGACGACGAGGGTATGGTCGGCTAGCAGCCCTGCCGCGAGGGGACTGGCGAGCCGAGGTATGCTGGCGACCCATGTCCGATGGGGAAGGCATATGATGAAGGGGAATCCGAGGAGGCCAGCCGTGAGAGGCTGATCAAGCCGAGTCTGAATGGGCCACCCATCGTGTTTGAAAGGGATTCCTCAGTGAGAAACTAGGTTCTTCTTGAGCATCCCGAAAAGGTCAGCTTGTGTCCATGATGTTGCCGTGTGTCCCGGCATAGACAAACATCTCGTGTGGGTTTCCCAAGCCACATTAACACACCATGTATCTCCACCATGGAGAACAGCGGACTTCGCGTTCGGGTCAAGACCGGGGGCCGTGTCAGGCCATTCTTCACACAAGTCGAGAAGCCGAGGATGGTTTGACAGAAGCAACTTGCTCGGGGCCGTGTTGTGCAGCGGGGATGATTCCTTTGGAGCTAATGCGCCAAATGAAGAGCAATCGCTCGGACAAGTCGTAACCGATGACTCTCCTGTCATTGCCCTGTCGTCGAACCATGGGAAGAAATCTGGCACACTTGCTTGTCATACTTTAAATTCAAAATAGTAGAGAATCTCGGTCCTATACTTGGCTGGCTACATGCGACCTTGGAGTGGTATCCCGGCGATGTTTGGCACCGCGTCTTTGCTGCATTGAGATCCTGCCAGTACAGTATTCCATCGTCAAACGCATGCAGCCGTGCACTCTGCCAAGCACATCCTTGCCGAAAAGGAGAGCCTAACGTGAACGTGGATAGCCCCAACTCCTCGAGACAACCGCGGCTAGTGCGCGAGGGGAATCGGTCGAGATAAGGATCTTGTCCTTCCCAGTCGCGTTTGGCGTGGTATTCTTGGCGCAATGTCTCCTGGAGTGGGCCAAAAGCAAGGGCAGCTTTAGATAGATGGTGGCCTCAAGGGCCCAGGTTGCCCTGCATGACGGACAAGTAGCATTTGTCGACAATAAGGGGCATACGCGATTCCATCACCCTCTGGCTTCGTCGAGAATGTCGCCCTCGCTGAGTAGCAAAGCCTCCGCAAGGGTGGCGACGATTCTGGCCCTGCCGCGTCGAAGGGGAGGGGAGGACATCTGGGTGACTAGAAAATCGAATCCGCCAGGCCAATCTTCTTCAGAAACCAAGGCAGCAAGCACGCAGTTGACTGGTGGGAAAGCCTGGAACAGGATAACCCCTCCCTGGGCCCGTGAACCCCCGGTGGAGGCAGCGAATGTGTCCGACGAGGGCCAGGATCAAGATCATGATCAATACTTGCGTTGGGCTGCCAGCCAGACAACACGTCTTGGACAGATGTAGTAGGGCTTCCGTCTTGCGAACCAGCTGTTCGTTCTCGACCTCCGACTCGGGCGGAATGTTGGCCCAGAAATGCCGAAGATGAACGAGCGGGCGGAAACCAGGGCGACGTAGTTCCGAAACGCTTCGATGCATGGACATCGAGACATGGCCTCGATTGCAGAGTCTCACCGTGGAGCGCCTAGAGCACCCAAAAGAGGACTTGCTGAACGAGGGTAGTAAACATGCTTCGTCTTCGTTAAATCCCAACGTTAACGTTCGAAACATGCTGTATTGAGACACGGTCTGCTCCGGGTGAGGGGGGTTACCGGTGCTACGCCGAAAACGCTTGAGGTGCTTCGGTGCTCCGATGCGTGGTTTCGGTTCAGCACAGGTATTGGCCTCACGAATCGAATTCAGGTCGTCGTCACAAACCTCTTCAGAGCTTGTCCGTCGTGAATGGTGGACGCCCTCTGCTGCTTTTGGGCCGGTGCAGTGCGGTGGTGAAGTGGAGTTGCACGAGCTTGGTAATGGGCGGTTTCCAGGCATCTTGGTAACAACGAACATGTTTATCCAGAAAAAAGACTGGTTGTCCCCGTCCTCAATTTTCTCTCCACTGGTCAACAAGTGCTACCAAGATAAGCGAGACGCTAGTGCACGCACGCCCGATCGAGCCCCCTCTTAGATAAGTACCCCATCCGGTGCATGCCTGCCTGGCACCCTGGGTACCTGGCTGCCTGGGATCCACGGTGCCTTAAGCACCGGGAGGCAAGGTCCCTAAGCAAGGGATTAGCACCGTTATTGGGACCCAACCGATCAACCAAGATTGGCCGGCCGTACACACGCAAGTTTGCAGTTTCAACATAGGAGAAGCAAGGCAACACGAGCCCGGCTGCTGTGCGCTAGACGTAGGGACTGTCGCGAGGGGTCTCGGCAAGGGCAACAGCACCGAGAGAGGCGACGAGTGGAGGTCCGCCGCCGCGTCCAATCTCCACGATGGTTCCTTCATGTGAGGGCCCGATAGCAAGGTCATGCCCCAGACAGAAATAGACACTGAGTTGGAGATTGGCGTCAAAGGTGTACATCGGCAAGGTGCGGGCAAGGTGCGAGCAATGAAGGCACCAGACGAGGGAGGAGGGGAGAGAAAATAGATGGCCGCCGGTGGGCGAGGCCAAAGTACCTGAAATGATGAAGCATCCATTGAGTACTATGGTGCGGAACAGAAAACCCCGAGCCCCGAGCTTATTGCGTTGGTTTGTCGCTATCCCAGATGGTTGCTGTACTTGCCCACGCACATACGCCCCATCGTGGAATCCGCCCCCGCCCCCCCGTCCCCTCCTTCGAGTGCCCCCCAGCGAGTTCTCCTGGCGCTTGGTGAGAAGCCAGCTCAGAGCCGAGCGTAGTACTTGGAAAGTGCCAACAAGAGGGTGATGAAAACCATCATGACGAGAACAGCCTTGAAGACGGGGTCTGCCTTGGCCGTCTCATTCCCCTCATTCTCCGGGGGCCAAGCGACTCCCTCCTTCTCAGCCACGTCCTTGTAGTGCTCGTAATTCTAAAAAAGAAAAAGGCAGGGATAAATTAGCAAGCAGAATACACACGAGACAGGGCCAGATCCGTCTACATGGCGGAAGACCCGGGAAGGAAGACTGACTTGGCGGCAATGGTCGATGTCCTGGGCAAGGAGGGGAGCAGAATGATCGTCGAAGCCGTAGTACTTGAGGGTCTGGCTGATGGCCTCTTGGGTGAAGCCCTTGTGGTGCAGCTCCCAGCCGGTCCAAGCAAGCTGAAAGTTGATCGGGACACTCAGGTGGCGGCGTCTAATGATGCGTTCGACCTAAGAGCGCACAGCAGTAGCGTTGGCATCCGGACCCGGGTAGCGGCAAATGAGTTCTTTGAGCTGCGCCTCGGGGGATTGCGATCTGATCGGGGAGCCCATTGCGGTTGTGCTTGCGATGTGGTCGTTGGTTTGGTGAAAAATGCCCATGTGCTGGTGATGTTGCGAAGTGCAGTGCGCTGCAGCGATTGAAGATGGCTGCGGCATCAATGGATGGGGAGTTGGTCGAATGTGAATGGCACCTTGAGGAAGGCACCCCCAGGCGGGCACGTGTGTGGGTCCTCAGGTTGTGGGTCATGACGCGTGTGGGTCCTGTGGCAGTCATCGGCAGTGTTGTACACACATGGGAAGCGTGAGCGTGAGTCGTACGTGACGAGAGGCTTAATCGTAGTCTTTCGTATCCCACAGGTGGCCGATTCCATGGAGGCAACGAAGAAGCAAGAAGGCTCTTGTCTCATTGCTTCTTTGATCGGTTGGCTTCATCACCTAGCAGCAGCACCACCACCACCACCACCACCACCGCCGTCGCCACAACAGTCCAAGCCGGTCTGTTTTGCCTTTCAGGTCTCGGGCACCGAGTGAGATACCGATGGGGTTGATGGGGTCGATGACTTTCGGTCGCTGCAGAAGGCAGGCTGCCACCGTGGGAGAGCTCATCTCAGTCTACCTCAGCTCACCTCAGCCCGGCTTCTGCCTGGGGGCTGCCCTTGGGCAGAGGCACTTAAAACTTCTCGGAAGCCACAAGTCGTGCGTTCAGTCAGGTCCCCACGGCGCGTATCATCAGCAATACGCACGCTCAACCTGGGTATCTTGACAACGTCGGGTACTCGCCCGCTTTTTCCTCGCCCTGCAAGCACCCTGTAAGGCACTCCCCGTCGTCGTGTCACGCCCGGGCTGATCCGTGTAGGCCATGATGCAGCAAGCCAACCAAGCCGCCCCTGAGGGCGCTACGCCCGCCAATGGACCACAGGGACGACGCGGCGCCCAAGGTGAGGCTAGGGTCGAGCTCCAACCTCGCCATCAACCTCAGCCCCGAGCCGACCAACATCAACAGCCACAGCCTCAACCCGAGACGCAAGCACAACCGCAACCCCCGGCTCGAGAGGCGGTCGATAACAGGACGATTCCCCGTCCGAATACTCGAAGAAGCCAAGATGAGGCCGAGGCCGGGGTCCTGCGCTCGCGCCCGCTCCCGCCCGGGAACCGTCCTGACGTGAGCCTCCCGACAGTAGAGGAGCTCTGGGAGGCCGCGCGATGGTGGCACGAGTCGCCGTGTGCAATCCTTTTATCATTCGGGGCAGCGCTGGCTACGCCGACCGTCCCCGCCCCCGTGATGGCGGAAGGCGACACGCTCTACTTCTCTTAGTGGCAGTGGCAGAGCGCGTTAGTCTCCGTCGGATACAGTTGGGCAGTCCTGTACTTTATCACCGTCCTCCGCAGATGAGCATCGCCGCAACGGGCTCGACAGAGGGATGGGAGGGTGTCGCCCAGCCACCATGCGAGGGGTGGATGGGACTGTGGGAACCGCCGATGCCGGCTTGCAGCGGGAGCGGAGTGATGGTGCGTGGTTGTTCGACCGGTTCTCGGACCCGGCATCGTTGGGGGGCCACGAAGCTGGTCTCGTCGGGCTACTGGACTGCGAGGGTATATCAGTGTTCCTCTCTGATGGACTGGGTGAAGACGGCCGTGCCGGTCGTCGGGGTCGGTCGGGAACCGGGGAAGACGTGAAGGACGACATGCTCTGTACGCCGGGATAGGCAGGCTCATCCTGTTGGCAAGGACCTCTCCGGAGGCCGTGTGGCGTGATAGACAACGGGCATTGTGATTGAGGCGCGGGCCGGGATACGGGTTGTGCAGCTGGGAGCAGAAGACACGGGAGGGAACTTGCTAGAGCAGCTTTCGGCGAGCGTTGGTCGGTCGCAACGGCGTAGGGGGGTGCAATCGAAGCGGAGCAGAGGCAGTCGTCTTTTGCTTTCATGCGGTGACCCCAGTTGTTGGCGACATGTTGTTGTTGATGGCGGATCGCGGGGGATGCCTCGACATCGCGACGGCACCGGGGGCGAAACGCGATCGAGTCTGTTGTGGCTGAGTGCGGTTGAGCGGAGTGGTGATGAACCGCGGTTCGTTCATCGACATGGTGTTTGGTGGAGGAAAACGGACAACCGATGCGCAGCGGCCGAGTGGGGGCAGGCAGGATTAAGGTAGGGCGGGGTTAAGGGCAGGTAGGATTAAGAGCGGGAAGGGTTAAGGGCGGACAGAATTAAGGTGGGGTGGGGTTGAGAGCGGACAAGATTGAGAGCGAGTAGGGCTGAGGTAGGGCGGGGCTGGGGGCAGGCAGGGTTGAGGTGGGGCGGGACTGAGGGCGGACAAGATTGAGGGCGGACAAGATTGAGGGCGGGCAGGACTGAGTACAGACAGGATGAAGAGCAGGCAGAGTTGAGGTGGGGCGGGATTGAGGGCGGAGCGGGGCAAGGCAAAGAACACCAGCGTACGCCGGTACCTACAAAATTCCACAGGAACAAGGATTGTGCTAAAGCTATTTCTTTCAATTGGAAAACCAGGAGGTGTAGCCGGAACAGGTGAAAAACATCAGTCTTGCCCGTTGATTCGAAAATCCGATCTCTACTATGTTTAGTGAGCAGTCCACTGATGCAATAGAGGACTTGGCGATCACCTCACCAAAGCTGCAGAGCGCGCGTCTCGACTCGACGCGAGGTGAGGGGCACACCCAAGGAGCTCAAATAGGCGGGTGGGGGTAGGCCATCATTGGGCAAGGTTCAATGGCGGGCACGGTAGTGTACACGCGGCAGTGACAGCGTCGGTTCACAAACCGCATCGGCATCAAACCGACTGTCATATACAAAGAAACGACTACCCATACAAAATGATTGCGACCCTCCAGGGCACGCGGGTATCAATAAACCAGATGCAGCCCCTCCTCCCTCTTGTACCGTGGACACACGCCGCTTGCTACCGACGCCTTACTTTCATCATTAAGGGTAATTGTAATCGTAAAGAGTCGTTACGCCTAAAAAAACCTCTCGCAGCTTGCCATCCTGCGCCATCTATCCACCTTGGAGCCCATCGTTGGCCCTATCCCGGAATTTTGCGGCTGCGTACCGGAGAATGAGCAGCATGACGCTTCCCTAGAGATAGCTGCATCGCACATTGTCCTGGGAGGCGTTGGTTCTCATAGTCTTGAACTCGGCCCACACCCCCCATTTCTCCTCGGCGAGGAGCGCATTTTCGCGCATGCACGCAAGGTTGCGCATCCATCTCGGGCAAGGGGCGGGGAGAGAGGCGGTGTTGTTTCAATCAGTCTAGTCCGTCAACCTTGGTTTACTTTAATGCCAATTGTGCTTGTTACATCCCCACCAACCAGTCCGTCGCCAATCCGCCTTGCATTCAAAGTTTATAGCACTAATCCTTCGGTAGTAAGAGCGAGGAAGATGCGGATAAGGGTCACCATGTACATAGAGACGATGATTCCATTACCAACATCAAGTCGGACATTTCTGGCCCAGGAGGCGGCTTGCTTTTGGACGCTGCCGCAGCCAAAAACCTGAAGCGCAAGCCTGTTTACCTAACAACAAGAACAATAATGCCACCAAGAAGCCCTTTACGGAGAGAAAGACTTATGCAACCCAGACCGAGGTGTATCAAGCGTTCAACCAACTCATCCGAAGAATCACCCATGCTTTCCTTCGTACGGCTAGAAGGGGTACGTCGGGGAGAGGATCGTGAACGCGCACAATAAATCCGTGACCACGGAGCAGAGGGGTCAAAAGGATACGCAAATCCTAGCGGGCCCGTTGGAGGGGCGCCACCAGGGCGAACCAACCTCTCCGTGCGTGGTCAGAGAAACGAGTTGGCGGATGGCGTGCAGTGCCGCTCAGAGAAGAGGAACCGAAGTCAATCGGTGTCGCTGGAAGTTGCTCGTCAGTTAAGGATACCTAAAGCATCATAACGAGCAGCTGTTACTAGTCTAGGGAAGCCGAAAGGCAGTTGAAGTTCCGGGAGTCTGCGGAAACTTGGCTTCAGATAGAGGCAGACGGAAGGGTGAGTCAAGGATGGGCAGCAGGCAAGCGGCGTGGTCAGGTCGATGTGGCCAGACGCTCAGAGTGGTAGTTATCAGGTTTAAATGAATGGGGAGATCGGAGAAAAGGGACGGGCCGGGCCGGGGGTTAGCGCAGGCGGTTGCACACGGCTTTTTTGATACCTAGTTGATAAGGTGTATGGGTAATCAAGTGATAAGAGTCAAGATAAGCCAGTCCATCCCACCGCGAGTCCATCCCATCGCGCGCCCAAAGCTTTAGTGGGGCAGATGAACGTCTCCCTTCACACTCCCTCCCCATCCACTTCCCCCAGAAGCCTCAAATTCATTCAACCCCAACATCCCGCCTTTTGTTGCTCAGCATTCATTCACACACAGCGGACCTAATTTCTCGCACGCAACCACTCCCGCAGCCATTCAGTTTCACACGCGCAAATCTCACACGATGTCTCGTTTGCCCCGGCAGCCGTGGGCCAAGATTCACACGCTTCACGACAAGGGAGTCACCGATACTGACACCCAGGACGCAACCTTTAGACAAATTGTTGACGACAACAACAATGATAACAAAAATAGCATTGTCGAACTCGTCCTCTCGGCCATCCAGCAAGCGAAGCGATCGAGCCGACCCGACTCCGAGGTCCCCGTCGCCCTGCGCGTCGATGCCGCCGACCTTGCCCTGTTCGAGGCGATTGTTTCGAAGCCCAATCTCAAACCGTCGCGGTTCTTTTACAACGCGACCGCCCAAGAGGCCTGTCTGGAGATGATGGAGTCGCACATGCACCAACAATGCCAACAAGGGCTGCTGTCTTTGCTTCTCTTGGCCCGGGGTCAGCTGCTTCTCCAATCAACCGCCATGTCGCTCGCTCTGCTCCTCCAGACTTCCGTGCTGCCAGCAGAGACTTGCGCTGCATCTTCAATTGGGGCACCGCCTGCATCAACACTCCAGGCGGTGCTACTGGCCAGGCCGATGTCGCTCTTTGCCCGGTCCGGCGGAGCCTTCCCTCAATCATCGGCGAGGTCGCTTGGAGTCAGTCAACCCAAGAGGTCGAGGTCAAGGCCCAAGCTTGGCTCGCCCCCAGTACTGCGCCGGATTCGACTTCTTGCACGACCACCACCAGTGTCCAAATGGTCATCATCATCGACGTGGCCTACCCAAATGCCGAAACAGCCGCTATCCGAGTCGGTCTGCATGAGCCTGACACTGCCCATGGTAGCGACGGCGACGGCGACGGCGACGACGACCACGCTAACAGCACCAGCGAGGACAACAAGACCCAGAAAACACAGTTCCAGCCCGTCATACACCATCACGTCTTCTACGACAAGCATGCTGACACCCAGCCCGATGGTGCCATTGCCATCTTCGCCTCCGACTTCCTCCCAGGCCCTCTTCCGACAGAGTTGACTCGCGGTCCCGGAAGAGTCTTTGTAGCCGAATCTGACGCCCAGACGTGAGTATTATCCTAGCTGGCACTATTACCCTAGGCCGCACTCATCGCGTCGTCCTCGATTGATCAACTGCTAACGTTCATCTTTCGCTACAGCTTTGGACAAGTCAACATTTCCTTTTCTGCGTTGCGTCGCGTCTTGCGTCAAGCAAGCGGAATTCATTTCAACACTTATGGTCACGAAGACGAGAGTGGCCAGGACAAAGAGAGCGAAGGTGTCAATGACGATGAAGACGACGGCGCTGGACAGTACCCCGCCCAGGATAACAACAACGAGGCGGTGGGAGTCTAAGTAGACTGCAGAGAAGAAGACTCTATGCAAGCATTGGGCATGGCATCAAGCAAGAAAGCAGGCAAGAGCTGGTAAGTAAGCAGGCAAACAGGCGTTTAGGCAAAGACACCGAGATACCCCTCGTCACTGACGTACCTTGTTTTTTGACTCTTTTATTGTTGATTTCTTTTCAATTCAACTCTTTCGGTTAACTGGTCGTTCTTACCCTCCCCTGATTGCAATCGAGACTGCAACACTCAAATCGTTTAGCACACTGACCCGAAGCCCTTCGCAAGGCCCATATAGGCAGCAATAATGGGCTTGACCCCTGCCGGAGATGGATTGTGTCTATCCAATCAACCAAAGTTGAGATGAACCAGGTACTCGTTCTCCTTGACGCGCGGATGCCAGACTGTCATCTACGACATTCCGCTACATGTTTGCTTCCACCCAGGTGGCTCCATGTCCGAATCCAGGCCCTTGAGGTCTTGGGCCAATGCTTCTGCGGTCGATGACGCCTTTGCCGACGACGCTCGGTGCTTCGGTATCCAAGTATTCGGAGCTGAAGTTTGTTCCTCTGCCGTACGCAGGGCTCTTCCCTCGCCCTTACTGATTCGTCCGATGCATCGTGGGCTGACGCCACTGGTCCATGAGATGGCTCGCCTACCGCCAAGTTTACCAACTGCTTTCATCCATAGCATCGCTATTGGACGAGGGCACAGAGGAACGAGGTGGCTTCTCTCAAAGGTTTCACTAGTGCAGCTGATGTTTGAAACCCCTTACATTTCACGTTCCGCGAAGGTCTGGTGACGTTGGCTGAAATAGAGAGACAGCAGGTCGTTCCGGGGTGTAGTTCGAGGATTTCTTCAAGGTGGTCGATGGGCTAGAATCGTCGTCTTGCTCCCAGGGCGCCAACCTTGTTCTCAATCAACTGCATCCCATCACCAACCCGTCCGCCCCTCCCCCCGGTCAGCTTCATTTGCTAAATCGACCCATGACCGAAGAAGATCCAAGCCTAGGTATCTCGGGGCATTCTTACAGACCCTGCAGACGTAACCCGTCTAGGCAAAACAGGGCCTACCACATCGATGCCACTCGCCTTCCCCTTTCTATCCCCAGCGACAAAGCCGAAGGGTCTGGTGTCGGCTTGTGTGAAGAAGCCACCCATGGGGTAGGAGAGAAGCGTGATTTTCGAGGCTGTTGACCCCGTCCCCAAGATGGCCAAGCCGCACAGCCAAGTTGAGCAGGCGGGTGTCTGGACAGACAGCACTGGATCATCTGAAGGAGCTGAACGTGACGGCGACCTGGCTCTTGGACGAGCGGCCAGGTAACGAGAGGAGCCTGGCACGAAGCCGCTTGAAGCTTCAGCGTGTAGACGGCGTCCGGGGTGTGTTTCTCTCGCCTTTTTTGTCATCCTTGCTGGGCTCGAGGCAGGGGGTGATGGACAACAGTGGCGGGACTTTGAGAACGTTGTGAAGCTTGTCTTGGTTGGGCGGTGCTAGCGGATAAGTTTCATTCCACACATGACTGTTGTCTGTGGCTAAACTGTTGCGTCCTTAAGAGAGTGGCTTGGTCGCATACTTTCTGTTCTCCTAACTTAACTTGGCGCCAAAAACGAAAATCTCTGACAGCAACTGGTAATCATTGGTGGCTCTAAAAACAGTCAGTCTTGCCCCGTCCTATCGCTTCCCCGTCCCCAAACGTACCCTAGCGAGGGTTGGCCGGCATGCCCACATTGGGCTCAATCCTTCGCGACAGCATGTTGGTAAGGCGGTTATCCAGACTTGGGAAGCCAGGTGTCGTTCTGGTCGTCGGCGGTGCACATAACCGGTGGGGGAGAGCATATGCGTCCCACACACGACTCAACAAGACATAGAAAGTAATTGGTCCCAAGAGAGACGAAAGGACCACAGCTTAGTCAATGAGCTTTTTATAAAGGCCAACACGCCCATCTGCCAAGGTCAAATAACATGATAATCAATGTAAACTAATGTGATTCATAAAGGTGATCAAGTGACAAATACCCAAAAACTATAAAACGATAGCTATGCCCAGTCATGATCTGGTTGCTTTCTCAGAGAGGGGGATGCTGTTCATACTTGAGCGTTAACATCCATACAGGAAGCAAATTCAAGAACAAGCCTGATGAGACGCGGTCTAGAGAACTCCCCTCCCCCCCAACATGATGAGGAAATAATTGATGAGATATGTTTGCCTTGTCTCATATGGGCTGCGTGCTCTCATTCTTCTCCCACCTTCAATCTTGACATTACCGGCACTCGTCTAAAAATGCTCGCCGCCCGAAATCAAGGGTACAGCGAGGAGGAGGCCAAGAGCAAGCACGTCCAAGTCCAAAGTCAAGTCGGCCCACGCCGTAACTCACCACCACTCCAGCTTCATCTACTTTCCCCCTCCGATGGGCAACACCACACGGCCATGTTCACCCATTGTAAACGGCAGCGTCTCAGCGCCAAGGCCTGGGCGGAAACAACACGGTCATATCAAACTGCCATCCCTGCAGCCCATCGACTCCCCAGCAGCGATCAGAGAGCAGCCCGTTCAAACAATGGCGAAGCTGTTCGTCGCAGACACTATCCACTTTGTCCAATATTAGGCAAGCGTGCGGTAGACGTGGTTCCTCGTCCACAACTTTGATCTCGCGCCTGGAGAAGACGACCATAAAGACCACCGTGTACACGCCGGGCGATGGCCAGGTTCCACCAGTCCTACTGTATCACCGCACCGGGTCCCTCGTACAAGTCCACGAGGATAACGGGGAGGATTGGGCTGCCGATGGCAAAGGCGATGAGTACGACACGTTCCAGGCTGGCTAATGGCTATCGCACAAGGAACAAAGTTATCTCCCTAACGTTCGGGGTCGTTAGTGAAGGTCTCGCAAAGTTGATTCTATATGGGACGAAATTGGTCCTATGGTCCACAGGATCTGAGATCGTTGAGATTCACAACGACTTGGTCAAGCAGCGACATGACTAATGGTTCGAAGCGTTGCTAGAAAGAGGCCAACGACCGGGGGGGGCTTTCTATGGAGGAGCGATTGGTACTTTGGCTCCGTGCGTCTCTGGTTGTAAAAGAGAGACTAGAAATAAAAGGAAGCTTGGCAAGGTGAGGAGGGATGGGGATGGAAGTCATGTGGGGCTGCGGTTCTTGCTTTGGCCGGGACACCGCACAAACTGGTCGGACTGGAAAGGGCATTTGGGCTTCACCTTGGCCGGGACGTGTAGGGACCACGACCAAACGGCACATAAGATGTTCTACCTAGAACGTTAGGACCAACTAAGACTGCATGAACTTGTAACTTACCAAAAAAAAACAAAAGCATTAAGCCTTGTCACACCTGCTACGACCACATGGAAAAAAAGGTCCCTCTAGCCAGGATGAGAGTGTTGCCACTCCAATGGGCAGTTCTTCTGAGATCATGTGTAGTAGGTGGGAGCGGGGCCTTATTTGACGAGAGTGTAAATCCTCTGGTGATTTTGGGATAATCTGGGCCGGAGGCACATATTTACGCCAGCCGTGGGTGTATTCGTCTCGCCCGGCCTCCTAGGGGATGCTGATGCCTAAGTCGTATTGGGACACCCGCGCGAGAAGGCTACTGATGCCCATCGAGATCTCCACCACCTGGCGCGTCAAAGCGAGCATTTTGCCCTCGTGCGGCCATGGAATGAACATGACATCGTCGGGTCCGTCGTCTGACGGACTGGCATACGGTAGACCGGCACCTGCGTCAACGCGTTGCACTGACAACGTCTTGTAAAAAGCACGGTAGCGACGAGCCTACTGCTGATGACCCCACGACTCGAGATGTTGGACAACGCCGAGGAGAAGAGTCGCAGAGGGGGTGGCGTCGCTGAGGGCGCTCAGCTCCGGGTCGCAGGCGAAGTGCGACTGCGAATCATCCGAGGGGTCGCAAAAGTGACACGGCACGACGGATCAAGGACTGAACTGGCGGTCTTTGAAGTAGCCTAGCCGGTAGGCCCGGAGGAAAGACGGCACGTCATAGGCGTTACGGAAGAACGTGGCAGTGTGTTGCGACTGGTACGCCGACCAGCTCGCGCTCGAAGGCGATGAGGAGAAGTGCACGGCGGACCACAGCTCCTTCAGCCGTAGGAGCCAATGGTTCAGGCCTTTGCAGGTCAAGGCGACTTGGAGAACGGCGTCCATGGTCTGGTTTGTGTGGCCCACGTAGTAGCCCAGGTGGTGGCACACCAGGTCCAGTGCGTCGCCGAGACGACGTGGAAAGGTGGTCTTGTCGGCGGCCGTGAGTGGGTCATAGGCCGTCTCTGCCAAGGACAGCCGTGAGTGATCAAGAGTGACGGCGGCGGGGTAGAGATAGAGAGGAACAGATTTGTTCGTGACTCGCACGCGATACGGCGATTGTCTGGGACACGAACTTGGGGCTACGACGACAGGCCTCATGCGACGTGTGATGATCTCTGGGAGTCTCCATGGCACGAGACCAACCAGCGCGGCTACAGCCAGCAGGACAACGCAGCATAAGGCCGTCAGAAGGATGCAGCATCGATACGACGAGGCAGAGGCAGAGGTAGTGATTGAACGACGGTCGGTGTTGGCCCGTGACAAGGCAAGATCCGGAGCATCCCCGAGCGAGGTGAGGTCGATGATGCTTTCAATCTCGCAAATGCAGCATGGAGGGCTCGGGAGAGGGAGCTGCAGGAGCGGCAAGTCGTACGCAAGGATCTGACGATGCCGTTCCCGCGGCGAGCTTTGAAAATGGAGAGACAGTGGCAGCCTGGGACTTGCGACAAAGTCTTTGTGGAAGCACAGCTCTATGGGCTGAAGTTGGGTGGCAGGGGTTCCGTTGTCGTCGTTGTCGCCGTCGTCGTTGGCGGCGGGAGAGGAAAACGGCACCACGTCCGAGGGGATGAGGGGAATGTGCACCGAGAACTGCATGGTTGTGAAGTTGTCATCTGGATGGTTCCGTGCCAGCTGAGGATGGAGGGAGAGGCGACACCAGCCAGTGTCCGAGTCGGAATCGTAGTCGGCAGTTGCTGAGATCAGAGGGCTGCCCCACATGAGGTGGGGGGTACGGCAAGCTTTCGGCAGTGCGGTTCGGGGCGTAGAAGGGGTTTCGGGGGAGAAGGGATTCGTAGCAGGAAAGGCACCGGGCGGGGGCGGCTGCTGCTAATGCTGCTGCTGCTGCTGTGGCGCGACGTCGATGTCGATATTGGCGCTGGTGACGATACTGCTCTCTCGTTCATGTGCATTGAGGCAATATTGGTCGTAGAGATGCTGCAGCTCGGCAGGGACGGAGTCATCGCCGCTTGTACCCTCCGGTTTGCTCCGGAAATAGTATTCTAAGCCGTTGGCGCGAGGGGCAGCCATGTTTCGCGACCAATGCTCGTGTAGGGGCGAAGGTGTGGGCGGTGGCGAAGGGCGCGTTCATGAGAACAGAGGGGAGGAACATGGAGAAGGGAGATGGCGGTGGCGATGGAGAGTTTGTCATGGTGGAGGGAGCACGTGGGACGGTGGACAAACGGGCGGGCAAACGCCCACGTGACGTGCTGGCTTTTTCAATTGATTGATTGCTGAGTTCCGTGAGAGAAGAGAGAAGAACAATGGAGATTCCCAGGAGGCGTGCGACGTTTGCTATTAGCTTTGCTCCTTTTTGGGTTACGAACGAAATGGGTTAAAGCTCCAGGGCCGATGGTCTTTGTGTCTGAGGTAAAATGGCAAGGGTGTCCCTGACAGCCTGGGTAAGGTGCAAAAGCTCTCAGGCACGTCCGTGACTGGACCGGCAGTACAAGGATCCGAGTAATTCCCTTAGCGTAACGTCACTCCTCTGAGACGTCCAGCGGACTTCTTTTTTCGTTTGTCAACCCGCCGTTGGTCCAATGCCTACTTCCGACTGCTACAACTGCTCAACTTTTCTGTTACTAAAATGATTTACCTGTTTTTCTTTCTTCATGGTCTCTCTTCCTTGTGCTCTCCTCTGCCGTAGGAAAAGCATCTCACTCTTCATTATTTTGAAAATCCCACACCCTGCAACACCAAAACTCCAACATACACTGACAATGGGCTATGGCGTCCTGGCCCATCGCTCCCCGAGAGCTTGCGCTGCCACCCAAGGGCAGCCCCGCCGTATTTATCATTATCTTATTCCTTTCCTCTCTTGACCTCCTCGTTACATCATCATCCTAACTTGTCTCCCCCTCCCCCTTCCAGAACCGCAACTCGTACACTTTCCACGGCCGCGTCCTCGGCAAGATCCTCAGAAACAATCCTGGCTCCCCCTGCAGCAAACTCGTCTGGCGCCCCTCGGACAACCTCATCATGAAGTCCTTCCTGGCCTTCAACCGCCTCTGCGTGCCTACTGTGCGCGCCATGGCCCATGCCTCGTCCTTTGCCCGTTTGCGTCAACGACACCCCTCCAAAAAATTTCTCAACCCCGACCCCAGTCCCCATCACGACCGCACAGACAACCAGGACCACGGTCACAGCCCTGACCTTTTCGACGTCGCAGAAAAGATGAACATTGACCTCCCCTCGCTTAGCGAACACGAGTGGGCCGCCATCTGCTGCAAGATGGTCTCCACCATGACCTACGTCCTCGACAAGAACCTCAAGAACGGTGCTCTGTCCAAGTCGTTCCGCAATGACAGCGGAGAGGTCGCTCTCCACTGGCCCGACCAGGTCAGAGACGCCTGGACACACCAGCATTGGTGGGGCGATGAGGCGGCGCGGGTCGATCCAGATGACCCAGAGGCCACGGATCGAGAGGACGACGTCACCGGCACCTGTCTTCCCTCTCCCTCTTGCGCAACTCCACCTGACTCTGATGATACCCGTGACTCCTGTCGTATTTACACCCTCTCTCCCCTCTGCCATCCTTATCCCTATCCAAGCGTTCCTACTTGTGCTCTTCCCGATGGACCCCCCGACACCAGTTCAAGAAGCCTTGCTGTTCGTCCTTGATCATCCTGCCCCATGTCGCCGCCGCCATATCTTCCACAGGCTGGTTCGTAATGGTCCTGTTTTCGCTCAGCATGTGGGTCTGCTCAACGGCTTTGTTGCCATGCAAGTTGTGCCTTGTTGATCTGTTCGCTGGAACCAGACTCAGAGCTTCAAATGAGATGGTCTCAAAGCGTTGTATTTGGGGAGATGGTTGCGGTGTGAGGCCCGCGCGGAGCATCGGCTCTCTTGTTTCCGAACCGCTGGCAACAACCGCTGGTCTCCAAGCTGGGCCTACTGGTGCTGACGGCTGTACAAACTTCGGAGTTACTGGTTCTGCTGTGAAGACTGGCGTTGCTGACGTGGGAACCGTTACTGCCGTTTCGCTCAGGCGAAGCAGCAACGAGCCGGTTGCAGAAGTGTGGTTGGGCTGGAGTAGCGAGGTTGTATACCGCTTCTGTTTCGCTGGTTGGCCTTGGATATTGCCAACGGCCTTGACAGTCTTGGTCAACACATCTCCTATGCTTTCCAATTCGTTTGCTCTGGTCTGTAACTCTCCGTGTCATTATCTAGTTCCACTGCCGGCTTCTCTAACTACGCTCCGGCTTCTTCAGAGGTACCACCTTCACTTTTACCGTCGCTGATGTTGTCTTTTGTGTTATTGACAGCAGCAGACTTATCCGCCTTGTCGAATTCTCTCCGCCACTTGCCAAGGTTGATCTTCAACCACGACATAAATGAGCCTTTTTGTTCCACGACGGGAGCCAATCTTCCTCGTCGGGTGCCGTCTTCTGAGAGACGCTCATGTTGAACTCGTTGATCTTGTTGGACAAGCTCTGCAGACCTTGGAGAGTTTCCTTTAGTAGCTCCAGCATGAGGCTTGCATGCTTAGTGTCGGTTGTAAGCTTGTCGAAGTCGCTCCTTGGGAGCAAGTTGTTGGCAGTCTTGGGGGACGCAAAGCTCTTCATGCAAGTGGCCTTCTCGAGTTCGTCTTTCAGGGCGTCCACACGTCGTTCGGCATCGACGAAGACCTCATCCAGGGCACCGACGGCGGATGGCAGGGGATCGAGAAGATTGATTTCGTGGGCCTTTTCACGGCTGTATTGGACAACTGTGAGTGCCCAGTGATGTTCGCCGAGAACGAGCACGAGCATCGACACCGTGCTGTTCCAGATGGGCTCAGCGATCCGCAGAGAGGGTCGTCCATTAGGTTTAACAAGCATCTTTATTTCTTCCGGGCCCACGTAGGACATCCCAGGAGCCATAACAGTGAGGACATCCTTGAATACCTAGTCCAGCCAACCGTCCTGTACCGATGTCTCAGAGCTGACGATGGCCCGGACGTGCTCACAATCGTAGTCCGCCCGAGGTCTCTTTGTCCCTCTAGGCGCACCAACAACTGACAGAAGACATGGTAGGCAATGCGACCTTGGTTTGATGTAGTAATAGAGGAACGGGAAGCAGGATTATTAACGAACTCTCTGCAGAAAGGCCAAGCTTGTCAGAAGGGTAGCAGGTGGGGACTACTTAGATGTGTGGTTCTTCAAGGGGCCCGTCTGGAGTGTATTCGTCGTAGAAGGGGAGATTGACCCATCCGGCCTCATATGTGTTCTCGATGTCTGGCTCCTCTTCGTTCGGGTCACAAGGTTTTGGCGGAAGAGGGCTGGTGGATGCGACAAGGGTTTTAGCCAAAGAGGTTTGTCAATCAGGCTCCGCGAAAGGGTCAAAGGATGGGCTTCTTGACTCTCCGTGCCATGCGACCTCAGGGGTATCAGGACTTTGGGCAATGCCCTTTGGCGTGCATGTAATGGGATCTTGCGTCGCTTGGAATGAGTGAGGGGACTCTGAACGTGGAGTGGTGCACTTTGGCGAGGGCGTGACTGGTGGACAGGCAGCTGGCTTGGATTGGCAGATGAAGCCGTTGGCTCGGGATGCTAAAGCGGACGTGCAGTCTTGCGGGCGTGCAGCCGGCGGATCAGCAGATGACTCGGATTGGCAGATGGGGTCGTCGGTAGCCTCGGTCAATTGAGCAGGAGCGGGCACAGGCTTGCTTGCCTTGTTCGATTTGCGGGTAGCGGCCTTGCGGTCGGCGTGCTGGGGCTAGACAACGGCCAAAACTGCTAGGACTTCTCCAAGAACAAGACCAAGGACCTTTTTGGTGTTAAGGTTGGATGCTTGTGCCCGTGTTTGTGTTTGTGTTCCTAGTGCGATGCCAGCGCGGCGGTAGCTGGCTTGGTCACAGAGTAGACGGATGGCGGTGTCGCGTTGGTAGGGCAATGCGTCGGCAAGATGCCATAGAGCGGTGAAGAACTTTTGGCCTTGGTGTGCGTAGTCAAAGCCGATGCTGAAAAGAAGCTAGATTCGCTCGACGTCCCAGGTCTTGGCGATTTTCTCGACTTTCCTGTTGATGTTCCTGCTGTTCTTCCGGATGATGAAGTCGGCGGCGGGAAGGGCCAGGAGGAGCATTCGGACAATGTCGGCGGGCAGGAAGCGGCGAACCTCACACGGGCTGGTATAGTCAGGGGCAGATTCGGAAGACAGTTCGGCTTCGAGGGTCTTGAGGCTGTTGTAGATGTCGGCACGTCGCTGAAGAATGGAGTCGGCAAAAGCGTTCGGTCGGGATGCGAGCTCGGGATGGATGTTGTCGGAGGGGTCGTCAAGGTGGTTCTGCTGCAGACCCACCGCACCTGGCTGGAATGACTGGATGTCTCTCTTGTTTCTGTTGTGTCGTGAGGATGGGTTGTTGATCGAGGTTGGACGGGCCGAGAGCGTGAGTGGAAAGCGGGGTGACATGAGGAGTGCTGCCAGATCTGATCTGCCTGGGTTCAGGCAGCCGCCCACGTTGCCGCCTAGAACTGGGCGGGCGACCAGTCGACAGGGCAGTGCTGGCAATTGCAAGGGCACCTTGAGCACGTGCACACGCTCAGATGAAGCACGGCAACATAGGCGTTTGCGATGAAGAAGTTATAACATAGGGGTTGTGTTGGGGGTCACGTATGTGTTGTAGATAAGCTTGGTATTTCTAAGTATCTATGGGGCAGAGTACAAATAGTGACTGCCTTCAGCCACTTGTGACGCTATTACCTGGCAGGCTGTGTCGAGCCGGTGGTGTTGGGCGTGTGTGAGTGGTACCTTGGGCGCAGCATTGCCCAAGGGGTTCTCCAGGGGCATGGTCGGGAGGGATCTGCTGGCTTGAACTCTGACCGTGCCCGCCCCTGTCAAGTCTGACCATGAGGCGATCCGGTGCCAGGACACGTGGATCAGGGGTTCAAGCTCAGTGGGGAGGCAAACCTTATCGGCTCGCTTATCTGATGGGTCGCGTGGCGCGTCACCCCACCGTCCCGTCCCCACCCTGGCTGCCGCCGTCGCTTTGCAACAGCACCTCGTCACCGTCCGTGCAACCGCCCTATACCGCACCCGAGCGCATGTCCGTGTCCAGCAATATTTCCCGACATTGACACGCGTCGCACGACCTGGCATTACGTGGGACCGAAGACTGGTGGGAGCATATTGCTGTGACTACAGTCGCAGGATGCTCACCAGATTTGCCGACTGAAGACTCCAACCTCTCGTTGAAGAGGATCCCTTGCCCACGCGCCACATTTCGCATCAGTTCATACATCCCAGGAGGTTTTAACATGCTCACTAATTATTTCAGGTAGGAAACACCATCACGAAGTATGACGAAACGCATAGTTAATCGTGGCCATTCAAAGTCCCTTGGGCCTGCGGCGATAATTCAAGCGGCTGTCCTAGACGGCGATTCCTGGCACAAGGGTGACTCTCCGTTAGCCCTTACCTTATCCTCCCACGACTTTCTTATCCCTCGTCGACCTGGTACCACCGTTACACAGCATCCCATCCGCACTCTACCTTGCTCACAAGCGCCCTCTCGGGCTCGGACCTGTACTAGGGTGAAAGAGCTAACGGTATTATCACGCTACATCGTAAACGCAGAATGTCATGATACGTCGCAACTGACGGCAGCAACGGCAGCAACACTGCCCGCCTTCTACGGTAATCACGTCCCCTTATAGAACGGCGGATCAGCTGCCATGGACTGAGAACCGCCTTTAAGAGGATCACAATACCCTAGGTGAGCCGGCGTCTCGTTCATCGCCGCAGCCGTCTCAGGAAAGATGGCAACAACCAGACTGCTGACGGTGCATAGTGACAGGATATTTCTCTACGATTGCCAGCACTTCCAATCCCGCTGCTCCAGCCCAACAGCCAGCCCCTGTCTTCCTTCCCGAACGCTTCGCTCCAAAGGCCGAGACGCACGGAGAAACGACAACTTATTCACTATCTCTACAGCGAATCCCGGCTTTCACATCTATACACAGGAGGTGAGGCCCTTGGTTGCGGTGATAGAGCACAAGACTGACCGCGGTTGGCTCAACGTGGCAATCGGCTTCAACACTTGAAGCGGCGCCATCGTCCAACCATGGCCGTCCCATAAGTCATGACCTTGACCAGTTCCTTTAATTGCCGCAAATCCCCAACCTTTACATCAATACGCATATTTTCACACTGTCTACGAAGCAGGCCGCGATTCCTGTAGCTTCCGCAGTGCTTAACGCTTTCCCGCCATCTCCCATTTCTCCGACGAGAAGCCGAAGTCCCTACAGCTGTTTTGTGTGATCAGCCACGAGCAAGACAAAGCCTTTGCTCCACTCCCTCGCCTCCTTGATCGGCTGTTCTCCGTTACCTCCTACGGACGGCATCTTCTGCTGTCTCACCGTGGGCCTAACGCCTATTATGTGCCTAGAAAATAATGATCAGGAGGTTTGTCAACCAGAAGTCCGCCGAGGCTCCTCTCCCATGCCCAGATCCTTAGCTAACAGCGGCAAAGACCGTCTGCAGTCAGCCTCTCCTCCGACTCAAAGGCACCGGGGTTTTTGCTTCGATTTGGGGATGCACTCGCACCATGCATTAAGACCTCGTCTGATATGCCATCCAGCAACGCGACGTACGCTCCGAGCCGACTGGAATGTCTCGGACGCGCTATATTCCTCATGAACGACGACAGCAAGACTTATAGTCCGGCCTTCAAGCGCAAGGTCGAGCCCAGTGTCGTCAGGTCACTGAAAGCCAAGCTGCACGGGTTCAAACCCCTTAGCATGGTAAGACTGCCCAAGCAGGATGACGGTACTATCGTGTTTGCGCACGGGAACTAGACCTGTGCCTCGCTGAGGCCAGTCTGGGACAGCAGTGCTACCCTGGCCATGCAGAGCTCTGAATCTTCTGGGTAGGCCAAGTCCAAGCCAATCCCACGACCACGGATTCCGCGACAACGACGAGCCAAGGTAGAAGAGCCTTCCTGCAGCCCGCAGACTCTCCATACGCCAGCCCGGCCCCAGAAGCCATAGTACGGTCGGAACTATCACCACACGCTGGTAGTCTTCGCGTCGGCATCGCCGCAACCGCCCTCGCCAGAACCCCTCCGCTCCCTGACCGCCATTCGTTCGTCGCCTCTGCTTTGCCCTTGTATTCTCGGCTGCGTGTTTGGCTACAACGGCCTTCATTAGTCGTGCGTGGCGAGAAAGTCCCCATCTATATCTCGGGTATCCGCAGCCCCTGTTCCGACCTTGAAGCAGGCAAGGGGGTGCTCCTTGAGCTTACGCAAAGTCTCGTTCTGGCGCGCCAACTCCAAGTTTACGGTGACGGGAGGAACGAGCTCGTAAGGCAGGTCACAAACTCCAAGGACCTGTTGGCGGTGCATAGAGAGGAGAAGCACATGCTCGAGGAGAAGCACCAGGCGGGCCCTGTATGCGGCGGCCGGTCAAAAGTGGGTGCCGTTCCCGGGGAATTAGATGCTATGATGGCCGTTGAACATTCATCCCGTGGAGTAGCAGTCGAGGTCCGTTGCTAGACGCAGCCCCCAAGCCACGCCCACAATCGACACAGTCACGTCAAGCTAATGGTCAGTCGCTCGACAAAGTCGGTTTGACCTTATACACGGCTTCTTTCTTATTAACAAGCAGCTCTTTCTTCTTCTTCTTCTTCTTCTTCTTCTTCTTCTTCTTCTTCTTCTTCTTCGTCTTCTTCTTCTTCTCCTTGGATCGCTCGCTTCACCCGTTCAACGCGCAACGATATAGCAGCCTCTCGACCTGCTCCCTTGCCCCAGTTGGCCATCCCTCCACACACCATAAGCGTCACTGCGCCTTCCATTAGGAACACCGATCAAGATAGCACCTCCGGCCCGGCCGCCGCCGGCAAAGACCCCAACACCAGACCATTCGAAGCCACCGCAGCGGGACGGGGCACACAGGTTCTCAGTGAGCCGCAGATTCGCAACCCCTACCCCTACATCTCGCGATTCTTCTTTAATCGTCCGACCTTGAAGGCAGCCGCGGCCATCCGCGCGCAAGCCATCGCCGCTGCACTCGCCATCCAGCCGGACGTTGCGAGGCTCAAACAAGGGGAAGTGCGGTGGCCCGCCGTGTAAAAGACGGGCGACAAGGCATTGAAGCACAGTCTAGTACATCAGCTCTGAAATCAGGTGCTTGCCGGATACGGGGATCTGTATGCGGTGCCAGAGGCGAATCAGGGCACGCGTTGCTTTGAGACGGACGCGAGAAGGGTTCGAGCGTCAAGGACTTACTGTTTATGTATCAGAGCGAAGATCACGGCGCTCACAAGTAGGATGGAACGGAAGTAGATGCGGTCGCGGGGGTAGGAGCGGGAGCCGATGATGATGCCCCTGGGACTTTTGTGACGAATCGCCAGCTTGGGCCTGACAAGACGGCTGATGGCTTTAATGCGATATTTGATAGCCATCCATCTTATCACCATTCCTATTTTAAAGTAGCTCAAGCGTCGCATCACAGCCGCAGCCAGAGAGAGAAGCGGTAGACGTAGAGCCGCGCATAACCCAGCAGGCCCGACCAATTCAACCCAAGCGTGGCCTCAGCCGACAACGCAGCCCATCCATGCCTCCCGACCTAGCTGCCACTATACCACACTCCTCAAGGCAAGTGGCAGAAGCTCGATTACACTACCTACAGGGACATGGTTGTGACCAACTACCCCACTGCCGTCCCACCATTGCTTACGCCAAACAAGCCTCTCACCTAAATCCGTCCTGACTGTCGCCTGGTTCGGCTTATAGGCCAACTAGTAAGGAAATAGGCAGGACCTGCGTTGCTATATCTACGATACAAAGATATTAAGGCCAGCAGTCAGGGTACATGTCTGCGTATTTTCACCATAAGAATGTAGACTACAAAGTCACAGCATACAGGGGTGCAGCCAGAAAGCTCCACAAGGTCCTATGTAACAAGACCACTGTTCCTAATCCCCCTTCTCGTGTCTTCCATAGTATCCCTCAATATTCCCTTTATATGTCTGGAGAGGTTGTCCCGGGAAGACGATGGCGGCGGCAACAGCATTCAGTTAGAGTCAACAAGCCTATTATAAGTCGCAGCACAGCATGTTTCCATCGTTGGAGAGTAGGAAAAGATTAACTCTCTGACCTTAGGTAATACACAGAACCGCATTTCTTACGGAAGCTATCGTAAATTCACACAGATAGGTCGGAATATGCGTCCAGATAACCAAGATACATAGCAGGACAGGGCTCGGAGTGTTGTTAAAGAGCAGTCTGGATTATGGATTGGACTGACTTACCTCCCAGCAACATTGTTCCCTCCGCGTCCACGCTGCGACAGACTGTTGCATATGTTATGTCTTATTAGTTCTAGTATCTCAGTGCCTAGCACTGGCTCAATGCTTTGCACCCTCGTTGATGGGAAACTAGTGGGCGGGGCAATCCCTCACCCTGTTCTAGCCAAGCCTTTAACTCTATGCTTCGTGCTCTGAAGCCATGATATGTGGTAACTTGTATCTCACTTGCTTCTAGCTTTTTAGGCGCTACTTACTAGGTCATTCCGGCCTTTTCTAGGTTAATCCCGTGGTTATGTCAGCTGGGATCTAATGAATGGGGCAGTCTCTTCCTCTGTTTGGGTCTCTGGCTCTCTGATGCACATCGTCAGCGATCAGATGTAACAACTAGCATTGCAGCTTCTGTTCAAGGGCCGTAAACCATGCTCCATGCTTTGGGGTTTTTGCGCCGAGAAGGTTTATTCAGCTAGCTGTTGGCTATCTATCCTGCTAGCGTGGGGCAACAACTCCTTCGGCCGGATGACAACTTGCTTGCACCGTCCCAATATGCCCCTTAACAAAGGCGCATCTCAGACCAGATATCCGCTACCGCTGCAGAGTGAGACCGGATCTTTCCTCTAGACAAGCACTAGATCAAGCTGTCCTTGATGTGTAACACTCTCTTCAATGGAAAGCTAGACGTTGGCGTTACTTAACACGCCTTGAGCAGCAACCCAAAAGCTGACTTCTACATCGCCGTCCGCGTACATTGCCCCGCGCTCGACCCAATAAGGTATTTTGCTTTCGCTGAGCTGTTGCCCCAAGAAGAAGAGACAAGCAAGCTAGACCAGCGATAGGTATAGATCATAAGGGGACAGATGCAAGAGTAAGAGAGTTATATAAGGAACAGAAGATAAAATGCGAGCCAAGTGGCTAGAATGGCGGGTCAGCAGAGAGAGCAAAAGTACTAATTCTGGTGGCAGCTCGAATGTTATATATTGGCTGTGTGGTCCGGGCCACATTGTATTTACTGTAATAAAGATGATAGGACAGGTCGACTGGGACGGTTCTAGGTGAAATGGCTTATCTTAGAGGCGTCGTTTAGCTTATGCATACGAATGGCGCAGAATAAAACGAGTACCAGAACCTGCAGTATGCTGTTGGGCGACCGCCGGGAGTGTGGTTGCATCTTTCTGTATCTCGAGCTAGAAGAGTCTTGTATAAATCATAAAACAACCGCAAAGCACACGTCTTTTTTAGGGATGTAAGTGTGATGTTATAGTTAGATATCTAACAGTGGTATTTTCTACTAACAGGTAGCTAAGGCTAGATATTAATAATAGTACTAGAGGTCTTACTAGCTTACTAGTGTTTTATTAGTAAGTATGTAGTAATTAGTTATATACTAGGTAGGTAAGGTAGCTTATATAGCTTTATAACAGAAGAATAATTAGGAGTTACTTAGAAAGTAAATTGTAAAGCTATTAAAGTCTAAAAGGTATTTAGAGAAAGTATTATAAGTTAATTACTAAAAAGCTATAGAAGGTAATCTATCTATCTAGAATAAGCATCCTTATATCTTTAGTAGTTTTAGTAAAGGTAATTAACTAAAGTAAGCATAAGGTAAGTAGCTTACTTAGTACCTTATCTTTTAATTACTTTCTTTATTACTATATAACGTACTCGCATAGCGAGTGGGCCAACATAGCGAGTGGGCCACCTTCCTCTACCCTTCTACCTTTCATATAAGTTAATTAAACTACAACGTACGAAATTAATTAAAACTACTCCTTATCCTCTTCCTTATTACTGTCCCAAACTACTTCACAGGTTCATGCGTTATGTCCAGGCTTTCCGCAATTGCCACATCGTTGCGCGCATAGTTCAGCACCTTCCGTACAACCCTCCTTCTGAGGGTTATTCTGTCCTCCAGCATTAACACTACCCTTTTCTACTTATAGTGCCTCTGCTTCAGTAGTATTAAGTAACCCTCTAAGACGTAGTCTAGTCTTTTTTACTCTCTAGCGCTTACTTAGTATCTCTATCCCCATACGAAGCTTATGGTTCTTAGCCTTAATAATAGCAAGCCTATAGGCTAACTTGCTAATACCTCTGGCCTAAAAGTTAATTACTTTGTATATTGGTGTTAGTAAGCTACCTTAATGTGCCTAGATCTTCTTTTTAAGGAAGGAAGCACTTCGTACGCCCTCTAGTGCTGTGGTTAGTGTCTTTGCGTCCCAGGAGCCTTAGCTGCTTAGCCGTGAGGTTGAGGGTGTTAGCGTCTTTGGCTTGAAATCTAACCAAGAAATAACCACTTCAGGGTTAAAAGGTATAAGGCCTGCCTATCTAAAACCAGCTTATACGTTATCTTCCCTTATTAAGGCAAAGAATGCTGCTTTAAAGGCAGGAAAGAAGTCATCCTTAGTAATATGCGAAATCTGCATCTGCATTATCTTCTTAATTTCCTTGCTGTATAAGTACTTTAACAGGCTAAAGCACCTAACATTAAGAGGCTAGAGCTTGTGCAATAAATAGGGAGGTATGTAAAAAGCAATAATGCTTTATTCTTTATAGTATTTATTAAAGTTAGTTAATTTATAACTGTTGTAACTATTAAGGATTAAGAGGCAATAAGAGCCCTTTATATAAATCTGTATACACTAATTAAAGTGCTTTAGCTAATCTAAGCTAATATTATTTATTATCTATCTATTTTTGCTTAGATAGATACGCTATGTAGATAGGAATTAGCTGTTAGCATACTAGGAGAGAAGGTAATATTTACCCTTTATAATAACGTACAGAGGCATCGCCTAGCTATCTACATACACACCCTAAATAATAGAAACCTATTCCTAATTACTAGGCTGCTTTATATAAGGCCTTTTCTTACGGTTAGACGTTATAACAACCTTTATATGCAACAGCATTCTTATTAGGAACCCAGTCTTATTAAAATTGTAGATATCATCATTAAGTATTCTATACTTTGTAATTATGTTTTGCATAAGTGTAAACCAGCCTTATATAATTATAGGATCCTTAGCTAAGGCCCTTTAATAGTTAATTTAGCGTTAAAATTGCATTTTTAATTTAGGGATACGTTATACAAAGTTCTCTGCCTATTAGGGTCCTGTATGCATCCTGTTGCACGCGTTTAGGAGTTAGTTAGCTATTTCTCATACGTCTTTTTATCGCAGAGGGAACCCTTAATTAATTAGGTTAATAACTCGTTTAAGAATTACCTCCTCTTCTGTTATAGTCATCTTCATTGAATTTGGTCGTCTTTTAGGTCGTGTGATGCGTCTGGCGCGTCGGTTTTAGATTAACGTTTAAGGGACCTTAAAGGTTTAGGCTGCTTTTTGTACAGACATCTTTAGGTCTTTTTCAATAGCCCAGATGGCAAGGATAATACGACTTTTAATTAAGGAGGATGGCATGTTCGTATGTAGAAAAAAGTTAGTGTAAAGGTTAAAGAGGTAGAAAGTTAGAAAAGTGGCCCACTCACTATGTTGGCCCACTCACTATATAAGTACGTTAACTATTTTATAGTTTTTTTATTTTAACCTTTACTTATAAGTACTATAGTTATATATACATAAGCCTATCTATTTTTTAGTCTCTCTATAGGCTAATTATAATAGGGCGCTAATAGTAACACCTAGAAACAACAACTAGTTGCCAGCCTAGGCTATACTAACTAAGCCATTATTACTAACAAAAGGTCTATTAATACTAACACTCTTACTAGCACTGCTGTTAACACTACTTATATACCCTTAGGCACTACTAGCCCTATAGCCTAGCTAGCTACTATATAACCTAATAGATAAAGGATTAGCACTCTATAATAACTATTCTTCCTTCTAGCTACCTTATCCCTAAGGTATACACACGCATAAGTAATATAGACCCCTAAGGGTAAGGTTATAGCGTAAAACAGTCTACCCCGTAGTTTGCTATATTACCCACCTTATTAGCTAGCACCTACCCAGACTTAAACTAACAACCTCTGGCTCTAGCTATCAGGCTTTTATAAAGGTAGTAGTATCTAGTTATGCAGATATTAGTCTAACCGCAAGAGTGTTAGCATAATTGTAATAAGGTGCTAACAGTAACACCTAGAAACAATAACCAGTCGCCAGCCTAGGCTACACTAACTAAGCCATTATTACTAACAAAAGGTCTATTAATGCTAACACTCTTACCTACACTACTGTTAACACTACTTATATGCCCTTAGGCACTACTGGCCCTATAGCCTAGCTAGCTACTGTATAACCTAACAGATAAGAGATTAGCACTCTGTAACACTTATTCTAGGTAGTTATATTAACTAATACTTTTTTAGGTTATAATATTAAGTCTTTTTTTTAAACATCTAGTCTCTTTAGACCTATATAAGTAAGTAGGTTTTTATTATAAGTTATTTTTAAGGTATCTCTTATTAAAAGTTTCTTTTAATATTATTAGTAACTAATATAATAAAGTTAGATATTTCTAAATTTAGTAAAGCTTTTTTTACTAAGTATTATCTTACTAATTTCTTAATTATTTATAAATATAGTATTAAGATTAACATACTATATAGTTAGTATTACTTTAAGAAGGTTTACTATAAAATACTTATAAGTTTTTAGAAATATTAAAAGTATACTTATTAAAGTTGTTTTTATAATAAAAATAATAATATAATTTATAAATATAAATATTTTATAGTTTTTAAACTAGTTTTTATTATAGTTCTTAATAATTATAGTAAACTACTTATTAAATAAAGCTAATTATCTAAATAAAAGTAAAAAGTAAAAAAAAGTACTACTTTATTTAAAAAGTAAAGCTGTTATAAAAGTAAGTATAATTATTTTATTTAGTATAAGTAAATAATTATATTTTTTACTTAGCTTAATTATCTTTACTAAGAAAAGTAAATAGTGTTTAATAAAGGTTATAAAATAGTAGTTAAATAGCCTATAGATTTACTTTTAAACTTAGTAGTTAAAGTATCTTCTAAAGTATAAACTAATAGTAGTTTTAGTATTATAGACCTATCTTTTTTAAATTTACTAATTTTAATAACTCTTTTTAATAGTTATTTAGTAAGTAACTTATAAAGAGTTTTATAATTAAATATTCTAAATATTATAGTAGTTCTTTAGAAGTTATTAAAAGTACTAAAGATTTTTAACTAGTTTTTATAAGTTATTTTTATATTTATAGTTTTTTTATTTAATAATATATTATTTTATTTATTTTTATTTATTTATTAATAACATATTTAACTTTATATTTTAGTTTATATAGTTTTATAACAATATAGTTATTTATATTTAATTTTTATAATACTAACTTAAGTAGTATAATATAGAAAAATAAATAAACTTTTACTATATTTAGTAAGTTAAGTTTAAAGTTAATATTTAAGATTTTCTTAACAATTTTAAAAAGTCTAAATTTTTTATAATCTAACTTATTACTTAGCTTTTTTATCTTAGCATTTTGTTATTAAAGATATATACTATCTTCTTTTTAAAAAGTAGCTTTATTATTTTTAATATATTAGTTAGTATATTCTTTTATTTATACTTTAAATTCTAAGTCCTTAGTAATATTAATTTAGATTTCTTATAACTTATTAAAGTTAGCTATAGCTTTTAATACTTATAGTATTAGAATAGCACTATTACATAACTACATAATACCTAGGGAAGAGAGAGTGTACAGACTAAATACTTAGTACTTAGGGTGTTTTAACTAGAAGGTTTACAGACGCTTAGTCTAAACTAACTTATAATGTATAAGCTAGATATATCTACTTATACAAAAGGTAAATTTATAGTTAGAAAAGAGAGTTATAGAAATAATATCTTTAGTTTACCTTATATTTATCTTTATATAATTATACTAAGGGATTCTCTTATGTATAAAAGAGTCTGTTTAACATTAATTAGTAGTTACTTAGGTAATTATAAGTAGTTACATTATGTTATTATAAATTAGTAAGAATAAAGAGATAAGACCTAGCTTACTAAACGTTATATACTAGAAGTCTTAATCTTACCTACTGTTACCTTTTAGTAAGAAGTAAGTAGATAGAGAAAAGATATCTTATACTAAATTCTTAATCTTACCTACTGTTGCCTTTTAGTAAGAACTAGGTAGATAGAAGAAAGATAACTACTACTATAGTATTATAAAAGATAGATCTTTATTATTACCTTTTAGTAAGAATTAGATAAAGATTTTATTATATAATATTTAAAGTATATAGTTTACACTATAGTATTAAATACTAACTAGAATAATAACTTAACATTATATAATATAAAATAACTACTAACATTATAGTATTCTTAGATAAAATTAAGGTTAGCTAATAAGGCTAATAATAATAAGAAAAGAAACCTTACCTTTCCTTATATAAAGAGATAAGCACTAGAAGTAAGATCCTACTTAGTATATAAAAGAAGTTAATAAATCTAATTTTTTAGGGTAATCTAATTAATATTATAATAGGTCTATTTAATAAGAAACTTACTATATATATTAGATATATAATAAAAAAATACTAAATAATAACTAAGAAAAGAAATAACTAAAGACTTCTTTACATAAAGACTTTTATTAATAAACTACTTATTAATAAGATGTAGTTTATTATATATACTAAATAAAGCTTATATAACTTTTTAACCTAAAGGGTTTTAGACTTTAGTTTATAAAAAAGATTTAAAGTACTGTTAGAAGTAAGAGTTATTCTAACTCTTAATACTTCTACTTTACGTTATATTTCCTTTATTATAAGGAGTATTACGTAATATATATATATATATATATTATCTACTAGTTTAGTAGATTAATATATATATTGATTACGTAATCAGTATGATTACGTAATTAACTGAAGATTCTAGAAGATAGTTAGAGGAGCAAGATTAGCTTTATTTCTCCTCTCTTCTTCTATCTAGGTTAACTTGTTAAGTTAGGGTTATTGTTTTACGCAACTAAGGGTTACGCATGATATTCTGATTTATAAGCAGCTTACGCAAGTATGGAATATTCTAGTAAGCTGGATACGGTTATATAAGGGACTGTTTAGTCTAGTTCTATCTTCTGTTTCTTCTCTCTCTAAGCAAGCAACTCCTATAGTTATAATCTAACTATTATACTCTCTTTACTTCTCATATATCCTTATATCTATATTATTACTCTACCTCTATATATCTTATATTCTTGCTTCTATAAGATATATCTTTATATAAGGTTATATTCCTTATATATATTATTATCTCTTTATATCTTTAAGAGAGATAATAAACCTATTGTGTCAATAAGTACCTAGTAAAATTAGTTAAGAATATTAAATAAGAGTTTAATACTTAGGATAAGTAGATAACCTTTTATATAATAGCTATATCTAGCTATATAATAATGCTTATATAAAAATTTAAATTATTATAATCTAATTAATTAAACACTATTACTTAGATAAAGTAATAATAGGTTAAAATCTAAGATATCTTAATAAACTTAAAAGGTTATACTAAAAGAATTTATTTAATATTATACTAGTAATATTAATATTACAAGTAAATAAACTAAAGATTTAGAATTCTTAAATTATTAGTATTATAACGGTATATAATATATACGCACAGACTATCTAAGCGTTAGTTAACTACTGTAAAGCTTAGGTATAATTATCTAAGCGTTATCTAAGCGTTAACTAACTACTGTAAAGCTTATATCTAATTATTTAAGCGCTATCTAAGCGTTAGTTAACTACTGCAAAAGCTTAGATATAATTATCTAAGAGTTAACTAACTACTGTAAAAGTTTAGATAACTAAAGTAACTATTAGCGCTTTAACGCTTTAGTATATGCCTATTAATAACCTTATTTAAAGGTCTAAGTACTAAAGGTATTGGATATCTAGAAGTATATATAGGCTGTATTTTCTCTCTTCTAAACAGTTAGAAATTATTACTTTTACACATAACAATAATAAAGCTACCTTTTAACCTACCTATCTATTTAACCTCTTTTTTTCCCCCTTCTGTTAGTCTTACAGCTTAATATACCTATTTAGAACCTAGTAAGGCTAATAGTTACTTTTATTAAATAACTATATAACCTATAGGTAACCTAAAGACTAGTTATATAATAGTAATAGTTAGCTATATAAAATGCCTTTTTAGAAACTAGATTTACCTAGAAAGTTAATAACTTTCTTTAGACTTAAAGCTATATAACACCCTCTAGCTAAAAAGATAATATTTATAACTTACTACTAAAGCGTATTATATAAAATAGACTATATAAGCTAAGTATTATATTAGTTTTTTAAAAAACTAAAGAAAGAATAAAAACTATACTAGTAAGCTATATAACATCCTATATAATAAGGCTAAAGTCTTTATTAGTTTTTATTATTAGCTTTAGATTATAAAAAACTAATACTATACTTTATTTTTAAATATTTTTACTAATTATGTAAAAGAATTCTACTTATACTATATAGGCCTAACTAAGAAATAGAATAAGATATATAATATACTAAATAAGTATTTTAATACTAATATTAACTATTATCTTTATTAGGCTAATTAGACTATAATGTCTTTTATATAAGTTAAATAAAAGAATCTAAATAAGATCTTTATAAAAGTATTAAAAGTACTTCTAAATAAAATACCTCTTATATAATGTATACTTAGTTTAAGATTCTAAAGAGAAATTAAACTTTATATATAGGTTACTAAGGTCTATAAAGGTATACCTAAGCTAGAAACTACCCTTAGTAATCTTAAAGTAGATTATATATATAAAAAGTTTTTTTATAACCTATAGGCTTCTTTCTAAGTTACTCTTAATAAAAAGCTATCTTTATATAATGTTTACTTTATAAATAGATAGTATACCTTTAACTATAAAGATTACTAAAAGTTACTATATAGTAAAAGACTACTTAGATAGCTATATAACTAAGGTAAAAGACTACTTTTTAGGTTTAAACCTTATTATATAAATATAAATAAAAAGTACTTTATTTATAAAAAAGAGAGCTATTAGTTTATAAACTATATAAAAAAAGAATATAAGTATATAAAAAGGTAATACCTCTAAGTATATAACATACTTAAATAGAATCTTTATATAGATTTTACCTTTTACTTTTTTAACTTTAAGAAAAAAAGATCTAAATAAAAGCTTATATAATAAAGAGAAAGCATACTTAAGAAATAAAGAAGTATTTATATTTTTAATGTTTTTTATATTCTTTTATTATATAATAAAGAAAGATATCTTTTTAGCCTTAAAGATATCTAAGGTAAGGTAATTTATATTAAATAATCTTTATAGTATAATTTATTAAGAAGAACTTTAAAATATAAGTATAGCTAAGTTTTTAACTATAAGAAAGCCCTAAGTTCTTATATACCTATAGAAAAACCTTTATATAAAGATATCCTAAGACTTAGGATTAGTAAATATATAATTTAGAGAAAGTAATACTATTATATTTATAAAGACTGTAGAGATAGAAACCCTTTTTAGATAAGTTATATACTATATACTAAATATAACGTACTTGCATAGTAAGTGGGCCAACATAGCGAGTAGGCCACCTTTCTCTACCCTTCTACCTTTCATATAAGTTAATTAAACTACAACGTACGAAATTAATTAAAACTACTTCTTATCCTCTTCCTTATTACTGTCCTAAACTACTTTACAGGTTCGTGCGTTATGTCCAGGCTTTCCGCAATTGCTATATCGTCGCGTGCGTGGTTTAGCACCTTCCGTACGACCCTCCTTCTGAGGGTTATTCTGTCCTCTAGCATTAACACTACCCTTTTCTACTTGTAGTGCCTCTGCTTCAGTAGTATTAAGTAACCCTCTAAGACGTAGTCTAGTCTTTTTTGCTCTCTAGCGCTTACTTAGTATCTCTATCCTTGTATAAAGCTTACGGTTCTCAGCCTTAATAATAGCAAGCCTATAGGCTAACTTACTAATACCTCTGGCCTAAAAGTCAATTACTTTATACATTAGTGTTAGTAAGCTACCTTAATGTGCCTAGATCTTCTTTTTAAGGGAGGAAGCACTTCGTACGCCCTCTAGTGCTGTGGTTAGTGTCTTTGCGTCCCAGGAGCCTTAGCTGCTTAGCCGTGAGGTTAAGGGTGTTAGCATCTTTAGCTTAAAATCTAACCAAGAAATAACCACTTCAGGGTTAAAAGGTACAAGGCCTGCCTGTCTAAAACCAGCTTATACGTTATCTTCCCCTATTAAGGCAAAGAATGCTGCTTTAAAGGCAGGAAAGAAGTCATCCTTAGTAATATGCAAAATCTGTATCTACATTATCTTCTTAATTTCCTTACCGTATAAGTACTTTAACAGGCTAAAGCACCTAACATTAAGAGGCTAGAGCTTATGCAATAAATAAGGAGGCATACAAAGAGCAATAATGCTTTATTCCTTACAGTATTTATTAAAGTTAGTTAATTTATAACTATTATAACTATTAAGGATTAAGAGGTAATAAGAGCCCTTTATATAAGTCTGTATATACTAATTAAAGTACTTTAGCTAATCTAGGCTAATATTATTTATTATCTATCTATTTTTGCTTAGATAGATACGCTATGTAGATAGAAATTAGCCGTTAGTATACCAGAAGAGAAGGTAATATTTACCTTTTATAATAACGTACAAAGGCATCGCCTAGCCATCTGTACACACACCCTAAATAACAGAAACCTATTCCTAATTACCAGGCTGCTTTATACAAGGCCTTCTCTTACGGTCAGATGTTATAACAACCTTTGCATATAACAGCATTCCTATTAAGAACCCAGTCTTATTAAAATTATAGATATCATTATTAAGTATTTCATACTTCGCAATTATGTTTTACATAAGTATAAACCAGCCTTATATAATCATAAGATCCTTAGCTAAGGCCCTTTAATAGTCAATTTAGCGTTAAAATTGCATTTTTAATTCAGGGACGCGTTATACAAAGTTCTCTGCCTATTGGGGTCCTGTACGCATCCCGTCGCGCGCGTTTAGGAGTTAGTTAGCTATTTCTTATACGTCTTTTTGTCACAGAGGGAACCCTTAATTAATTAGGTTAATAACTCGTTTAAGAATTACCTCCTCTTCTGTTATAGTCATCTTTATTAAATTTAGTCGTCTTTTAGGTCGTGCGACGCGTCCGGCGCGTCGGTTTTAGATTAACGTTCAAGGGACCTCAAAGGTTTAGGCTGCTTTTCGTACAGACATCTTTAGGTCTTTTTCAATAGCCCGGATGGCAAGGATGATACAACTTTCAATTAAGGAGGATGGCATGTTCGTACGTAGAGGAAAGTTAGTGTAAAGGTCAAAGAGGTAGAAAGTTAGAAAAGTGGCCCACTCGCTATGTTAGCCCACTCGCTATGCAAGTACGTTATTTATACTTTATTTATTTTTATTATATAATATAGATAAGTTAGAGGCCTACTTTAATAATATAAAAAACGTTATTATATAACAAAATAGTATATATTTACTAATTATATATAAATAAGGCTATATACTTTTTAACGTTAGTTATATAGAAGCTAGTATGTTCTTTTTAGAAAAATAACTTAGATAACTTTATAAATAATTTAGTTACTTTTATATAGACTACCTATACTAACTTCTAAAGAATGCTAAGTATAATAATATAGATATATTTATTTTAAAAAAGGTCTAAAGGTTTTATTATTATTACTTATTATATAACCTAATACTAAAAAGGTTTAAGTTCTTAGTTAAAAATAAAAGCTACTTTAACTATAAGATAGTTATAAACATTATGTAACTAAGAAATAAAAATGTCTTTTATATTATTAATATAAAAACTAACTTTTAAAAAGTAATATTCTTAAAATCTCTTTCTATATAAGATACCTAGAAAACACTTTATAAATACTAGATTAGTATATATATAGGTTTACTAAACTATATTATACATTAGCTAAGTATAAACTTTATATTTATAAAGTTTAAAAACTATATAAAGATTATAAGTATATTATGTAATTAAATACTAGTAAAAGTATACTAAGTAGTTAGTAAGATTAAAAAAGTATATACTTTTCTTAGGTATATATATAATTTTCTTTATAATAAGATTAAATATTATATAGATAAAGAAACTATTCTCTAGATAGTAGTTAAAGCTTTAAATAATATAGCTATTTTACATAGTATTATATAACCCCTTTTTATCTTTAGAATATACCTATAGATTAATAAAGACTTATATTTATTACTTAATATTATATAATAAGCTAAGGCTATTTAGAAAGCTATAAAGATACTTTAGAGTATTTAGGTAGAGGTTAAGATTAATTATATAATTAATACTAAAAACAGTCTTAACCTTTAGAAAGTCTAATTACTCTCTATCTAAAGTAAAGTCTTAGTATAAAGAGAGAATAAAGACTAAACTAAACTATATAAAATCTAAGGTATAAAAGGATACACTATTATAGTTAGAATAATAAATAGTCTTACTTAGTTTTATATTTAGTATAAGTAATTATTCTAGCCCCCTATAAGCAGTCTAGTATAGCTTACCCTATAGAGAAGGAAATTATAGTATGTATAACCTAATAATGTAGTACCTCTAGCCTATACTAGATCTTAATATTGTAATATAGTATAAAGTACCTAATAGTATAGATTAACTACTAGTTTAGACCTTATATTAACTACAGCTGTAGACAGCTTTAGCTATAGCTAAAAATAGCTTTACTAAACCTACTACTAAGGTTACAAAAACCTTATAGCTTAAGTAACCTGCGTAGTAGTATAACTAACGTACTAATAATAGCTTTACTAAACTTACTACTAAGGTTATAAAAACCTTACAGCTTAAGTTCCTAATATATAAAGCTAAAGCCTATAAGCTATACTTTTATCTTATACCTTATATTTAATTCTAGATTAATCCTAATCTTTATTCTATAATATTAACTATTCTATTTTCTAAGATGTCTTTAAGGACTACTATTCTTAACCTATAGTCTTTACTGTAGCCTAGAGATTATTATGCCTCTTAGACTACCTACTAAAATCTACTAAAAACAGAAGTATATACTAAACAGCTTAGTCTTAAGGCTGTTAGTAGAGAGACGCTATTCTTCTTACTACTAGGTAATCTAAGGCGTAACATAGCTCTCTTTAGCCTAGCGCTTTTATCTAAAGATTAAGCTAATTAAGAAGTACGCCTTAAGATTAAGTTATATAGTTAGATATTAAAGGCAGACTTTATAAAAAAGCTTAATCTGTATATCTAGCCTAGTAACTTAAAATATTTTAGAGACGTTATAGATATAGTAGCCTAGGCTATTAAGTAGATAGATAAAATAAAGGTATAAAAATAGGTAGGTTATATAAGGCTAAGCTATAAAATATACTAGGATTTTACTAATAATAGTAAAGCTATAATAGCTTTTAGACTAAATTAGTAAACGTTAATCTTAAAGGTTAATAAGATAAATAAATTAGAACTTAGAGAGTAGTAGTATACCTAAGCATAAGTATAACTAGGCTGTTATAGTTATATAGCTAAAAGGTAATTAGCTAATAATGTAATAAGCTAAAATAATATTTATTTTTAATAATAGTTCTATAAGCATAATATAAGGCTAAAGGCTACTTAGTTTTATATTATATATATTAAGCTATACTATTAAGATAATACTATATAAGTAGTAATAAATTTAGATATTATATAACTAATCTTTTAACTATAGTTAAAAAAAGAGAAAGGCCTAAAAAAGGCTAAAGAATTACTATATAATAGTTACTATATATAAACACTATATACCTATCTTAAAAAGAGAAAAACTTTTAAGACTTAGCTATTAAGCTATGCCTAAATAACATTATTACTATCCTAAAGGCACTATATAAAGAATTAGATAGTATTAAAATAAATACTCTAATTTTATAAAAAGTATTTAGCTTTATATAATATAACCTTTAGAAACATAATTATATATAGATTTACTAAATATATATAATACATAAGATTAAGAATATCTTAGCTAACCTACATAAGAAATCTAGACTAGTAATCTAAAAGTATAAAGACTAAGAGAAAAAGAACCTTTTTACCTAGGCACCTACTATCTAGATAATAAGCTAAAGACTGTTACTTATCCTTAGACCTACCCTTATATAAGACTTTAAATACTAAAGAGAACTTTAATATATTATATAGGCCTATACCTAGTTAGATAATTACCTAATATACATAATTATTATATAACTACTAAAGAAATTAGAGAATAAATACCTAAAGAATATACTTTTCTATATTATAAAACTATTATATAGCTTAGCAGAATTAGGACTTTACTAGTATAAGACTTACTTAGAGTATTATAAAAATAACCTAGGCATAATAAAGTCTATATATAACCTTTGTTTACTATATATAATAAAGAGACTAAATAACTTAAGTTTTATAGCTATATAGATAGATAATACTCTTAGTTTTAGAATAACACCTTTTTTTTAAATAAAAAAAGAAGAAAAGCTTATATAAAAAAGGCTTTATATAAAGCTAAAGACTATTATGTTATAAAGTTAAAATATTAACTTTAATAGTAGTTAAATTTACTTATAAAATAAGAGAATTACCTTTACTTAAAAAGGCTAAGTTAAATAACTTTATGTTATTAATACTAATATATATAATGTATAATAATAATATATTTTATAAAAAGTAAGAGGTATATACCTTATATCTATTTACTAGCCTAAAGTATTAAATAGTTCATTAGTTACTACTTAGACTAAGTAGCTAGAGAAAAAGAGTATTAAAGCTTTAAATATATAACTTTAATAGTAAATTAGCTATCTAAACAAAGGTCTTAACTATATCTTACTAAATCTTACTTATATAAAGATATACATCTTTATAAATAGATTATTTATAAATAATGTAGATCTCTTTCTTTAGCTAGAATATATTATTATACTAGCTAAAGAAACCCTTTATATAATAACTACTCTTTATATTAAAGAGAACATTATATACTAAAGCTTAACTAAGTATAAAAGGGTTATATAAAGTATACCTATAAGTAAGCTTTATAGAATAACTATAGGCTTTAATAAGAGTATTTTCCTAAGTATAACCTTTAACTAGATTCTTTATATATTATAAATACTAAGAATCCTAGTTATTATATACTTAGACTTATAATCTCTTTATAAGTACCTTATGTAACTTAGTATAATAGATAAAAAGTAACTTATAATAAATATTATAAGCCTATAAAAGTAATATAGAAAAAAGAGATCTTAGAAGTAAGGTAGATTAATAAGAAAGATAACCTCTCTAACGTACTTATAAAAAAGATACTAAACTTTATACTAAAGTAATTAATTATAACTAACATATTATAGATATAGATAGAAGTATACGTTAAAAGGTTAAAAAAAGGTACTAATTAATAATTAGCTTATTATATAACCTTACTATTACATAATATCTATATATACTACCTAAAAGAACACTTTTAAATATCTATTTTTTAAACACTATATATAACTATAACTATAAATCCATAATTTACTATAATATATAACTTAACTAACTAAGAATTATTCTATATAAAGTATTAAGAAGATACATAAATCTAATTACATCTGCTTATTAATAACTATAGGCTAGATAGTAAAGCTACTAATATAGTAACCCTTTATTATATAAGCAGTCTTATAGCTAGAAGTACGCTTTTTACTAAGATCTATATAAGGCTTTTAATAGTTAGAAAGACTAAGACTAGTACTACTACTATTACTACTATTACTATTATTTTTACCTTTATCTAGATTATTACTTAAATTAACGTTATAACTATAATAAGTATAATAAGCGCTATATAACTACTAAAGATACTTAGTATAAGCACTACCTTAAAAGGTATAAATATAGAAGTAACCTTAGAAGTAAGGGTTAGTAGTAGTAGCTAGCATACTTATTACTATAGGTAATAGCTATATAACTTTAAGACTAAAATAGAATTACTAAAAAGTATTTTTAATAGTAAATAATACTAGTAATAAACTACTAAATATTAGTATTACTTATAATATATATCTAAATATTATATAAAAGTGTATTGATAATATTATAGTTTTTATTCTATAACTATTAGTATATAATAATAATAAGCTAAAAAGGATATTATATATTAATAAATAAAGCTAGTAAGAGCTTATAATTACCTTAGGTACTAGTAGGTAATAGTAGCTAATAGTTACTACTAAAGACCTAGGTAACATAAATATCACTAAAGGTATATACACTATAGCTAGTAGTAAAGGTAGAGATAAAAGACATTATAATAATTAATTAATTAATTTATATAAGGTACTATAAGAGGCTAAAAGTAATGAAAACTAAGTAAGGTATTATGTATAAAGTAGGAAAGTAATTAATTAAGAGAGAGAGAAAGTAAAAAGAAAGTTATTATTATTATTAATTAATTAATTAATTAAACCTAGTATATATAGAGAGAAAGATTAATATATAAAAGTAATAGTTATAAAGAAGAAGAAAAAGAAAAAAGAGAGAAAAGTAAAGAATATAAATAAGAAAGAAATTAAGGCTATCTATATAGTATTATAGATAGAAAGGTAAAGTAAAGGTAAAGTAAAAGAAAACTAAAAAGATTTATTACGTAAGTAATAAAAGACTTACGTACTTAACTAGATAGAAAGAAATATATAGAAAGTTATTTAATATTAGTAAAAAAAGAAAGAATTATTATAGTTTAGATTTATTATATAATAATTAGTAGCCTTACTTACTAAGCCTATACATAAGGTTATTAATAAAATAATTAGTAAAACCTTATTAGCTATAGTAAGAGATTATATAGTTATAAAAGAAAAGTTATAAGTATTAAAATAACACTATTATATAACTATATAATACCTAGGGAAAGAGAGAGTATACAGACTAAATACTTAGCACTTAGGGTGTTTTAACTAAAAGGTTTATAGACACTTAGTCTAAACTAACTTATAACGTATAAGCTAGATTTATTAACTTATACAGAAGGTAAGTTTATAGTTAGAAAAGATAGTTATAAAAATAATATCTTTAGTTTATACTACATTTATCCTTAGTAGAATTATACAGAAAGGGATTCTCTTGTGTACAGAAGAGTCTGTTTAATAATTTTATTATATATTTTATACTTCTTAATAGCTAAGGCTACCTCTTATTAAGTAACTTACTTATTATAATATTATTAAATTTACTTAAATATCTTTATAATTCCCTAATCTTTATATATATAAGTATTATAAATTTCTTTAATTTCGTTATATATTAATTTACTAGTTATATTAGTATTAATATAAGTACTAGTTTTAATAAGCTTTTAGGCTAGTATAAGGTTATCTTTGTTATCTTACTTTAAGATAACTAGTGTTTTATATAGTACTAAGGCTTTATAGTCTAGCTATTAGCTTAATATATTAGCTTTACTAAAAACAATTTTAGCCTTAGATAATTTAAAAGTTAAATTTAAAAAGAAATTTAAACTATTAAATTTATTATCTATTAAAGACTTTTAAAGTAGTAAAGTAGGCTAGGTTTTTGTAGTTAGTATAAACCTTAACTTTAAACTTAGTTTTAAATAGGTAAGGTTTTTATTTTTAAAAACTGTAATAATTACTATAAGTTCTTTATTATAGATTTAATAATTAAGTTTAAGTTTACTAAGATTTTAAAAAATATATATATAAAGGTATAGCTTTTTATTACTATCTTACTACCTAGGTTATTTACTAATAGTATAATCTAAAGGGTTAGTTTTAAGTTTAAAAGGTTTTCTAAAGTCTAAGATAACTAAAACTAGTTTTAAAAAGACTTATTATTTAATATTATTAAAGGCTTTTCTTTATTATTTTATTTATATAGAAAGAATATATTATTATATAAGCTTAATAAGAAGGTTAATCTTACCTAGGTATTTATTAAGAAATTGTTAATAAAAGTTAGTAAATCTAAGAACTAATTAAATATCTTTAATATTCTAAGGTTATAATTAGTTTGTTACTACTATAATATTTTTGTTTTTTATCTTAATCTTTCTAAGTATAATAGTAAATCTTAAGAAGTTAACTTATTAGCTAGAAAATATACTTTTTTTATGTTTTACTAAGAATTTAGCTTTTTATAGCTTTTGAAGTACTTCATAGACATACTTCTTATGTTTCTTAAGGTTATAAAAGTAAATAAGTATATTATTAAGATAAATAACTAAAGAATATATTTAAAAACATTTATAGTATATAGTTAATTATTATTTACAAAGTAATAAGTATACTAGTAAGTCTAAAAAACATAATAAGGTATTTAAAGTTACTATTTTATATACATTAAGGTATACTTTCTATTTCTTACTATCTTTTATTTAAATAAAGTTATAAGTATTTTTTAAGTCTAAAGCTATAAACTATTTTACTTTATATAGGTACTTTTATAATTTTCAAATAAAAAGTAAAAAGTAGTAGTTTTTAATTATAGCATTATTAGGTTATTAGTAGTTAATATAAAGTTATAGTTTACTATTCTTTTTTAGTATAAATAAGATTAATATCTTACTAAAGATATTAATAGTTAAATATAATTTTTTTAAGGTTCTTAGTAAGATACTTATCTAATACTTTTTACTTTACTTTACTAAGCTTATATTTCTTATAAAACTTTAGGGTATACTTCTTTTTTAAGTAGTATTTTATAAATATATAAGCTATATTTTAGTAAGCCTATTTTTAGTTTTTTAGTAAATAGTTTATAATACTTATAGTATTTTATAGAAATAAAGACAACTTATTCTTCTTTTTACTAATTCTTTTTAGAGTTCTTAAATTATTTATATTATATAGGTTTAATTCTCTTAATATAGGTAATATACTTCTATTACTAAGATTTACTTAGGGGTTACGATATATAATACTACTTTATATTTAAATATCTTTATTAAAGATACTTAGTTTTTTAATCTATGTCTAAGTTATTTTTCTATAACTATAAGATTCTTAAGATTATATCTAAGTATTTAATCTTTAAAATATTAAAGATTAGTTATTTTTAATAGCTATAGGTAACTATAAGAAGCTATACAGTTTCTTTATTAATAATACCTTAATTATACTTAACTATTTCTCTGTTTATATTTTAGAAGTTATAAAAGACTTTCTTATGTTACTATAAGATATTTTACTAATTTACTATCTATAGGAATATTAAATTTACTTATATACTACTGTTTATTATAACTTAAGGAGGCTATTTATTAATTAAGACTTCTAAAAAGAGGTATATATTATTTTTCTTAGTTACTATAACGTACTCGCATAGCGAGTGGGCCAACATAGCGAGTGGGCCACTTTTCTAACTTTCTACCTCTTTGACCTTTACACCAACTTTCCTCTACATACAAACATGCCATCCTCCTCAATTAAAAGTCGTATCATCCTTGCCATCCGGGCTATCAAAAAAGACCTAAAGATGTCTGTACAAAAAGCAGCCTAAACCTTTGAGGTCCCTTGAACGTTAATCCAAAACCAACGCACCAGACGCGTCGCACGACCTAAAAGACGACCAAATTCAATAAAGATGACTATAACAGAAGAGGAGGTGATTCTTAAACGAGTTATTGACCTAATTAATCGAGGGTTTCCTCTGCGACAAGAAGACGTATAAGAAATAGCTAACTAACTCCTAAACGCACGCAACAGGACGCGTACAGGACCCTAATAGGCAGAGAACTTTGTATAACGCGTCCTTAAATTAAAAATGCGATTTTAACGCTAAATTAACTATTAAAGGGCCTTAGCTAAGGATCCTATAATTATATAAGGCTGGTTTATACTTATGTAAAACATAATTACAAAGTATAAAATACTTAATAATAATATCTATAATTTTAATAAGACTGGGTTCCTAATAGAAATGCTGTTGTATGTAAAGGTTGTTATAACGTCTAACCGTAAGAGAAGGCCTTATATAAAGCAGCCTAGTAATTAGGAATAGGTTTCTGTTATTTAGGGTGTGTATACAGATGGCTAGGCAATGCCTTTATACGTTATTATAAAAGGCAAATATTACCTTCTCTTCTGGTATACTAACAGCTAATTCCTATCTACATAGCGTATTTATCTAAGCAAAAATAGATAGATAATAAATAATATTAGCCTAGATTAGCTAAAGCACTTTAATTAGTACACACAGACTTATATAAAGGGCTTTTATTACCTCTTAATTCTTAATAGTTACAACAGTTATAAATTAACTAACTTTAACAAATACTGTAAGAAACAAAGCATTATTGCTCTTTATATGCCTCCCTATTTATCGCATAAGCTCTAGCCTCTTAATGTTAGGTGCTTTAGCCTGTTAAAGTACTTATACAGCAAGGAAATTAAGAAGATAATGCAGATGCAGATTTTGCATATTACTAAGGATAACTTCTTTTCTGCCTTTAAAGCAGCATTCTTTGCCTTAATAGGGGAAGATAACGTATAAGCTAGTTTTAGACAGGCAGGCCTTATACCTTTTAACCCTAAAGTAGTTATTTCTCAGTTAGATTTTAAGCTAAAGACGCCAACACCCTCAACCTCACGGCCAAGCAGCCAAGGCTCCTAGGACACAAAGACACCAACCACAGCACTAGAGGGCGTACAAAGTACTTCCTCCCTTAAAAAGAAGATCTAGGCACATCAAGGTAGCTTACTAACACCAATGTACAAAGTAATTAACTTTTAGGCCAGAGGTATTAGCAAGTTAGCCTATAGGCTTGCTATTATTAAGGCTGAGAACCATAAGCTTTGTATAAGGATAGAGATACTAAGTAAGCGCCAGAAAGTAAAAAAGACTAGACTACGTCTTAGAGGGTTACTTAATACTACTGAAGCAGAGGCACTATAAGTAGAAAAGGGTAGTGTTAATACTAGAGGACAGAATAACCCTCAGAAGGAGGGTTGTACAGAAGGTGCTAAACCACGCGCGCGACGATGTAGCAATTGCAGAAAGCCTAGACATAACGCACAAACCTGTAAAGTAGTTTGGGACAGTAATAAGGAAGAGGATAAGGAGTAGTTTTAATTAATTTCGTACGTTGTAGTTTAATTAACTTATATAAAAGGTAGAAGGGTAGAGGAAGGTGGCCCACTCGCTATATTGGCCCACTCGCTATACAAGTACGTTATATAGAGACTTATGTTTATTTACTACTAGGCATCTATAAGTAGTAAAGTATTATAGTCTAATTAATTAATTAAATACTATAACGTAGAAAAAGTAATAATAGGTTAAAGTCTAAGATATCTTAATAAACCTAAAAGATTATACTAAAAGAATGTATTTAATATTATACTAGTAATATTAATATTATAGGTAAATAAACTAAAGATTTAGAATCCTTAAGTTATTAGTATTATAATAGTATATAATATATACATACAGACTATCTAAGCGTTAGTTAACTACTGTAAAGCTTAGGTATAATTATCTAAGCGTTATCCTATAAGCTCTAAAGTAATATAATACCTACAGGGTACTTACTATTGTACTTATAAGTACAAAATCTAGAAATTCGCTACTATTACTTAATTAAGTAATAATAACGATAGGTTAACAGGATAATAAGGTTAAAGGTTAAGTAAATAACGTTATTATGCTTAAACAAGCTTAAAATAACTACCTAAACGTTAAATAACCTCTTTAACCTTATTAAAGTTAAAGATAAAACTAAATCTAAGAATTCCTTAACTTTAATATAAGATAAAATTAGAATTAATAATTCCTTTAACTATAAGTTAAGATAGAACTAGATCTATTAAATCCCTTTAAACTTAACCTAAAATACGTTTTAAGATAGTTTCTAGTTAAACTATAACTAGTTTTCTAAACTAGATATAATAGCCACTTAAGGGAATTTTATCTATATATAGGGGACCTTTTTCCCTACCTTAGGACTTAGATATTCTATTATTATCACTCTTACTACTACTATTTATACATAATAATAATAAGACCATCTATTTAACCTATTTACCCTACTTCTCTATTTTACCTCTTTATTTCCCCTTCTCTATTAGTCTTACATATCTAAGCGTTAGTTAACTACTGCAAAAGCTTATATATAATTATCTAAGAGTTAACTAACTACTATAAAAGCTTAGATAACTAAAGTAACTATTAGCGCTTTAACGCTTTAGTATATACCTGTTAATAACCTTATTAAAAGGTCTAAGTGCTAAAGGTATTACATATCTAGAAGTATATATAGGCTGTATTTTCTTTCTTCTAAAGAGTTAGAAATCATTACTTTTACACTTAACAATAATAAAGTTACCTTTTAACCTACCTATCTACTTAACCTCTTTATTTCCCCCTCCTGTTAGTCTTATATATATTTATACTAAGAAGTACTATAGATCTAGGTAATTAATAATGTTATATTATTTTTCTATAGGCTTATAGGTCTCTTAGTACTAATAACTTAGCTAATATAAAGGTACTAAGTATAGGCTAGTATAAGTAAAAGTATATTTATATTACTAGCTAGCAAGATAATAAACATAAGGTTATTAATAGCTAGTATAATATTAAAAAGAACGATAGCTAAAATAGGCATACTACTAGTTAATATAATAAAAAAGTTTAATAAGTTAGATTTTTATTAGTTACTAGCTAAAAATAAGTTATATAAGATAATAGACTTAGGTTTAGTCTTACTAGTATTATTAGTTATAAAAGTGCTTTTATATAAAGTAAGGTTAAGATAGATAGAAAAGACTAAGGCCTTAACCTTTTTAGTATTTTAATTAGAAATAGTCTATTTAGTATAAACATAAATATAGGCCTTTTAGTTAGTTATTCTTATATAGAAATTATTTTTAAGATAGTGTTATTTTTAGGTACCTTATAAATGTAGTATATAGTAATAATTATAATAGCTAAATTAATAAGCTTATAATTAGTAAGCTAGTTCTTAGGCTACTTAGAATTCTTTATAAAAGTATTATTATTTAGGTTAATAGTAGTTTAGATCTTTTTAGATAAAGACTTTAGGATAGCTATTAGCTTAGCTTAAAAGCTATTTTTAATTAAGGCTAATAGTTTCTTTAATACCTTAGGGTTAATCTTACTATTAAAGTTACTATTTATATATTTAATATATTAGACCTTACTAAAGCCTAAGGTTTAGTAAGTATTACCTTTTATTCTCTAATAAGTCTTTATTTTAGTTTATATATTAGTATTTAGAAAATAGCTATTTAAAAAGTAAATAATACTATTCTAAGTAAGCTAGTAGTTAAAGTTTATAAGACTAGCTATATTCTTATTTTATTTATAGTTAAGATATTTTATAATAACTAAGTAGTTACTATTTATATTTATAATATATCTTATAAATATAATACTGTTTACTTATTTACTAGCTAAAGTATTCTAACTACTACTAAATCTCTTAAATATAATAATAATAATATACTAAATAGTAAATAAGTATAAAAATAGTTAAAGTAATAGTAAATTACTAGTATAAGTAAGATAATAGTCTTAGTAATACTTAGAAGATAAAAGACTTATTTATAAACTAAAGAAAGGTAAAAGGTTAGCTTAGTAAATAGCCTAATATTAAGTAAATTAAATAAAGAAAAAGAAGTTAATTAAAAGACTAGTAAAAAGAGTAAAAGACTAAGAAAATAAAAAAAAATAAAAAAGAATATATAGCTTTAGCTAAAAGCAAAAAGTTTACTAAGAAAAAGTAAAATACTAAGTAAAAAACTAGTCTAAAGAAAACTAAATTAATAACCTAAAAGATTTTAGTTTTTTTTAATACTTTTTATTAATCTTTATAGTTATTATAAAGTTATATATAAAAAGTATACCTTTTATAATCTTATGTTTACTTTTTATTAAGGCTATTATTATTTATTTATATTTAGTATAATTTTACTTATTATAAATAGTATATATATAATAGTTATTATTTACTTTAGTAAGTATCTATAGTATTTTAAAAATAATGTTTTATTTTAAGTTAGTTTTTTAACTTATTATTATATTTTTAATCTACTTAGTTAACTTAGGTAAAACTAGTATCTTAAATACTAGCTTTATAACTAGCCTTTAGTTAGAAATCTCTTTAGGCTCTAAGGTTTTCTTTAGTTAATTTCTGTTTATTAGGTAGTTTATTACTTTATTTTACTTAATAGCCTTATTCTTAATTTCTTATAATTTTTCTTTAAAAGCTTTAAAGTTTTATAATTATTTAGGTATTACAACAGCTATTATGTTTATTTATATATTATTATATACTAGATAGTCTTTCTATTTAACTAAATACTTAGTATAGATTTCCTTATATTTATCTTTATAAGTCTAGGATTTACTTATAATTCTTTTAATTTTATAGTGTTTATATAGCTTTACTTACTTATCTTATTTCTTTTTACTTTCTTTTACTTAGACTAAGGTAAGGTAAGTATTCTTTTTTTAAAAAAGGTCTATACCTAGTAAATTAGTAAAAGTAACATAGGTTATAAATATAACTAGGTATATATTAATAGTTTATTATAATTTTAGTTTATAAGCTAGTTTTCTAAGTTATATTTAAACCTTAAAAAGTTTTACTTACTACTAGCTATATTTAACTATAGGTTTTCTTAGTAGTTAGCATTCTATTTTTAGTTTTAAGTATATATTACCTTAAAGTATATACTATCTATTTATACTTTTTATTATATTAGGCTTTAGAGTATATTTAAGCTAACGTAATAAGAAGTTTTACTTCTTTCTAAATTATTTCTTTATTTAATTAAAAGCTTATATCTCTATATAGTTAAAGTACTAAATTAGTTTAAATCTTATATAATAGCTTATTTAGTAATATATTTATAATACTTTAGTAGGCATTATTTATGTTTAACTAAAGACTAGGTTAGACTTAGGTCTATAGTAAGTCTATATATAATCTAAAAAACATTTTAATAAATATCTTTAACAGTTTAATTCTTTTTCTTAAATAAACTATTAATTTATAGGCAATATATAGTTAAGTAAAAAAGCTTAATACTAAGCTTTTTTTATAAGGCTTTTTATATAGCTAAGATAAACTTAACATCTTAGTTAAATATAATAGTCTTAGGTATTCTTTAGTTTTAAAGTTAAAGCTATTAAGGTAAAACTTTAGCTTAATAAGTAGCTAAGTAGGTTATATATCTTAGTATAAGTATACTACTTTTAGTAAACTTATTTATTACTATTAAAAGGTTATTAAAAATTAAAAATCCTTTAGTTTTTTATAATATAAACCTTATAGCTACTTTTAGTAACTTAATAATAAAGTCTATAGTTATAGTATAAAAAAGTATTTTTAGTATCTTTATTAACTAGTAAGCCTTTAGCTTTTAAAAGCATAATATAGTATATATTAAGTAAGTAGAAAAGTTAAAAATATATTAGTATATTTTATAGTTAAGATTCTTAATCTAAAATTAGTAAACTAAAGTATAAATTATATACTTTTAACCTTAGTAGTAATATTAGTTATAAGTATTTATAATAATGTAGTTATTAAATAAAGGTAGTTTATAAAGCCTTTTTTTACTACTTAGTTTTTAAAAGTATAAAAGGCTGTTTTTTTTAATAAAAGGTATATATAGGTTATTAACTTAGTTCTTAATTATATCTAGTATACCTAATTATTTTTTATCTTAGGGTTAGGGTAACCCTAAGTAACCCTAAGTAACCCTAAGTAACCCTAAGGTAATTAAATTATATTAAATAAGGATGTCTCTTTAAGTATCTAATAGCTATATAGTTATCTATAAGTAGTCTGCTAGAATAGCTACTAAAATAGTCTAAGGATAGCCTATTACTTATCTATTAGTTAGGTACTAGATAGCTAGTAGTTAGCTAGAGATTTAGCTATTCCTTTAGCTAATAAACGTACTAGAAAATAACCTAGCCTATAGCTATTAGGTAGCCCTCCTTCTAGTCTTATAATTACTATAAAGTTAGCTATTAAAAGTATATTACTACCTAAGTTAATAACTAAATATTTTAAAGTTCTTAGTAGTAAAAGAATTATTTTAATTAAAGTGTAAGAAAGAAATATAGACCTTAGTGTATAGAATATAAAACCTAATAATAAAACTAGTTTCTTATATATTACTCTAACTATCAATCTTATATAGAGAATAATAAATACTATTTATTTTAACCTAACTAGTAGTATGCTTAAGATAAGTATGCTAAAAGACTTTAATAAGAGATAGATAACATACTAATTTAACTAGGTAAATTACATATTTATAAAGAAATTCCTCTAAATTATAACCTAATAGATAATTTATATTTTTAATAGATAAAACGCTTTAGAAAAACTTATAAGAATAAATAAATTTATATATAGTAAGTTCTCCTTAGGCATAATTTATTAATTCTTATGTATGATAATACATGAAAATATAACTATCTAAATAATAAAACTAATTTTATATAATAGCCTTACAGTACTACCTACTATAAAGTTAACTATATAACACTAGCTATTAACTTTAAGGATAATATAAAAAGTAAAAGGTTTCCTTTAGTTATAGTTAAAGAAGATAATAGTTGACTAGTAAGATAGTACTTATAATTTACTACTTATTATTTACTACTTACATAGATAGTATATAATAAACTATATAATGTTTGAAAGATATTAGCCTTTTAAAAAAAAGGCTAAAGAAAAGATGAAAACTGTATAAGAAAACTGTATAATATTATTAATAATAAAATTACAGTCTTTATTTACTTTTATATAAATTAGATAGAAAAACCTATATAAAGTAATAGTTAAAGTACTAAAAAGATTACTAAATAGGGTTTAGCTTATATAAGAAGCCCTTAGAAAAGAATACTAAAGAGAAGTACTTCTTTATATAATAACTATAAGAATATATATAAGGATTTCTAAACTAAAATCTCTCTTTATATATTGAAAACGTATATATAGAGTACTATTTTCTAATTTATATATATTACTTTAACTTATAATAAATAAAACTATAGTACTATATATTATTAGCTGTAAAGATTAAAAAATAATAAAGATACTAAGGATGAACTAACATTATAGTTCTTACTAACGTTATTATTTTACTGTTATATAATAAATAAAAAGGGGCTTTTTAGTACCTAAGACTATAAAAGTAAGTTAATTTATTATATATAAGCTATATAGTATAACTTAGTAAAGTAAAGTTTAAAGTATAGGTATTATAAACTTCTTACCTATAAAAATGTCTTAGGTAGTAATTTACCTTTATAAAACCCTATATATAAAGGTTACTTATAAATCTAAAACTAAATATATAGATTATGAAGTAAATAATTAATATAATTTACTAAAATAATTAAAATAGAAAACCTTATTAAATAAGTAGTCTAATACATTCTATTTCTAAATATAGTAACCGTTTTCTTATTTTTATTACATAATGTAGGTAGGTTAAAAGCATACTTTAATAGTATATCTAACACTATTATCTAAAAAAATAGATAGATAGTCTTAGTTATTTAAAGAATAGACCTCTTTACTTCTTAATATTAGCTAAATAGAAGCTTAGACATTTTTAATACAAAGATAACTAAGGAAACTATATAGTAAATTAAGGCACCCTTATAAAAACTACCTGTATAAGCTTCTTAAGAATGCTAGATATATATATATAAATAATGTAATTTTAAAAAAGGTTTAAAGGTTCTATTACTACTACTAAGTATACAACCTAGCCTTATAACGCTTTAAGTTCTTATTAAAAGACAAAAGGTACCTTATTAATAAGATTATAGTAAATATTATTTAACCAAGAGATTAAAAAACCTTATACATTATAAATAAAAATATTAGTTTTTAAAGTATTATCTTTTTAAAATCTCTCTTTATATAAGATATTTAGGATACCTTATGTTAATACTAGATTTATATATATATATTACTTTACTATATTATATATTATCTAGAGACTAATTATATTCTACTAAAGTTTAAGAATAACATAAGGATTATAGATATAATATAAAAAAAGATACTTATAAAGGCTTACTAAGTAGTTAGAAAGATTAAAAAAAGTATATATACTTTTATAATAATTATGTAATATTATTTCTAGGGGATTAGATATTATGTAGATAAGGAAACTATTCTCTACACAGTAGTTAAGGCCCTAAATAATATAGCTAGTCTTAATAGTATTATATTTACCTTTTCTATATTTAGAGTATTTTTATATATAAGTAAGAATTCTTTACTGTTACTAAACATTATGTAAAGCAAAAAGCTATTTAGAAGGTAATAAAAATTGTAAGACTAACAGAAGGGGGAAATAAAGAGGTTAAATAGATAGGTAGGTTAAAAGGTGGCTTTATTGTTATTATATTTAAAAGTGATAATTTCTAACTATTTAGAAGAGAGAAAATACAGCCTATATATACTTCTAGATATCTAATACCTTTAGTACTTAGACCTTATAATAAGGTTATTAACAGGCATATACTGAAGCGTTAAAGCGCTAATAGTTACTTTAGTTATCTAAGCTTTTACAGTAGTTAGTTAACTCTTAGATAATTATATCTAAGCTTTTGCAGTAGTTAACTAATACTTAGATAAAGCTTAGATAATTATATCTAAGCTTTACAGCAGTTAACTAACGCTTAGATAGCGCTTAGATAATTATATCTAAGCTTTACAGTAGTTAGTTAACGCTTAGATAATTATACCTAAGCGTTATAATACTAATAACTTAAGGATTCTAAATCTTTAGTTTATTTACTTATAATACTAATATTGCTAGTATAATATTAAATAAATCCTTTTAGTATAACCTTTTTAGGTTTTATTAAGATATCTTAGATTTTAACCTATCTAAGTAATAGTATTTAATTAATTAGATTATAATACTTTTAATACTTATAGAATGTATTAAACCTACATAGTATAAGAAATCAAAAGTAAAACTACTAAGCTAGTTAAAAAGTTAAGAGTTATTAAATAAGGCTATAGAATTATAAGTTACTTAAGTATCTATAGTATAAAAATAAGTTAGAGTCTAATTTTAGCTTTAAACTAATACTTTTATAAGATATAGTAATAAAGAGAAAGCTTGAAAATATTATATAAGCTTATACTTTAGCTTATAACCCTTTTTAGAAGACTATTATTATATAACCTTTTATAAAAATCTAGAATTAATATTTAATAGGCAGCCTACTATATATATGTATAGTATTATATAGTTTAGTATAATTAGGCCTTTAGTACTTTAAGATATACTATAATTACTATATTTAAATTCTAAAGATAATAGCGTAAATATATAACCTACATTTACTATATACTATAGATACGCTAAAGAATTCTAGTATTATAGTAATATAGATAAATAACATCTTTAGATTTATAATTATATAATTTTTAAAAAAAGAGAAAGACGCTCTAACTAAGAGAAAGCTTTATATAAAGCTAAAGATACTTTTAAGCCAGAATTATAAAATTAAAATTAATAAAGAAAGGATTTAAATATTAAATAATAAGATTACTTTTATTTAGAAAGAATAGGTTAACTAGGTATATATAATTATCTACAATATAGAAGATATATAGTAGTAGTATATTATATAATATCTTAAAAAGGTATTACTAATATCTATTTACTAAGTAAAGGTCTTATTTAAATTTTAGTTATATCTTTAATAAAATAGCCTAACTAAAAGAATATTAAAGTATTAAATATATAATATATCTATATAGTAGGTAGTATCTTATAGTAGGTAGTATACTTTTATCTATCTTTCTATGTTTTATATAAGTTAATTTAGCTATAATATATAAAATTAATTAAAACTACTTATTATTTTCTTTTTATTACTATCTTAAACTACTTTATAAGACCTATGTAACGTAGTAGTTAAGCGTCTGGTAGCGTCTGTACGTTTTTTTATATAGACGGTTAGTTTAATCCTAACCACAGAAACCCTCTTTTAGGTATATGTAACTAGCTAGATTAGTAACCTAGCTAGGACCTATATACACAATAGGGTAACTACAGAGCTACCTAATTAGCCTATAGCTAGGCAGGTAGATCCACCTTTAGGTTCTTATTAGGTATTATTACACTAGGTATATTACTGCATTAAGACACTAAGATCTATATGTTTTTCTTCCTAAGGTTTTTTATATACTAGAGCCTAGGTTTTTTCCTTAAAATGTTCCTAGCAGTCTGGCTTACTAAGTATAACGTATTAAGAAACTGTATCTACTAGGTAAGCTTAGGACTATAGAGGTAACCTTAGGCCCTTTATAACTATAGCCTAATATAACTACACATTATTAAACTACTTTATAGGTTTATATATTATATTTAGTCTTTTTATAATTACTATGTTATTATATATATAGTTTAGTATCTTTTATATAACCTTCTTTCTAAGAAGTGTTTTTTTCTTTAGTATTAATACTACTTTTTTTTACTTATTATACTTTTACTTTAGTAATATTAACTAACCTTTTAAGATGTAGTTAGGTCTTTTTTACTTTTTAGTACTTACTTAGTATCTTTATCTCTATATAGAGGTTATAATTCTTAGCCTTAATAATAGTAAGCCTATAGGCTAACTTACTAATACATTTAGACTAAAAGTTAATTTCTTTATATATTACTATTAGTAAGATACCTTAATATTACTAAATTCTCTTTTTAAGAAAAGTAGTACTTTATATACTCTTTAGTACTATAGTTAGTATCTTTAGGTCTTAAGAGCTTTAGCTACTTAGCTATAAGTTTTATAACGCTGGTTTTTTTAGCTTAAAATCTAAGTAAGAAATAACTACTTTAAGGTTAAAAGGTATAAAGTCTACCTATCTAAACTAGCTTATATATTATTTTTATTTCTTAAGGTAAAAAACGCTACGTTAAAGGTAAAGAAAAAGTTATTCTTTATAATATGTAAAATCTATATTTATATTAACTTTTTAGTTTTCTTACTATATAAGTATTTTAATAAGCTAAAGTACTTAATATTAAGAAGCTAAAGTTTATATAATAAAGAAAGAGGTATATAAAAAGTAGTAATATTTTACTTTTTATAGTATTTATTAAAGTTAGTTAATTTATAGCTATTATAGCTGTTAAGAATTAAAAAGTAATAAGAACCTTTAATATAAGTTCTTATATACTAATTATAGTACTTTAGCTAATTTAGGCTAATATTATTTATTATTTATTTACTTTTACTTAGATAGATATACTATACACCTAGAAATTAGGTATTAATATACTTTAAAAAAATCTATTTATACTTTATAATAATATAAAAAGATACTACCTAGCTATCTATATATATACTTTAAATAATAAAAGACCTTTTTTTAATTATTAGGCTGCTTTATGTAAGGCCTTTTTTTTAGCTAGAAGTTATAATAATCTTTATATATAATAGTATTCTAATTAAGAAACTAGTCTTATTAAAATTATAAAAAATATAATTCTATATTTTATTATTTATAATTATGTTTTACATAAGTATAAGCTAGTCTTATATAATTATAAGATGTTTAGCTAAGGCCTTTTAATAGTAAGTTTAATATTAAAATTGTATTTTTAACTTAGAGATATATTATATAAAGTTTTCTACCTATTAGGGTCTAGTATACATTCTATTATATATATTTAGAAGTTAGTTACCTACTTTTTATATATCTTCTTATTACAAAAGAAACTCTTTATTAATTATGTTAATAACTTATTTAAGAATTACCTTTTTTCTTATTATAGTTATCTTTATTAAATTTAGGTACCTTTTACCTTATGTAATACATCTTATACGTTAGTAGTAAAAGGTTAGTTTAGAGACCTTAAAGGTAGAGGTAGCCCTTTAAATAGACATTTTTAGGTCTGTTTTAATAACCTAAATAGTAAGAATAATATAATATTTAATTAAGGTAGATTATATATTTATATATAGATAAAGGTTATTCTAAAGATAAAGAGGGTAAAATTAGAAAGATGTATACTACTTACTATAATGCGCTAATTACTATATAGGTACGTTAACTTTAATAGCTAACTAGTAATAATAACTTTATATATACATATTAATATAAAGGTTAACAATTTATAAGTAATTACTAAAAGTACTAGGAAGTAGATAGGCCTAACAATTCTTACTAGTACTAAGAAGAATAATTAAATTAGTAAGAGTAAAAGCTATAATAACTATTATATAAGGTATATAATAAAGAATTAAGTAAAGATATAGCTTTAGTACTATAATTAGAAACTAAAAGCCTTAAATTAATATAATACCTATAGGGTATTTATTATTATACCTATAAAGTCACTATAATTTAAGTTCTCTATATTTAAATAGTACTAGATTCTAATTAATAAGTTTAAAATCTTAGGATTTACTATTATTACTTTATTAAACAGTATAAAAGATAGATTACAAGAATAGTAAGGTTAAAAGTTAAGTAAATAACGTTATTATGCTTTAATAAGCTTAAAATAACTACCTAAACGTTAAATAACCTCTTTAACCTTATTAAAGTTAAAGACAAAACTAAATCTAAGAATTCCTTAACTTTAATATAAGATATAACTAGTATTAAGAATTTCTTTAACTATAAGTTAAAATAAAACTAGATTTAATAAATAGCCTTTAAACTTAACCTAAATTAGGTTTTAGAATAGTTTCTAGTTAAACTATAACTAGTTTTCTAAAGTAGATATAATAGTAACTTAAGGGGATTTTATTTATATATGGAGAATCTTTTTCTTTACCTTAAAGACTTAGATATTCTACTACTATTACAAGTATTACTCTTACTACTACTATCTATATATAATAATAATAAGACTACCTATTTAGCCAATTTACCCTACTTATCTATTTTACCTCTTTATTTCTCCTCTCTATTTACCTTATAAAAACCTTATTAACTTATATTTATATATAAAAAAGAAAAAGAGGAATTATTATAAAGAATTAATATATAAAAGTTATTAAAAAAAAGATGTAGAAATATAAGAGAAGTAGAACATTTATACTTATTAAAAGGAAGCCTCATTTAGTAGTTAAGATATATACTTTAAGGGGTAAAAAGAAAAAAGTAAGGTAAAAAGAAAGAAGCACCTTTTCTTACTAATAAATGTTATATAAAAAAGAAGTTATTAATATTTTAATTAGCTAAAGTAGTATAATTAACATTAGTAAAATATAATTAGTATAACCTAGTATCTATCTATAGTGTATATATAGCTAGAAAGAAAAGATTACTAGTATTAGAATAATGTTTAGTAATAGCTATATATTATAATAGTATTTAATAATTTATATAGCCTTCTAAAGAGCCTATACTATCTATCTTAGACTTTAATAGACTAACTTTTTAATTTTTATATATTTCTACTTCTACCTATACTTTATAATAGTTACAAGCCTAGTTTACTACAGACTATTTCTTACTAACTCTACCTCTTATAAATACTAGGCTGTATTAGCTACCTACTTATATAATTTCCTATTATTCTCTCTTTACTAAGAATACTAGACTTGCTTCTTATTTACTACTATAATAAGCTTAAAATCTAGCTTTAACTTAGTTAACTTACATCCTACTAAGACCTAGCTAGTATTAACTTATTCTTACTTCTAGATAGGTAGCCTTACTTCTTACTACTTTAGTCGTAACTACTATAGGTAGTCTAAGCTTAACTAGCTAACTAGCCCTCCTTAGGTAAGGCTAGTTATAATAGGATAGACTATACTATATTCTTTAGCCTATTATAAAAAGATATAGTAATTTTTAGGTTAAAAGTTTAGTAGTATAAATTAGTAAAAGATATCTTTTAAAGATGCTACTAAGGGTAGACCTTCTACTTACTAAAAGTAGCTAAATCTAGTATTTTAAAGTAGATCTTACAGTAGTATAAAATACCTAGCTTAATTAAAATAGTGTAGTCTAAGCTAAATTCTCTAAGAAAAGTAAGAAATAGCCTTTTACTAAAAAGTATTACCTTTCTGACTAAGCAGTATTACTTCTTAATTAACGTAAGATACTTTAAGAAAAGCATTATCTAAAGTTTACTTAGGTACTTAAAGTAAGTACCTATATACTTCTAGCCTATTGTAAAAGCACTAAAGTTAGAAGTATAATTATTACTAACAATAGGCCTTGTATTTTTAGAAGCTAAATCTTAGGGAAGATTCCCCTGTGATTCTCTAGGGAGATGCTGTCTTAAATAGACCCTGCACCCTAAGACACTCTGCTAACCTTAGTAGTAGGGTCTAGTAATAAATTACGCCTGTACTATAAAGCGCCTATAACAATTTTGCCTCTCTTTAGGCTGCTTATTCTTAAGTAGCCTAGGGTATTAGTAGGTTTTAGTTAGAAGTAGTAAGGGTTTTTTATATAAGTTAGTAGTAAAACAATAGTAATTTTAGTAAGTATACTAGTTTATACACCTGCCCCTTCTGCCTCTAAAACTTTTTTCTACTTTTCTAATTTTTTATTTTATTATAGTATTTATTACTAAGGTTACTTTACTTTTCCCTAATTATTACTATAATATAAATTTACTATTTTACTTATAAAACGCTAGCTTTATTAATTCTTTTTTACTACTCTCTTATCTTTTAAATATTATTAGGTTTTACTTATATATTACTATCTTCTTAATACTAACACTATAGTAAAATTCCTTAGAAAGCGTTATAATAAGAATATAGATACTGTTTACACCTATATTACTAAAGCTACTATAACTTATGCTTATAATAAACGCTATTATAAGTATTATAATACTAGTAAGCTATCTAATACTAAGGTTAATAATAAGGTATACCTTTTCCTTAGTATTTTACTAACTTTTTTAACTTATTTTAATTACTTTAGTCTTACTATTTAGCATAATTAAGTAAGTATAAGTCTTATGCTAGTATGTCTTGACTTACTCTCTCTATACTAAATAACAAAATTATAAAGTATTAAAAATATATACTAATAAGCTTATTTATTATTTAACTTAGGCTGTAATATAAACTATTTTAAGTTTTAATAATTAGTTAGGACTTCTATAGGTATTACTACCTTATTAACATAATATTACTAGGCTTTAAATAACTTAACTATTACTAGTATCTCTTTATCTAGAGTGCTATAGTTAAGTTTAGCCTTATTAAATTTCTATAACTAGAAAGCTATAGGATGCTAGTAACCTAACTTATTCTTTTATAAAAAAATACTAGCTACTATATATTAAGAGGTATCTATCTTTATTCTTAACAGTCTTTTTAGGTTAAAATAGTATAAAAGAGAAGCTAATTAAAAGGTAAGATGTAAGCACCTAGATACTACACACTTTTTTAAACTAAGTTCTAGCTTTTCTTTCTTCTTTTTATTCTTACTTCTCTTTAATAAGTCTAATAACAGGCTTATTATTTAAGAGTACTTATAAATAAATCTATAATAAAAGTTACAGAAGCTTAGAAATACCTATATATTTTAGAATGTATAAGGTTTTAGCTATAATGCTATAGCGTTAACCTAGTAAGGGTCTATAGAAACCTTCCTAATTAATAAATAAAAACCTAGGAAATTAACTTTTATTTTATAAAATTTATACTTAGAGGGGTTAGTATACAGACTAGCAGTCTATACATAGCCTAGTATCTTTAATACATACCTAGTATAACTCTCTCTATCTTTTAAGAAGATTAAGATATTATCTAGGTATACTATATAGAAGTTATTAACTAGGTTATCTAACGCTAAGTTAATATAGCTTTAAAATATAGCTAGAGTGTTAGTAAGGCTAAAAGGTAGAACTAAAAATTTATATAGCCTACATCTTATTTTAAAAGCTGTTTTCTACTTATAGCCTTTTGCTATTTAGATATAATAGTACGCCTTCTTAACGTTAATTTTTAAGTATAACCTTACCTTTTATACTTAGTCTAATATCTTTAAAATAAGAGGTAAAGAGTAGTAATTCTTAATTATAACCTTATTAAGTTCTTAGTAGTTAATATATAGTTAGAAGGTATTATTCTTTTTTAGAATAAAAATAATAAATATACCTACTATACTTTAAGAGTGTTAAATACACCTTATATATAAATTATCTTTTAGGAAATCCTTAAGAGCCTATAGTTTTCTTAGTAATAAGAAGTAAATTAGCCTATAAAGAGATAACATCCTTTTTACTAAATTAATCTTATAATCTATCTTACAGTATAGTAGTAAGATAGATATATTAGAAATATTTAAAATATCTACTATTAATATAAACTTTAGAGAGATATAATTATCTTTTTTTACTAATAGCTTATCTTTATTTATAAAAGGGAGAGGTTTTAGAAAGGTAATAATAAAGAAAATTCTTAAAGTAAACTATAATTTCTTAGTAAATTAGTAGCTCTTTAGAATCTCCTAAGTTTTATAAGAGGTTACCTTAAACTACTACGTCCTCTTACTTCTTCTTAAGAAGATGTTAAGGTTCTAGATAGTTATTATTAAGAAAAGAATAAGGCTACTAGTTAGCTTTAGGTCTTAGTTAATAGTAATATAAAGCCTAGTAAATAACTTAGTTATCTTTTTATAATTAGTAATATTTAGAGGTATATTATATACCTTATAAGTAAGTATATATAACTATCCTACAGTCCTAAGTAATAGTACTTAGACTTTTGCTTATTTAAGTAGATAATGCTTTATAAACTTATAAGAAATAATGTTACATTCTGCATAAGTATTAAGATTTATAAATATATTTATAATATTTTAACTAGTTCTTACTTAGACTTTAGTATGGAAACAGAGGGTTATTCCTACTATTAATAAAAGTAAAAATGTAAGAATTACTTTGTTTTTTTATCTTTTTTCTTAAAGAGGCCTTCTTAAGATTTAATAATAGGTTATACCTTAGAAGTCCTCTTTTTTCTTTTCTTTTTTTAAAGGTTTAAGGTAGTTAGAAAAAATATACCCCTTTTTATAGTAGTTATAATATACTATATTATCTTAATTAGAATAGTTATTTTATAGCTTCTTAGAATTAGGACACTCTATAGTAAAGTCCTACTTTTATAGGCGTTTTAACTTACGTTAGTAAGGGTTTTCTTTATCTAAGAAGGCCTTTTTTTCTTTATAAAGAGTTCCCTATATTTATTAAGCTAGCTTAACTATACTGTCTCTTATGTCTAAAAAGGTAGAGGTACTTCTTTAAATTACGCTTTATAAATTGTTAGAAAGATAATAAAAGAACTCTAAGGTTTACTCTTTTTTTAGTTTTAAAGTAAATTCCTTCTTAAGAAAGTTAAGATAAATATAAAATTATTCTAAATCTTAGTATTCTTATTACTATATAATAATAATTAATTTTATAATGTTTAGCTTTCTATAGATAGTATTTTAAAGTAAACTTTTTATTTATTTAATAAAGTATCTATAGTTCTTTACTTTTAACTTATTAAATACTAGTAAAAGATTAATATAGTAGTCTTAATAAACCTTATACTTATTATCTATATTTACATAAGCTAGAAGGACCTACTTATATAGCTTCTTAAACTTCTTAAGGGCTACCTTAATAATAGTCTATAGGTTATTAATCTATACCTCTTACTACTATAGTTCTAACTAAAGCTATAGCTTATAAATTTACTTATAAGTAAAGTCTTTATTAAAACTTAACTATAAATTACTAGTAGATTAGTAAGGTTTTTCTTACTTAAGAAGAAGCTTTTCTAAAAGTAGCTTTACCTTATTAGTTATATTTAATTATACTTATGCCTTTAGCTTCTTTATATACTATAGTAAAGCAGCCTGTATTACTACTGTTAACTTTACTAGCTAAGGGCTAAAGACTTACTTAGTAGCTAGCGTTAAAACCTAAGGGTTAGGTAAGCCTTTTTCTAAGGGAGATCTACCTTACCTATTATCTATAAAAACTACATTATTATTAGCTATAATAATACTAGTAACTTATTAAAAAATTTAGAATTATAAAAGTACTAAAGTTAGAAGTATAATTATTACTAATAATAGGCCTTATATTTTTAGAAGCTAAATCTTAAGAAAGATTCCTCTGTAATTCTCTAGAGAGACGCTGTCTTAAATAGACCTTACACCCTAAGACACTTTACTAACCTTAGCAGCAGGGTCTAGTGATAAATTACGCCTGTGCTATAAAGCGCCTATAACACCTATAAGCACTTTATCTTTAGTATAAGCTTATCTAAAGTATAACTTCTAGTTACTAATTATATTCTATATAACATTAATAAGTTAATATAGGTAACTAAGACTATTTAAGAAATAGCCTTTAATATTATTATTACTTAACTTTATTCTAAAGGTAATATAAATACTAAAATTTTAGTATTTTTAAATAAAGTAGTAGGCCTTATAATATATATAAGGAACAGGCTAATTAATAGGTGTATTAATATAGGCTTTATTTTTATTACTAAGTATAGCTATTACTTATGTTAGTAGCTAATAGTCTTTATTATTAAATCTACTGTTATTACTACTATAGCTTTAGTCTTTAACTTACTTTTACTTAGCCTTAAGTATAACGTTAGAATTAATATAGTAAATATAGAGTTATTACTAAATATCTAAAAACTACTTATTTAGTATAGCCTTTATTTACTTATTATAGTCTATAATAATAATAGTAAGGTAATAAACTAAGTATTAGTCTATAAGTTAGTAAATACTTACTAAGAGAAACTAAAAACCCTTTAGTCTCTTATTATTAATAAGGCTAAATATAGTATTAAAAATAGACCTAAGGTAGGTCTACCTAGTAGCTTAAAAAAGAGAAAGCTTAAAGTAATTAGTATTATAGGTATTATTAAAACTTATTACCTTAGAAAATTACTTTTATATTTAGAGATGGTAAGAAAAGGTCTAGATAAGGCTAATAAGGTAGTCTAGCTTATTATCTACCTATTTTACTAAATATAAGATATCTTATTTATTAAATAACTTAATTAATACTATAGTTAGTAAATATCTAGCTAGTTTCTCTTAGTTTATATAAGCTTTAGCGTTATAGATATCTTATTAAGTAAAATAGAACTTTAGAAACTACTTTTAGATAATAGTATATATATTATATATATAGATACTAACTTATTAGCTTATTATATTAATTATATTTATTATAAACTAAGTAAGCTAATAGTAAGAAGAGTAAGTAAATACTTTAAAAGTAAGGCTATAGTTATACTAGGTATACTAGGTCTCTAGATAATAACGTAATAGCTACTTATCTTTTTCTTATATCTTAGTAATAATCTACTATTTATAGCTAGATTTTTAAGACCTATACTATTAAATACTATTACTTCCTAGTAGTCTAAGGCTTTTAAACTAATTATATTAAAAAGTATATTAAATAATTTAGTCTTAAGCTTTATGCTTATTCTGTTTTATAATAATAAATTTATTAGCTTTTATAAAGGCATTAACTTAGTTAAAAAGGGCATTATAGGTTTACTTTAGATTATTAGAAATTAGTAGGTTTAGGATTTTAGTTATAAGAGAAAAAAAAGGTTAGTTACTTAGGGTATAGTAAGAGGCTGTAGTTTAAAAAGATACTTTACTTTAAAAAAAGAGTTACTATAAAGGTAAGTAAGGTAGTAGGTTAACTTAAAGACCTTATGTTCCTTATTACTAATAAACATAGTCTTATTAATAAAGAAGTACTATTATAAGCTATTAATTAGTCTTAATAACTTATTAATTAGCCTTAATAACCTATAAAAGAAGCTAAAAAATATTATTAAACTATTATATAGTTGGCTAAAAAGGTTATTAAAACTATTTATTTAAAAAGAGAGAGGCTATGCTTTAAAGAAAGTTATAAAAACATAGTCTACTAGGTTTTTATTATTTCTTTAGAGAAATAGTAAGTAAGGTAAAGTGTTAGCTTTATACTAAGGTAATTATTTACTAAAGGTTATATATTTTATAGTATATTAGCTAGAAGCTTTATAATAAGGTTACACTATCCTTAGGAATTACTAACTCTATAGAATTAACTAACGCTAGGGCGGCTACTTTTAGAAAAAGAAGATAATAATAGTTAGCTAGATAATAGTAAGAGGCTGTAATTAATTAATAGTTACTCTTAGAAAATAAAAGGCTTATTAGTAAGAGTATTACTTTAAGATTAACTTTATAAAACATCTTTAACTTTAGTTTAAGAAGCTATTATAGGTAAATAGCATAAGTTAGACTTAGAGGCTTAATAATAAAACCTTATAGTAAAAAAAGTAAAAAAGTAAAAAGGGTTAAGATTCTTTATAGAGATCTAGCAGAATTTAACTATACTAATAATATTCTTTTAAACTAATTAGAGAGCTAAACAGTAACGCCTGTATAAAAGTAACGCCTCCTTATTAATTTTCTATATTAAATAACTATTATAAAAGTATATATAGTTATTATTATTATTATGTAAATATATTAGTTAATTTAAATACCTAAATTATAAACTTTTATATTACTTATCTATAGGTAAAGTAAAATCGTCTCTTAAATATATAAAAGATAATTATAATTAAGGCTTTTCTTTATGTTACTAAATAAAGATTTACTTTAGTTTAAGCTAGTTTTAAACTAACTAAGATTATTAAAGTAAGAGTAATAAAAGTATAATAGTAAAGATATCTAAGGTAGAAACTATTATACTAATACTCTTAAAACCTATTATATAAAAATACTATTTATAATAAAAAACTAGGTAACTAAGAAGGCCTAGATTCTAACTTATGCCTATATAGATAAAAGTATTACTAAGACCTTACTAAATACTTTTAATTAGAGTATACTATAGCTAGAAAACCTTAATTTATAAAAAGTAAGGTTCTATATAAAAACTACTAGGCCTCTAGCCTTATGTTATGCTAATAAAACCATTATTAAAAATAATTATTATTTTAGCTTATTACATTATTAGCTAATTACCTTTTGGCTACATAACTATAACCTAGTTATACCTACGCTTAGGCATACTACCACCCTCTAAGTTCTAATTTATTTACCTTACTAACCTCTAAGATTAACGTCTACTAATCTAGTCTAAAAGCTATTACTCTACTACTATTAGCAAAATCCTATTACATTAGCTTAGCCTTATATAACCTACCTATTTTTACGCCTTTATTTTATTTATTAGCTTAATTACCTAGGCCACTATATTTATAACGTCTCTAAAGTACTACAGGTTGTTAGGCTAGGTAAAGCTGTTAATCTTATTAATAGTCTTTAATAACTTAGGATTAGCTTAATATTTATGTCTCTTTAAGCCTGTTCTTTAATTATTTCTGTCTATTATAAAAAGTCTTAGACTAAAGATAGCTACGTTAAGCTTTATATTAGCTATTAGGTAGAGAAAAGAGGTCCTTTTATTAATAGCCCTAAGGCTAATTAATTCTGTAAAGGCGCCTGTATATAACAGATCTCTATAGGTAGTATGTAGAGTATAGTAATCTCTAGGCTACAGTAGAGACTATAGGTTAAGGATAGTAGTTCTTAAAGACATCTTAAAGCATAAGTAATAAGTAGAATAGTTAATGTTATAAAATAAAGATTAGAATTAATCTAGAATTAAATATAAGGCATAAGATAAAAGTATAGCTTATAAGCTTTAGCTTTATATATTATGTAGGTAACTTAAGCTGTAAGGTTTTTATAACCTTAGTAATAGGTTTAGTAAAGCTATTATTATACAGGTTACTTAAGCTATAAGATTTTTATAACCTTAGTAGTTACTTTAACTAAGCTATTATTATTAAGGCTGTAGCTAAAGCTATCTATAGCTATAGTTAATATAAGGTCTAAACTAGTAGTTAATCTACACTATTAGGTACTTTATACTATATAGAGACATTAAGATCTAGTATAGGCTAGAGGTACTATATTATTAGGTTATATATATTATAATTTCCTTTTCTATAGGGTAAGCTATACTAGACTGCTTATAAGAGGCTAGAATAATTACTTATACTAAATATAAAAACTACTACTTTATTTAAGATAGAGTAAATAGTAAAAGTACTTTAATATTTAAACTAAGCTTACTTAAAAAGGCTAAATTAAAGTGTTTAAGCCTGACTTAGGCTTTATTTATAGTAAAAAGAAAAAGATTTATTTAAAATAAGCTATTAAGCTAAGTAAAAACGTCTTTAAACCTAGTTCTAAGGTAACTTATTAAGTTAATTATATAGTACTTATAGTTAGTAAAAAGCTAATCTAAGAAATAAACTCTAACGTAATTTCTAAAGTAAATAGCCTTTAGGTCTTCTTAGTCTTTCTAGGTAGTCTTTACTTTTTATTATATAGTATAGTATTAAATAACTATAAAGTATTTTACCTTATTAACACTTTAAACTTCCTAAAACTTAGCTTAATATACCTAGCTTTAGGTAAATAAATTATATTAAGTATACATTTATACTTAATTTTAGCTATAAAAATAAAGATAATAAAAAAGGTAGTAAATAGTTATTAAGAACTATAGACTTTTATACTTTTAAATATAAGATATATAAAGACTAATTTTAAATATAATATCCTAAAAGTACTACAAAAAACATTAAAGATCTAGTATATAAGTCTAAATAGTATACTTTATATAGAAAACCTTACTTATAGCCTTATAGCTAAGTAACTTACTTATTAATTAACTATTAAATTGTTTAGATATAAAATAGATTTACTTTTTATTTTTAAAGTAGTATTTAAGTATTTAATACTAAAATAATAGATACTATAAGCTTAGTAGTAGTAATAAGTATTATAAAATAAAGCTTATATAATAAACCTAACTAGTAAAGTAATAAAGTAATAAGATAATTTATATAGTTAAGTTATTTTATACTTAAGGTACTTAAGTAACTTATGTTATATACTAAGAAAGTAAAGATTATAAAACCTTTTTAACTTAAGTAATCTCTAGATAAAAGTGTAAAAGGTAAGTAACTTACTTATTCTATAGAATCTTATAAGACCTATTTAACTACCTAAATAGATCTAAGTATAGCTAATAATTAGTAGTTATAGGAAATAAATTCTAAGGCTAACTATATGCTTTTTATTAACTTTATAAGACTTATTTAGAAGTCTTTAAGATTTAATAGACGTTAAAGTAATAGGTAGTATACTAAAAAGGCATCTTAATTTAAAAAATGTAGTAAGATATTAAATAAACTATAACATTTATTAATAAAAGTATAAAGATCTAAATATAGGCCTTAGAATAAGGTATTAAAATTAAAGTAACTTTTTTATATATATAAAAGCTAAATAAAAAAGGTAAAAAGACTAAGTAGGAGATTGCTAGTAAGAAGATAAAAATACTAATAATAGTAAACCTTTCTTAAATCTCTAGGTTAAAGTAATAGTTATAATAGTATATGTTTATAATATTAGTCTACTTAAGTAAAAAGACTAGCTCTTACTAAACTAAGTTAAAAAGTAATAGTTTTAATAATACTTTTACTAGTAGTAAATTAATAATCTAATTAACTAAGTATATAATCTTTAATCTTACTAAACATAAATGTATATATATATATAGCTATAGAGTGTATCTATTTCTAAAAAATAGTATAAAGTACTTAGAATTAAAAAAGACTTTAAGGTAAAACTAAAAAGGCACTATATAAAATATATAGTAAATATATATAACATCTTTAAAATCTAAATACTCTTACTTTATTAAGTAATAGTTATATAAAACATCTTATTTAATATAACTATGTCTTACTTTAAGAAAAATACTTAATTTGTAATTCTGTATAAGAAAGAATATAAAGTAGTAAATAGAATTTAAAGTTTATTTTATAAATTAAGCTAGAACTTTAGATTTTAGAATTTTTAATAAACCTAACATAGACTTACTTAATAATAAGTACTTATCTTTATTAATATTTAGTTTTTTAGTAACTAACTTTATATGAAATAGTTTTTTGTTTTAGTACTAACCATAGAAAATAATAGCTATTAATCTTAAGTCTAACGCCTTTTTACTTAATAAAGAAACATAACATTATTAGTAAGGCATATTGTAAGACTAACAGAAGGAGGAAATAAAGAGGTTAAATAGATAGGTAGGTTAAAAGGTGGCTTTATTATTATTAAGTATAGAAGTAATAATTTCTAACTCTTTAGAAGAGAGAAAATACAGCCTATATATACTTCTAGATATCTAATACCTTTAGTACTTAGACCTTTTATAAGGTTATTAACAGGCATATACTAAAGCGTTAAAGCGCTAATAGTTACTTTAGTTATCTAAGCTTTTACAGTAGTTAGTTAACGCTTAGATAACGCTTAGATAATTATATCTAAGCTTTACAGTAGTTAACTAACGCTTAGATAACGCTTAGATAGTCTATACGTATATATTATATACCGTTATAATACTAATAACTTAAGGATTTTAAATCTTTAGTTTATTTGCTTATAATATTAATATTACTGGTATAATATTAAATAAATCCTCTTAGTATAACCTTTTTAGGTTTTATTAAGATATCTTAGATTTTAACCTATTATTACTTTATCTAAGTAATAGTATTTAATTAATTAGATTATAATACTTTTAATACTTATACATATTAACCTCTTAACCTTTAAAGTAAGCTAAAGAAAAATAAGCTATAATTAAAATATAGTTACTTAATACCTAAGTAAGTAACTAAGAACACTATAGGTTAATAAGACACTAAGGAAATTAGTCTTTAACTATTACAAAGTTAAGCTATAAAAGTAAATTATAAATAAAACCTTTAAAAAATAAGCTCTTAAATAACCTAGTATAGCTATATAAAAATACTAAAGATAAAGATAACTTTTAGAGAAAGTTAGAGTAAATATATAACTATAATTAATTAGGCTAAAAGCCTAAAGTAAAAAGATTACTATAGTTTAAAAAGAACTTTATTTTTCTTTAGCTAAAGTAAAGCTAAGCTAAGATATATTCTTTAATATATATCTATATTTATACGTATTTTATAAGGTAAAAGTATAAAGAAAGAATCTTAAGAATACTTTACTTTTTACTACTTTATCTTTTTATTAATATACTAAGTAAAGTAGCTAAAAGTAAAAAGAGTAGTATAATAAGTAAAGTTTTACTTTAATAATTTTATAAAATAGCTAAAGATATAGTATAATGTATAGAAAATATTAGTAAAGTTACAAAAGCTTTTTTAAAAAGTAATACATTAGAAAGTCTATAAGCTTATAGTAAGAAGTACTTAGAAAGTTATTTTTTAAGGTAATGTAATTATAAAACCTATCTTTCTAAAGTAGGTGTTTATATATAAAATAGATAAGTATAAATATCTTAAGTATTATAAAGTTAAGGTTTATATATAAAGTAATCTTTAAAAAAGTATTTTTTAGAATAAGTTTGTATAGTAACCTTAATTATTAAAATCTTTAGAATAGTAATAAGAATTACTACTTAATTTAACCTTAAGGTTTACTACGTTAATATTATTAATATATTTCTTAATATAATTAGGTACCTAAATAAGCTATCTATAGTATACGTTTTCTTAAATAGCTTTAAGTAGTAAGAGAAATATATTAAGTTAAAGTATACGTTTTATAAGCTATATAATATACTACTACTATAGTATAAAAGTTTTTATACATACTTTAAAGTCTAGGCCTCTAGCCTTATATTATACTTATAAAACTATTATAAAAAGTAATTATTATTTTAGCTTATTACATTATTAGCTAATTACCTTTTAGCTATATAACTATAACAGCCTAGTTATACTTATGCTTAGGTATACTACTACCCTCTAAGTTCTAATTTTATTTACCTTACTAACCTCTAAGATTAATATTTACTAATTTAGTCTAAAAGCTATTATAGCTTTACTATTATTAGTAAAATCTTAGTATATATTATAGCTTAGCTTTATATAACCTACCTACTTTTATATCTTTATTTTATCTATCTACTTAATAGCCTAAGCTACTATATTTATAACATTCTTAAAATATCTTAGTTACTAAGCTAGATATACAGATTAAGCTTCTTTATAAAGTCTACCTTTAATATCTAACTATATAACTTAATCTTAAGGCGTACTTCTTAATTAGCTTAATCTTTAGATAAAAGCGTTAGGCTAAAGAAAGCTATATTATACCTTAGATTACCTAGTAATAAGAAGAATAGCGTCTTTTTTCTAATAGCCTTAAGACTAGGCTGTTTAGTATATACTTCTGTTTTTAGTAAATCTTAGTAAGAAGTCTAAAAGATATAACAATCTTTAAGCTATAGTAAAAACTATAAATTAAAAATAATAGTTTTTAAACTAAGTAAAAAATACTATAAAGTCTAACACTATAACTTATAAGTAAAGACTTTTATATTTTTAAAATAAAAAGTAAAATAATAATAGTTTTTTACTATATAAATAATATCTTTATTTTATATTAAAAAGACTATATTTAGTATAAGTAATTATTTTAGCCTCTTATAAGTAGTTTAGTATAGCTTACCTTATAAAAAAGAAAATTATAGTATATATAAACTAATAATATAGTATCTTTAGCTTATACTAAATCTTAATATCTTAATATAGTATAAAGTACTTAATAGTATAAATTAACTACTAGTTTAAACCTTATATTAACTATAGCTATAGATAGCTTTAGCTATAGCTAATAATAGCTATACTAAACTTATTACTAAGGTTATAAAAACCTTATAGCTTAAGTTACTTATATATTATATAAAGTTAAAGTAAGCTATACTTTTATTTTATATCTTATGTTTTATTTTAAATTAATATTAATCTTTATTTTATAATATTAACTATTTTATTTACTTTAAGATATCTTTAAAAAGTACTATTTTTAACCTTTAGTCTTTACTATAGTCTAGAGGTTATTATGCCTCTTAGACTACTTACTAAGATTTACTAAAATAAAAGTATATACTAAATAGCTTAGTCTTAGGGCTATTAGTAAAAAGATACTATTTCTCTTACTACTAAGCAATCTAAGGTAAAATATAGCTCTCTTTAGCCTAGCGCTTTTATCTAAAGATTAAGCTAATTAAGAAGTACGCCTTAAGATTAAGTTATATAGTTAGATATTAAAGGTAGACTTTATAAAGAAGCTTAATCTGTATATCTAGCTTAGTAACTAAGATATTTTAAGAATGTTATAAATATAGTAGCTTAGGCTATTAAGTAGATAGATAAAATAAAGATATAAAAATAGGTAGGTTATATAAAGCTAAGCTATAATATATACTAAGATTTTACTAATAATAGTAAAGCTATAATAGCTTTTAGACTAAATTAGTAAATATTAATTTTAGAGGTTAGTAAGGTAAATAAAATTAGAACTTAGAGGGTAGTAGTATACCTAAGCATAAGTATAACTAGGCTATTATAGTTATATAGCTAAAAGGTAATTAGCTAATAATATAATAAGCTAAAATAATAATTATTTTTAATAATAGTTTTATAAGCATAATATAAGGCTAGAGGCCTTTAAAAAGACTATATAAAGGTAAATAAAAAGATTATTAATAAAATTAATTCTAGGTATAAACTTAATAACTAAAGACTAGTTACTTAGTTTCTAGGTATTTAAGTTATTTAAGACTGTAAGACTTATATAATTAACTTTATTTATAACTAGTAAATTAAATATATATAAAAAAAGCTCAACCTTATAAATTATATATTATTAGTAATACTACTTTTAGTTACTTTACTTAAGAAATATAAGAAAGAAGTAAGTATAGTAAAGGTAAGGCTTTTTAGAAATAGATTAGCTTAATATTATATAGCTATAGTAATTAAACCTAACGTAGCCTTTACTTATACTTTAATATTACAGTTTTTAATAAACCTCTTACTTTTTATAAGTATTAAAAGTATTATAATCTAATTAATTAAACACTATTACTTAGATAAAGTAATAATAGGTTAAAATCTAAGATATCTTAATTAACCTAAAAGGTTATACTAAAAGGATTTATTTAATATTATACTAGTAATATTAATATTATAGGTAAATAAACTAAAGATTTAGAATCCTTAAGTTATTAGTATTATAATAGTATATTTAGTATAAGTAATTATTCTAGCCTCCTATAAGCAGTCTAGTATAGCTTACCCTATAGAGAAGGAAATTACAGTATATATAACCTAATAATGTAACACCTCTAGCCTATACTAGATCTTAATATCTTAATATAGTATAAAGTACTTAATAGTGTAAATTAACTACTAGTTTAGACCTTATATTAACTATAGCTATAGACAGCTTTAGCTACAGCCTTAATAATAATAGCTTAGTTAAAGTAACTACTAAGGTTGTAAAAACCTTATAGCTTAAGTAACTAATAATAGCTTTACTAAACCTACTACTAAGGTTATAAAAACCTTACAGCTTAAGTTACTTACATAATATATAAAGCTAAAGTAAGCTATACTTTTATCTTATGCCTTATGTTTAATTCTAGATTAATCCTAATCTTTATCTTATAATATTAACTATCTTACTTATACTGTTACTTACTACTCTAAGATGTCTTTAAGGACTACTATTCTTAACCTATAGTCTTTACTACAGCCTAGAGATCACTATGCTCTACGTGCTACCTATAGAGATCTATTATATACAGGCGCCTTTACAGAATTAATTAGCCTTAGGGCTGTTAATAAGGGGACCTCTTTCCTCTACCTAACAGCTAATATAAAGCTTAACGTAGCTATCTTTAGTCTAAGGCTTCTTACAATAGACAGAAATAATTAAAGAACAGGCTTAAAGAGACATAAATATTAAGCTAATCCTAAGTTATTAAAGACTATTAATAAAATTAACAGCTTTACCTAGCCTAACAACCTATAGTACTTTAGAAACGTTATAGATACAGCAGCCTAGGTAATTAAGCTAATAAATAAAATAAAGGCGTAAAAATAGGTAGGTTATATAAGGCTAAGCTAATGTAATAGGATTTTGCTAATAGCGGTAGAGCTATAACAGCTTTTAGACTAGATTAGCAGACGTTAATCTTAGAGGTTAGTAGTTATAGTAAATAAATTAGAACTTAGAGAGTGGTAGCGCGCCTAAGCGTAGGTATAACTAGGCTATAGAAGATTAAGGCAGCAGAAGGCTGTTAGTTATAGTTATGTAGCCAAAAGGTAATTAGCTAATAATGCAATAAGCTAAAATAATAATTATTTCTAATAATAGTTCTATAAGCATAATATAAGGCCAGAGGCCCTTATAATAGTATATAATATAGATATACAGACTATCTAAGCGTTAGTTAACTACTATAAAGCTTAAATATAATTATCTAAGCGTTATCTAAGCGTTAGTTAACTACTACAAAAGCTTAAATATAATTTTCTAAGAGTTAACTAACTACTATAAAAGCTTAGATAACTAAAGTAACTATTAGCACTTTAACGCTTTAGTATATGCCTATTAATAACCTTATTAGAAGGTCTAAGTACTAAAGGTATTAGATATCTAGAAGTATATATAGGCTGTATTTTCTTTTTTCTAAATAGTTAGAAATTATTACTTTTAAATATAATAATAATAAAGCTACCTTTTAACCTACCTATCTATTTAACCTCTTTATTTCCCTCTTTTATTAGTCTTATAAATAGTATCCTTTTACTAATAGTCTTAAGACTAAGCTATTTATTATATACTTTTCTTTTTAGTAAATCTTAGTTAGTAGTCTAAGGGGTATAGTAACTTTTAGGCTATAGTAAAGACTATAGGTTAAAGATAATATTTTTAATAAGAACTTTAAAGTAAATAGAATAGTTAATATTATAAAATAAAGATTAAAGAAACATAAGGTATAAAATAAAAGTATAGCTTATAAGCTTTAGCTTTATATATTATGTAGGTAACTTAAGCTATAAGGTTTTTATAATCTTAGTAGTAAATTTAGTAAAGCTATTATTAGTTACTTAAACTATAAGACTTTATAACCTTAGTAGTTACTTTAACTAAGCTATTATTAGCTATTACTAAAGCTATTTATAACTATAGTTAATTATAATAAGGCGCTAATAGTAACACCTAGAAATAACAACCAGTCGCTAGCCTAGGCTACACTAACTAAGCTATTATTACTAACAAAAGGTCTATTAATACTAACACTCTTACTAGCACTACTGTTAATACTACTTATATACCCTTAGGCACTACTGGCCCTATGGCCTAGCTAGCTATTACATAACCTAACAGATAAGGGATTAGCACTCTATAATAACTATTCCCCCTCCTAGCTACCTTATCCCTAAGGTATACACACGCATAAGTAATATAGACCCCTAAGGGTAAGGTTATAGCGTAAAACAGTCTACCCTGCAGTTTGCTACATTACCTGCCTTATTAGCTAGCACCTACCTAGACTTAAACTAATAACCTCTAGCTCTAGCTATCAGGCTTTTATAAAGGTAGTAGTGTTTAGTTATACAGATGTTAGTCTAACCACAAGAGTGTTAGCATAATTATAATAAGGTGCTAACAGTAACACCTAGAAACAACAACCAGTCGCTAGCCTAGGCTACACTAACTAAGCCATTATTGCTAACAAAAGGTCTATTAATACTAACACTCTTACTAGCACTGCTATTAATACTACTTATATGCCCTTAGGCACTACTAGCCCTATAGCCTAGCCGGCTACTACACAACCTAACAGATAAGGGATTAGCACTCTGTAACATTAATATAGAATTTAAACTAGTAGTTAACTTATACTATTAAGTACTTTATACTATATTAAGATATTAAGATATAGTATAAGCTAAAGATACTTTATTATTAAGTTATATATACTATAATTTCCTTTTTTATAAGTAAGCTATACTAGACTAGTTATAAAGAGCTAGAATAAATACTTATACTAAATTACTAAAGAAAACCTTAGTTTTTAACTATTTATAAGAAATTTAACTCTTAAGTAAAAAGAATATAGTTTTAAGGTCTTAAGTATAATAAAAGCTAAACCTTAGAAAGAAATAGTATAAATATTAGTATATATCTCTAAACTTTATAAATTAATCCTAGCCTTAATCTAGAGGTCTAAATAAAAAATATAAGAGTTATAGTATAATAATAATCTTTATACTATTATTCTTTTAATAATAAAAACCTATTTTTAATTACTAAGTTACTTTATATAAAGCCTTTTTTTATAGTTAGAAGTTATAATAACTTTTATATATAATAATATATTTATTAAGAAACTAATTTTATTAAAATTATAAATATTATAATCTTATATTTTATGCTTTATAATTATATTTTATATAAGTATAAGCTAGTTATATATAATTATAAGATTCTTAGATAAGGCTTTTTAATAGTTAATTTAATATTAAAATTATAGTTTTAATTTAGAAATATATTATATAAAGTTATTTACTTATTAAAGTTTAGTATATATTATATTAGATTTATTTAAGAGTTAGTTAGCGATTTCTTATTATATCTTTTTATTATAAAAGAAACCCTTAATTAATTAGGTTAAGAACTTATTTAAGAATTACTTCTTCTTTTATTATTATTATTTTTATTAAATTTAGTTATCTTTTACCTTATGTAATATTTAGTAAATTAGTTATAAAGAATTAATTTAGAAACCTTAAAGATAAAAGTAGCTCTCTATATAGGTATTCTTTAGGTCTTTTATAAAAGCCTATAACGTACATGATAAGCGAGCGCGCCAGACAAGCGAGCGCGCCACCTAACCAGCCAGACGCATCTGTCTGACTGTTTCCTTTTATTTCTCCACGAACAACAATGCAATCCACTAGCAACGAAGCTCAGGTACAGCTGGCTGTCCAAGCTTACAAAAAAGATCTAAAACTCAGCATTCGCGCTGCAGCAAAGATGTACAACGTCAGCCGCAACATTGTGACGCGTCAACTAAAGGGAACAGCATCACGACGCGACACCATGCCGAACTCACGGAATTTGACAGAGCTTAAAGAGCAGAAGCTAGTTAAGTACATTCTCAACCTAGATGCCCGATCGTTTCCTCCCCGGCTTACTAGTGTTAAAGAAATGGCCAATCGACTGCTTGCCAACCGCGACAAGCCACCAGTCGGCAAGCGCTGGGCCTTAAACTTTGTCAAACGACAACCACAGCTCCAAACGCGTTTTTTTCAAAGATACAACTATAAGAGAGCTAAATGCAAAGATCTTAAGGCAATAAACGCGTGGTTTCGCCTTATGGTAAACACAATTGCGAAATATGGCATTGTGAAGTTAGATATCTACAACTTTAACAAGACTGGCTTTATGATAGGCCAGATTGCATCCAGCATAGTTGTTACAAGCGCTAAAAGACATTTAAACACAAAAATGGCTCAGCCTGGCAATTAAGAATAGGTTACAGTCATTCAGGCTATTAGTTTGTCTAGCTATAGCGTCCCGCCATACATCATTGTTATAGGCAAAAATCTCCTCTCCATATAGTACACCAAATCTGGTCTCCCACCTAACTAGGTTATTACAACATCTAAAAATAGATAGACAACAAATAAAAGAGGCCTAGATTGGCTCTAGCACTTTAATTAGCATTTAAAGTTACATACAAAGGGGAAATATTGCCTCCTTATTGTTAATAGACACAAAAGTCACCACTCCACAGACTTTAAGCTGTTTTACAAGAAAAACAACATCGTCACCCTCTGTATACCGCCTCATTCTTCTTATCTACTTTAGCCCTTAGATATAGGGTGTTTTAGGCCTTTAAAGTTAGCGTACAGTCAAGAAATTAAGGATAAGATGCAACAAGGTAATACCTATATTACAAAGGACGATTTCTTTCCAGCATTTTACAACGCCTTTAAGCAAGCTCTTACAGAAAAAAACATCCAAGGGGGTTTTAGAGGGGCAGGACTTGTCCCTCTAAGTGCAGAAAGTGTAATATCTAAGCTAGATGTCAAGTTCCACACTCCTTCACCTCCAGGATCCCTCCTAACAACACCACTACCTTAGACTTCCCAGACACCAAAGAACGCAACAGAGTTAAGTTCTCAAGGAACTCTACTTAAGGATCGGTTCCTTAATCATCCAGGCAGCTCTCCAACACATGGATGTACAGATGTTAAGCATATTCTGAAAGGAGCACTAGGATTTGCCCATAAGAATGCATTCTTAAGAGCTGAGAATAAAGCCCTTCGGGAGGAAAACAGCCTACTTAACCGACGCAAAAGGACTAAGAAAACTCATCTTAGGCAAGGAGGAAGTCTTACTGTAGCTAATGCACAGGATATTCAGTCGCAGAGAGAGGCGACAGCCTAGGTACAAGAGGAAATACGTCGGAGTAGTGGTCAGAAGCCAAGGACAGAAACAGGCCAAAGGAGGTGTGGCATCTGCAGAAACACCGGACACAATGCGCGAACATGTGATTTTAATGAAGATATGTCTGGAGAAGAGGATTCTGAGTAGTTTGAATTGATTTGATCTTTTTGTTGTTGCTTAGGGGTTATATTTGTGATGTAGTTGCAGTTAGGTGGCGCGCTCGCTTGTCTGGCGCGCTCGCTTATCATGTACGTTATAGTAAGAATAATATAACTTTTAATTAAGGTAGATTATATATTTATATATTAAAAAAACTTAATGTAAAGGTTAAAAAGGTAAAACAAAAGTAAATATTTATAACTTACTATAAAAGTACGTTATACTTTATTCTTAGTAAGATTAAAAAGTTATATATTACATAGTTAAAAGCTTTAGTTTTTTAGCTTTAGAGATAGAAGCCCTAAGTAAGACCTATTACTTAATTACTAATTTGTAGTAGGATTTAGTAGAAACATTATCTATGTTTCTTTACTAGCTAGGAGGTGCATAAAGCTGCTGTTGTAACGCGTGGGTGGACTGCGAGGCGTCTGGGGCAGACTGGGATAGGATGCATACAGATTAGGCAATCCGTCTCTGCCAATCGTCCGTCTCGTATTATGTATAGACGTGGCTGGGCTGGTGGGTTGCATGGTTGTGGTCTTGCATCTTGATGTAAGAGTTAGGACACTAGAAAAGTTAGACGACCTGTCTCTCCCTTACTACGGTCTTGTCCTGCTGTTGCGCATTTACAGCTATGTCAATACATATACCACGCATGTTATGGTTTAAGCATTAATTTAGAATCTGTCTAAGTACTTACTTTAGGTCATCTATATGTACTAATTAGGGCCTGAACGACCGCGGGTACTGGTGGGATGGCCTGCGTCTGGGGTGAAACTATCCTAGAACTAACGTCCTGCATCAGCATCACAAAATAGGCTGTTGTTTTTAATACTTACTCAAACAGGCAGGACCATTTGTCTCAGAACCCACAAAATGCTTTTTGTATACTTTGGAATGCCATGCTCTCCAATAGCTTGCTGTTCAAAACTAATAAAGACTTTAGGTAAGTAATCTGTTAGACAAAACTGGACTGCACCAGCATCCTAGATCTTTTGACCCAGCCGAGTTACGCTTAGTTGGCTTAGATTGGGGTTGGTTATTTCAAGTTCGTCTGAGGTTCTTGTGACTTGGACAGATAAGACGTGGTGGCCATTAAGTTGGCGGTCTGGCTTTGAATCAGGATAATGGTACGCAGTGAACGAGGCCATGTTTCCACGAGGGACATTCTGGTTAAACGTCTGGGGAGCTGCACTTGTAGTCTGTAGATAAACGGTAACAATGCGACTGACTGTGGACGGCGCGCGTGAGCTTCTTGGAGGCTGGCACGGGAAAGGTCTCCAGGTCGAAGTCCGGGCCGGACAAGGTGTCTGGCCAGAAGGCGCGTACGAGGGCGTAATGGCTGATGGCGAAGTGTTAGGCGGTCTTGGCGATGGTCCGGAGGGCGTGGGCGGAGAGGATGTCGAGACCAAATCCAGAAACAAGTCGTACGACGAGCAGGAGAGGTTGGAGGCGGACTTGCGGAAGCGCTGGAGGAGGTCTGCGTTCCCATGAATGGCATTGACGTAGCCGGAGAAGACGGGGAAGAGGGTGGCTTGGAGGCGGGGCTTGGCGATGCGGCCGTGGAGCCAAGCGGGGAAGCCCCGGACATCCTTGTCGTTCCCAGGCAGCTCTCGACTTCCAGAACGCTAACTGGAGCAGGGGGGAAAGATTGGCAATGGTGGCACCGGAACTCTGGGCGTACTGGTTCATGGCGCGGTCCATCTCATTGAGGAGGCCTCGAGCGGCGGGGCCCTCATTCATTCATCAATTCTCCCATCCAAAGTTCACGCCTCCTATTTCGACATACCAGAATCCCTTGTCTCTCTACTTTGACTTGCCCATTCCACCGGATCCCCCCGTTCGGTTGATCTTGGTAGCCAGGGCGTCGGTGGCTTGCACGACGCAGCCCAGAGGCAGAGACGTCTCATCAGTAGGCTAACGGGGGAGGTCCTCTAATAAGGAGGGAATGGTGGCGTCTCTGATCGGGCCAGCGACTCGGGTGATTTCGCAGAAGAGCATGGTGACGCATGCCGCCGAGCCCTTGTGGCCCAACGAATCAGGAAGGCCTTGCATTCTTACTAGGTCGAGGTCAGCCAGAGTGCACGAGACGGACGAACAGCTGCGCAACGAGGGAGGAGGAAACAGGGTGAGGAGGAGGAAGGAGGCAGCATCACCTTTTGGGCATGGCTTGTCCATCGTTATGATTATACCGTGTGTTACTGGCTAGTGCAAGCCGAGAGTAGGAGCTGCGAGCAGTGGTGGTGCAGCTGGGCGGGTTTGATGTGTAAACGACTTGGCAACGTCGCCGATGTCAAGTTCAACTCAAAATATGGGAAGAAAAAGGTCAAAGGCCCTCCGTGGTACGTAATATGCACGGGGCACGCGAATGGAAAGGTGCAAGATGAGAAGCTGGTGCTGGTCACATGGCAGAACAGCTGTTTGCCTCTTACGGCCTCAACACACATGGCTATTGGTGCCCATGGCGCGCGCCAAAGCGCACTTCGTGAGCCTTCTGAGAGCCTCAATTCTGACATCACTAGTTTATTTACTGCGCATTCACCGCGTTCGGCCCCGCGTTCAGTGCGTTTGGCCCAAGCGAGGCAAACGTCGCTTTATCCTGCGCGTATCGCACGTGGCAATCCCACCACCTTTGACAGTAATGGCTTGGCTGTCTGTGGTGGCGTAGAGGGTACCCACCTTTGCAGGGTCGTGGGTAGCAAATTCCCTGCCAGAGTGGATCCTGTGGCTGATGGAGACAGACGCCTGGATTCCATTCCACCTGCTAAATTTACACGGGAGCAGTGGAATTGAAGGGGAGCGGACAGAGTGGAAGAGATGAATCAATGGGTAACGCTGTTAACGCAGTGGAGAGAGAGAGAGAGAGCTTACCAAAGCCTTCTAGGTCGTTTCCAAGACCCTCGAGAGACGTCACTACCGTTGACACTCGCTGGATTGTGCTCTCCATCGTCTCCAGCTGCGAGGATAGTTGCAGGGGGCTGAGGTATCCAGCGAGAAACCTGATGTTAAGAGCTGCAGCGTAGGTGGCCTGCGCAGGGCCCCTTGGAGGGCCTTTGTCTCCTCCGCTGCCTTTGATTGGAGATTAGCAAAGGCCTCCATGGGATGCTATGCCGATGGCGGGCCGGCGTTGCTGGGAGATAGACATTGATGAACCTGTTCATCGCGGAACGCACCTGAGCCGTGGTCTCTCCAGACTCCTCAGAGGTCTCATAGTAGCCCAACAGCATTGCAGCAAGCTTGCTTTGGCGGATGAGACCACAGACCATGTGATCCTCTGATATCTTGACCGGCATGAGCACCACGCGACAACTGGCGACACTCCCAGGCCCGAGCACGAGGTTGGGGCAGGCCTCGTAACCATCCCGCGCCATATCGTCCAGGTGGCTCGAGCCGACAAAGCAAATATCTTGGCCCTGGGAGTCGCAGATGTCTGCTAGCGCACGATTTGACCAGTGCTTCACGTATCGGATGGTCCCCTTGTAGGACCGCTGCAACCTCTGTTTCTCAACAGGCGCGGCCACTTGGGCAAGGGGCTCGCCATTATTTTAGCAGAGGGTTCTGGAACAGGGAGGGAACAATGATATTGGCCACCACAGGTGAACGACGTCTCGTTACCGTTGTCACCGTAAGGATTAATAAGGACGCCTTGTTGGTCCCTGATGTCAGAGTCTGGGGACTCGTTGTCGCTGATGGAGGATTGGTCGTTTATGACAAAGTCTGGGGACTGATTGTCGTCGATGGAGGTCTCGTTGAACTGGTGTAAATCCGAATGAATGCCTGGAGTGCCACTCGTTGAATTGGTACCTATAGTATCAGGAAGGTTGCTGAACTGGTGATCAGACTGACGACTGGGGCGGGCGTTTGACGAGTTGTCGCCGAGGATGGACTCTAGACCGGGTGCAGTAGACTTTGGCTGGACCGAGGAGACTACGACGGCTTTTTTTTTTAGTGTTGAATTGACACGTAGGGGTGCAACGTGCAGTCCGGCTCCAAGTCTTGGATGTTCTGGGCAAGGGATCTCGGCTGCTCAATGGAATCCTTTTGGCCAGAGGTGTCTTCTTTGCCGATATTATCTTTCTGACGGACGTTTCCCTCCTCGTTAGAGATGGGCCCGGCTGAGTCAGGCGTCGGCTTGTCGGCGTCGTTGAAAGACTGTGCTGCCACGTTCACGTCCTCGAGGGCGATGCCGCTCAACGACTTTGTGTACGGGTTGTATATGCAATAGCCTGCGCGTCGCTCTGTAGCAGCCTGGTTGAGACGGCCGATGCAACTGTCCCAATCTAGGTGGGCCTCGGCGAGGTGGGCCAGAGCGACAAAGGAGGGTCTCCCTTGGGTGCAGTGGTCGAAGGACACGCAGAAGAGGATGCGGCGCTTGTCGACGTGCCACGCGTCAGCGGCTCTGCGCAGCTTTGGAAGAATGTCTTTCTTGACAGAGAAGTCCTCGTCGGAGAGGAGGATGCGTATGAAGACATCAACGGTCTTGGGGGTCATACGGTGGCGCAGCTCGCACGACGCTATGCGATGGGGTTCGCCCGCAGCGACCTTTTCGATGTCGACAAGCTCTCGATAGAGGTGGCCGTGCTCGGTCTTTGCGTGTGCAATATCGGAAAAGAACTGTTGGATGCGGCTTTTCAGGTCGGAATGCAAAGGTCTGTTGGGAGCTTTAGCGAGACTGCCGAAGCAACGGTTCAGATGGGAAGTCACGCGAGGCATGGCATGGCATGACAAGCGAGGAGGGTTGAGTACTGGCCTTGATGTTGATGTCAGTTGTCGACGCTGGGGAGTGGGGGACGGTGGGGTGTCGAGGAGATGCGGCGCAGCACCTCGCTGCGAGACATGGAACTCGGTTGCGCCGTTAGATTGACCAAGGACAGCCGGAGGGGATGATGTTGGGAGGAAGAAGCGGGAAGCGAAAGAAAGGGGATCAGGGAGTAGAGACAACGATGGAAAGGGAAGGGAATTGGAAGAGCAGGGAGGGGAAACGATGATAGAAGTAAGTGATAATGGGAGTGGCAAGAGAGAGGTGTGGCGGCCCGCGTTGGCAGGTATAGCAGGCACGGGCCGACCCCCTACCCAAATCACTTGCACAACACTGTTTCCACCTTGTTGCTTTCCAACAGGACCTCCTCCAGCCTAAAGCAAAGAATCATCTTGGTGCTTATTCTATCAAAACGACATCCAACCACAGCCGTTTGTCAACACACAACGCGCGACACGCACCACACACGCACACAAAGACGCCATACCTGCTGGTAGCGACCGCAACATACGGCCAAGGCTGACCGCCTCCGTCCAGGAACCAATCACACCCTGCCAGGCGCAGACGGTTCCCATCACTCACGACACACAATGTTGACGTCTTGCTCAGGGCACATCGCAGCAGCATGGCGCGGGAGGCGTGACCAACGACTCGCAACCGGCGAAGCCTAGCAGCGTGGTCGACGCCGACGCCGACGCCGACCCCGAGAAGTCGGGACTCTTCGCTCTACACTCGGTTCAACATGCAGGCAACAAGGCAATAGCGACGTAGGCCTTGACTCCGACGCAGACAAAGTCCTCGACCCCAGCCTCGGCGTGATGAGGTGGCAGCCGAGATAGCTGGCAAGGCCATTTCGATCTTTTTGCGCGAGTTGTCAGAGAACCCGCTGGCCAATACGCCAGACGAGATGCAAGCCATGGCGTGCGACCTTCGCGAGAGGATCGCAGAGGAACTTGTCTAGCCAGCACCGCACCGCACGATGCATCGAAGCGTCTCGCCTGTATGGACACTGAGCAGAGCACGGAAAGGAATAGCGGCATTGGGCGCCCGAGATTGAATCAAGGTTCTTTGGGGTCGCACACCCTCTGCCAGGGCGGGGTGTTCCCGAAGTGGTATACTTACTGACCTACAGAATTCCCTAAAATCTGCGTGTCACATACACACACACATCTGATACGTTTATATAATGAAACAGGGGTTGATTTGCAGCCTCTGGGTCAGTGACAAATCTGGCTCCAGGCCCTGGTGAGGTTGCTTGTTCTCACGCGCGCCATGGAATCGCGAACACAACCATTGGCATCCTTGTCTTTTATCCCGTTTGATCCCCACGTGCTCCTGTGGGGCATGTCTGGGGTGTGTTCCGCAGTCACAGTGACAAGGCAAGACTGCCCCTTGCTGTGGCTGAGGAGTGGCCCCAGAACCACGAGGCCGTGGCTGAGGCCAACAGTCCTCACTTGCCTCTATCCTAACCACCTGCACCTACCCAAGTTCCTCAGCTGCCTCGCTAGATTCGTCGCCGCACATGCCACCAACGCCTTTGTTCCCTCGGCGTGAGCATCGAAGCCTTTGTGGTCCATGAGGAAACCAATTCATACACCCCAAAGGACTGCGAAATGACAGGAAGCGCCAGTCGACAGCTAATAAGGCTGGCTTGCTTGGCAAGACACCCAAAGCGAGACCGTGGATACAAAGAACAACGCCATTTGAACAAGAGAAGCATTAAGGCCCGTGGTCCTGGAAGCAAGTGAGGACAAGCAGTGTGATACCTGTCATGTTGGCCAAGTTCTGACTTCGCAAAGCATCCAAAGCCTCGTGGTTAGTGAGCAACAAAGAAGGGCCGGGAAGGCTTTGAGTATTGGACAAGTGTTTGAGCTGCGGCCGAAATTCAGTTTACGCAGGTGCTGCATCGCAGAGCATCGCAGTGTATCGACAAGTCTAGCAAAGCGTGCAACGGCGCAATCGACTCCTTTTGGTCGTCACATGCGCGACAGGCTCAGAAAAATACGGTGTTTCAGCCTTGCTCCTCAACCCCAGACGAACTGTCACTGCAAAAAGCGCCACCATCTGCTGATATATACCACCCGGTCATCGACTTTACCTACGGATCTTACCACACGAATGAGAAGGGTCATCGTTTGGAGGCCTGCGATGCTGCGATTTGGTGATGGAGATCAAGAACATCCTGGTCGCATCAAAACGCCGCATCACAAGTCCTCGGGGATGCGTCTTGTTCCAGTATCTAATCTAGTCTGTGGGCGGTCCAAGCCAAGAAAACGGTTGGTCTGCTACCCTCTACTGACCACCGCGTCGAGACATAGGTTGATGTCTCGATGTTGGGTTACTACGCTCAACTCCACAGCGACTGAGCTACTGACATTCCACAAACTGCTTGACGAGGCGCACGAGTCCTTGAGGGCCCCAACGATGGAGAAGAACGCCTAGCGCGGTATTAGCTTCTAAGCCCTCCTAGGGCAGGGTCTTCACGGTGGTCCGCACTGGCGCAGCGTTGTCGACGACCGCAAGACCTCATTTGAAGCGGCAGCGAAGAAGGAGAAGGCACGGTTTACGGAAGGATGGCAGTGTTCCACACGCGCTAATCTTCTTACGGTATGTATGCTCTTGGATTGTCGTTTGCTCGTTCTTTTGCGGCCGAAACTGGACAGTCACAAAATAGGAGTAGTCGCAATGATCTCCCATAGTTGACATGGAAACAGACTGCCTAATGATCCAGACATCAAAGCGGTCACGTTGTAAGAGAGCTACTGGCTACAGCGGCTTCCATGGCTTTGTTTCACGAAACAGGAATCCTTATTACTAGGTAAGAGGTTGAGTGCGCAAAAGTATTGTGTCCGCTTGCTTTCTTACATTTGCTGTATTGGCCGAATGCGTTACATCTATACGCCTACTGTGTGCATAGAACAAAGCTTTTTGCTGTCCATTCTAGGGCAGGTGTTCTGTTCTCAGATCATGGCAGCCACAAGGCCATGGCTTGTCTAAATGCAGATGTGGCTTGCGGAAATCCAAGTTGCCCAACCACAACCCTGGACATGGGCTTATGGTAAATGAAGCGCGTTTTTTAAGTTGAAGTTTGTATGGTAGATCCAACTTGACTGTTTTCATTCAGGCCAACTAGCCCATACCGTCTTCTTGTAACGTATTGCGGCCTCCCTTATGCCGAAGAACCGTTGCCGCGAATGGCATCGCAAATACTGACGCTGCAACAGAGAGACGTAGATGTTTGCAGCATCGTAGGTGATGCCGTCAATAGTTCGGTCCCAAAAACACAACACCGCAGCCTTGACTTGGTGCTGATCTGGCTTCTGTCTGCTCTTGAGATTAATCTTGATATTAATTCTGATAACCACGTCATGGTCCATTCATTCGACATCTGGCAGCGTCTCAACTGCACAACCTCGATCGCACAGCCTTAGCACTCACGCCACATACATATATTACCAAGAGAAGTCACGGGAAGCCAGTCAAGTGCGTATTTTTTCTGTTGAAGACGCAATCGTCGTGAGACTTTCTGGCTCTAGACAAGCACTAAGATGGGCCCACAGGCGACGGCCCGCGTTCGCCCTTCGTTGATTTCCCGTCTCATTCCCTCCCCAAAGGCCGCAAAAACAGTCAACGAAAGCATCGCATTTTCACACAAACACCAGAACAACCATTAAACATCGCCCCCAAAGCATCTGATTGCTGGTAATTCAAACCGCTCATCACACCTTATCTCTCTTCATCTTGGCAGCTAACGTCACGCAGGCAGGCGCGAGGATTGGAAGCGTCGCCTTCCTCAACCCAACCAGCACCACGGCGATAAGATACGTATGCGCACGCGAAGACCGCGCAACGGGAAAGTACGGTGCGCACCTCCGTGGGTAACGGGGTAGGAATGGACACATTCCATCATCACGGCCTTCCTCGTCTCATTCCCCCTTGCACCAAGAACACAACCACCCAAGGTACGACAAATGCTGTACGAACGCGAGAGGCCCCCAAATCTTCTCCCGACCCAAGGATGGTCCGCGTAGCCAGATCAGGAAAAGCCCGACCGCTTCTTCCTCTCCTCCCCGCTGCCCGACCAATATCCGATCCGTCGCCGCCAGCACCAGCATCAGCACCAGCACAGTTGACGGAGCTCCCCCACGTCCAACAGGGCATCGTCTCCTCAACCACTAACGCCCTTGTACGTCTGAAGCCTAAGCCCGTAAAGCGTCATTCAGCCTCTCACCAGTCGCAAACAGAGAAGGAGAGACATGTCGCTAACGGGAAACGACAGTATCTCGACCTCGTCGCATCCATCGCAACCGTCTCCCCCAGACCTGGCCCGCCTCTTGCCCAACACGTTCATTCCACGATGGCGGCATACCCTCACGCCGAGAAACGGCCCGTCGCTGAAAAGCTAAAAGAACAAGTTCCTCTCCTCGAACATGCGCGCAAATCGGCAAAAGGAGCAGCCGCCGCCCAAAACAGAACGAACCAGCACCGCACCCGCCAAGAAGGCTTCGTTCGTCGCCTAAACGAGGCCTGGCATGGGGAAGGATGGAAACTGCCAGAGCCGTTCCGATCCAACAGCAAGAGTAAGGGCCAAGGCTTCAAAGACCTCTCCTACCTCTGCTCCATCACCGCTACCGCCAGTGAACACGGCCTGGATCTCCCCTCGCTGTGGCAACCCGGCGGCGTTCTCTTTGACACCATGACCGGGGACCCCCGTATCTGGACTGTAGAAACAGCCAAGAATGCTCTGGGTCTGCTCAACGACCGACTCGAACAGGAAGAAGACCGAGAGGACCAAGACTATCCACAAGGGGAAGCCCAGTCGGACTCGGGAATACCCAAGCCCCTCAACTCGGATGCCGCCAACGACTCCAATTTAGAGGCGCCAGAGAACGGACGGGTAGCAAGCCCTCAACCATTGTCTTTTCAGGCCCAAAGCCCCATCTCCCTCTTAAACCTGCCAGTAGAGTTTTCGTCGCCAGCACCTGATGATAGCTCTGGTGCGGTATCCAAAGACTGGCACGTTTTTCAAGGTACCGACGACCCCGACGACTCCGGACACCACGAACACCTTGAAGCAAGCATCGAAGGTGACTCCGTCAAGGGAAGTATCGATGGAAACGCTGACTAGGATGTTGGTGTTCTCGAACCAACCTTAAGCCCTTTCCCAGAGGTGGTTTCTAGTAGTCCCGAGCCAGCGAGACGGACCCCGGACCCAGCCCATCTCAACAACTATCAAGAAGCCATCGCAATGCTTCGAGATCCCAGGCGCAGATTAACCTCCACCTCTATTGAGGCCCTACAGGCCATGGTTGTTTACCACGCATCCGACCACCCGTCATCAACAGTCAGTCAATCTCTTGTTGCTGACCCCGGCTGGCTGGAGATCGCTGGTCGACTGCCCGAGCGATTGCCCAAAAGGTCCACGCCATTCACCTACCTGTTCGCGGTGCTTCATCATGCCGAGGAACACTGGTCCTTGGCCAGGTTTAATTTCAAAGCATCTGTAGTGGAACATTACGATCCCCTACCCGACATAAATAGGTGGGACGAGGCTTGGTCGAAGATTAGGCCGTGGATCCAGCTGCAAACTGGTGTGAATTTCTCTGCGAGGCGCTTGGTAAGCTACTCCTCATCTCTTGGCTGTGTTGCGGCACGCGGCGGACTGATGATTTGTGCGGCAGGCCGGGCCTGTCCAGACAGATGCAACCAGCTGTGGCGTCTTTGTCCTAGCGGCCCTCGAGTGTCTTCTCATCCACGAGCCCATTGAATTCTCAACCAGTCTGAATGCAACGCGCGAATTGCTGGCTCGACAAGCTGAAACATATGTGGAAGCAAAGTTTTCCCAGTACGGCACCCATTGACGCCTCTCCCCTTGTGACTCAAGGTTCCTAGCTAACAAGTAGTGACAGGAGAGCAACCAGCGCGACAGAGGCATCACCGGCCGAGGAGCCCATATCAGATCCGAGTCTCACGGCGGAGACGGCGATTCTAGATTCGTCCAACGTATCAACCCGAAAGCGACGCATAAATCCGACTGAGGAATCTCAACGCCTTGCACAGCATGACAGCGTGCGACCCCCCAAGGCATACAAATCCACCCAGATACAGACAGATGCATGCTGGGGAGACGGACTGAGTCACGCAGCGATTCGGGCGACCAGCAACCCTTACGCATTGCAAGATGAGCAAGAGGCAACGGGAGACTTGATCAGACGATGCGCTGCTCTTCTTGAACAACATCCAGCCGCGAGCGCAAGCGAAGTCGAAGAGATGCAGAGGCGAAGAGAAAGAGAGCAAACGCAGCTCTGAGAGGCAGAGACGCAGCTTCAGCGCCGGTTGGACGAAGTAAGCAAGCTAGAGTCCGCCGAAGATACACTCAAGGCCGAGTCCAACGTGGAAGCTTCCCGGCTCAGGTCACTCATGGAATTGTCAATGGCCTTCGATGCTACCATCAAAAAGGAGCACGGGACGACAGACGTGGCCTTGGAGGTGATTGCCGACATGCAAAAAACGATGCTGGTCAGTACCGAGTTGCAAAAGATGAAGACGCAGAAGAAGGGCCAAGAGCTCGCCGAGGCCCGCAACATGACCACAGCAGCTCGGGCAAGCGCCGGCGATAGCAAGGTGGATGCGGAGAAGATGAAAGGTATACTCGCGGAGACGGAGCGTCACCTCAAGCAGCAGCAGCAGAAACGACACATGGCGATATTGGTGTCTATCGGCCAAGGTGGCTGCACGGCGCCTCTTGCACGTGCAGCGCTTCTTTGAGGAACTGCAAAATGACATGGTTTTCTTTGTTACACCGGTGCGATCGCGACGCCACACTGCGATAGAGAAGCAAATTTGTGGCAAGCGAGTTAAGTTCTGACACGCAGACGTGATTGGCCGCAAGGCGCGTGCGACACGCAGACGCAATTGGCCAAGTGTGTGCGTGACACGCAGATTTCGGGAGTTTTTGCGTGTCACACACCAGGAGCCAATCACCTACGTGTGCCCAATCGCGTCTGCGTGTCACAGGTGCGACCTCGCACTATCGTGAAGCAGCATCTCTATCGATAAGTCGATAAGGTGGTAGTGGCAGCCAGTGCACGCTTCTCCCGATTAGGCCGCAATCACAGTGTGGAACGCCGCGGCCCACTTGTACCTTGTTACCTGTGCAGCCCACCGAAGTTGGGTACCTAGTATTCCTAGGCAAAGTACCTATTGAACGAACCCGGCCTGGCGGGTTGCCTTGTCTTGGTGGGCCATCGCCCGCAACCCGTGGCGGCGTGCCAACAAAGCTTCAGAAGCCACCGCCCGTTCGGCTTGCCGTCTGGCCCAGTCCCGCCTTGGAGCATCGCATGCTTGGGCGGCTCATGGTCTTGGTGCTCACCCGTCTTGCTCCGTTCAATTCCCAGGCTGAAGGAAGCGCAGCTGGTGGTGATGGCAGGTGCTGCCACTGCAGGTGTACGTAGTACGGTCCGTGTCTGCATCCGATGCATCCATTGCGCCTGGCATGATTGACGAAGGATACCCAGCACGTGCCAAGCAAAAGTGGCGGGGTCTGTTTCCTCTCTCCTCTCCTTTTCCCTCTTCTTTCCTTTGGGCGAGACTTGGCGGCCCCGCTCAGCCCGCAGGTCTGAACCGGTATCTCTACTCCAACGAGAAGGTGTGCCTTGGCTGCCAGTCAATCATGGAGACGGCAAGTCCGGCAAGTCTTTCCCGTCAAGGAACCGTTGTTTCCATCGGTAAACACTTGACCAGCTTGGTCCGCCAGTCCGCCAGTCCGCCAGTCTTCGTCCTTTTTGACGTCTTCAAACCAGTTCAATCAGGGCTGTCGACTTGGAATCTCGCCACAAAGGCCACCTCACCCAGCATCTACCCCCCTTCCAATACTACTTAAACACGGATGGTATTGTTCCTGCTCGTTCATTCTCTTCTCTTCGCCCAAGTACCCGCACTGGTATCCTTCAGGTTCGCGTTTGAAACGCCCTGGTACAAACATCACGACCATCGCTGCCATGCCATGCCTCGACGCAAAAACCACTACCTTGATGACTCGTCCGCCATCCACCGTTCCGCCGACGTCCCCTCTCCATTCGCCTATTTCTCCCGGATGAATGGCAGTTTTATTGCCTTGTGAGGGTTCAGCTGCCCGGACACTCTCCTTGGCCTCTGGCCCTTGAAGACCGACACCAGCGTTCACAAAGGATGCTCGCTCCCTTCGAGCTTCCCACAGACTTGGAAGAGTCAAGCATAGAGCGCTACTGCTCGGGGCTCCATCTTGGGATGGACTCGGCATTGCCGAACGACGCCGAATCCTTTTCTGCTGCCGCCGCAACGTCTAGGCCGAGGCGCAGATCAAGAGGGGGGCTCACGAAAGGACGCCGCACGAGCACACACCAACCATCTTTACCCACCCATTCTTGCTAGCCTAGCCATTTCTCGGGACCTCGTTGATCATGGCAACGTGCGCGACCGGCTTCATCTTGGACAACCACTGTTTTTCGGAGATCCTGAGCGTGGTCCACCCTTGGACTCGGGTCCAGGACACTTCTCCGATCACAATGGGTCAATGCTACCTTCCCGTCCCTCGCCTGGACTAGACACAGCCCCAAGCATAGGATCCGCTGCCAAGTCGGGATGCACCATGAGCTCTAGCACCCTCTTCGTCGTCTTGAATATGGATCCTGTGCGCCGTCGTCGTCTGCCTCCCGTCCTGGTTCTTACTCATGTCAGCCACAACTCTGAGCGGTGCTTCGGTTGGAGATGTCCTGGACATTGCCTTGGAAAGATGACTCATGGCCGGGCCCGTGTCTCTAGGTAAGGCCCCTCTTCATGACCGACTCGTCAACCACCTCCCAGATCTTACTATTTATCTTTAAGGCTCTAACCTTGTTGGTTATGGTCAATAGGACATTTTCTCCTCATTATGGTACCTGGCTAGAGCAAGAATATCAGAGCCGTGCCCCACGCGCTCGCCTTTCCGACGGCGGCTCTTGGACATGATGGCGGATCTGCTGTGGATGAATCTCGCAGTTGAGGTCGAGGCCGTCTTCGTGGACAAACATGTGTTTTCCCTCGCTAAAGCCGTGGTCATCAAGAAGCCGGAGGTTTCGCTCTCTGATATCAAGCCCATGGGCGAGCACACCTAGTTGTCCGCTTCAACACCGCTGTGCCTGTGCAAGGCGTCTGAGTTTGGCACCTCCGCCTTTTGTGCACGTCTCGATTCAGGAGGCCACACATGTTTGTGGTTGGGCTCTTAGTACCGCATCATTATCAACAACGCATACCAATTTACCTATCCTTGAGTCAGACTAACATCCAAGTACGTCAAGGTCATAAGTCTGATGCCTAGAAGTACTACATCTCGGTGCATACAGTATTGAGGATGGACCAATCCAAGAGCGAGCCCAAGCTCGTACCTCGACTGCTGCAGCCTGTTGAAGTTTGCAAAGAATCTGGTCAAGACCGCAGGCCCCACCCATCCTGGGCAAAATAAGCCATTACCGAGTCAGGCAATGCGGGCATGTTTGATTGGTTGGAGGAGCATCTAACTTTCTGGAATGCAGCACGGCCTTGGCTGATTGATTGCTAAGGACTCCAGCCCCCAGTTAGATGGCGCGCCCTGGAGATCCCACCATCCCGTCGCCTTCCGACCCCACCTCGGCCTCCATGTCTAATCCGCCGTTGATCCCCGACCTGCCCGAAGCCAGCAGCAGCAGCAGCTTCTGGGTGTCCGTTCCGCCGAGCCGCACGACGATAGGGAAGACGCGGACGACGGAGGTGCTCGCTGGCGGCTCTAAGGAGGACTAATCTTCAATCTGGGTGTTTGCATCTGGGACTGGAGAACAAGTATCGTGACGCCAGCTATCTGCTCTGCAGGTTGACTTCATCGCCGGTCGATGGATATGGGAAGCGAATCGAGGGAAGCGATGGCTTCGCAGAGCGGACAGCAGTGGGGAACCGTACCCCGTGTTCATCACGAGCTCGTCTCCGTTTGAACCACCCGTGTCGAGCCGCGATTGGCAATACTTGGCCGTTGCAGTCTTGCCACTTTACCAAGAGTCCATGTTCTGGCTGGCCAACTGGGCGGTCAGATGGATGGCACCCGAGGACGGATACTTGGTGTCACTGATTAAGCACGACCACCCTCCTTCACCACATTCTCCAGCACTCGGCACATTGCAAATTGACGCCTTTGATGTTTTCGTACGAGACGAGGTTGAATTAACGTGTTGAACAACCAGGTTCTAATGTGAACCACGTAGCAAGCGAGCCAATGATATCAGCAGCCCCTCCCAACGCTGGGGGATGTGACGCCACGGCCACCCCAGTGGGCACCTCCCCGCCCCGTTCAACCAGTGCTGGGTACAAGTACGTGCCCATGTGGGTGCTGGCTTACATGGCCAACCAGTGAGGAGCCCGAGTTTGGAGAAACACGCCAACAAACGAAACTGACCTGTCGAGGATACGTCACTGCCTCGCGGCCACCCCCGATGTTCAAGGGACTGACTGACTGGGCTGGAATTCCCGTCAGCGAAACGCCAATTGCCATCTGCAACCATCGAAACCGTCGCAGCCATCCCCGAGCGGATCGAGACGATACGACGACGACGACAGGCATGGCTGCACGAAACACCAACCGCAATACCGAACATGGCCTCCAAAGAAGACCGTACCGACTCACCTAGCCTCGATCCACGTACCCTCGACAGTGTCTGCCCGCAATCTGATACTGGTCCCCGGGCACTCGCCTTCTTATCCCTCGTTGTGGAAGTCTTTTCTCTCTCCTATTTTACATTTCCTGGTTACACTTTTTCGTTTCCTGGTCAAAATTTCCCGTGTCCTGTTTCCTGTGCCCTGTTTACTGCTTATGGCGCCGCCGTTCCCTACCCTCCATCACGAGAAGACGAGACAGACACTACAAGAAGCAAGGCAGCGTGTTGTAAACCTTTAAACATTGCTGCAAAGACGCGTGCTTAGTCGACACAGCATCCCCCATGGTTCAGAACTCTGACAACGCCGCATCGCCCGCCGACCACCCAGGGCCGCCTCGGTACAACGTCAGAACCCGGCTCATCACAGAAACAACAAGTACGTCAGATGCACATAGGGACGGGATAGACACAGGTCTCCTTTCTAACGTTTCCCGGGTCATTGCTAACCACAAGCGGTCTCGTCATCGGCCGGTCGCCCGTAGGTAGCATCAAAAAGCTCATCGCCAGCCACCAGGAGCGAGTGACGGCCTCAGCGTCGGCTCGTCGCCCCGCGTCCATCAGCAGGATGAACCAGAGCCTACGAGCTCGCCAGGTGCGACGCTTCCACGACCATCCCGTCGAGACAGACAAGCAGAGTCCTGTGCTCGCCGTCCTCGCCGAGGTCGATCCGCACTTTGATTTCTTCCGTCAACGGGGCTGGCAGCTGCCAGGAGATGGCAACGAGGAGAGGTGGCTTTCAAGCTGGGAAAAAGGGGCTGCTTTGCAACATGGCTCAAAGGCAGTCTAACCAGGTGGTGCAGGGAAGGGGAGTCACTCAGCAGACCAGAGGCGGAGGACCAGCCCACCAATGTGGAGGAGAACATAGTCTTCAAAGATCCGGGCGACAACACGGCGAACAATAAGAACAACAACAAGAACAAGAAGAAGAATAAGGAGACAAGGAGCAACAGCGTAACAACAGACAGTGGCCGCAACGGTAGCGGTGGAGCCCAACAGCCCGTTGGGGACTGTGAGACGCCTCAATCATCTGGGGATCATGGTGACTCTTGTGTAGCTCACCTACCATCTTCTCAACCCGACCATGGCAACACTCCGGTTAATCCCTCGCCCCTTCTCGACCCCTTCTCGACCCCCTTCTCGACCCCCTTCTCGACCCCCTTCTCGACCTGGTCCGGCCTCCAATTCTCAGCCCAATTCGGTCACAGATGCTTTCCCCGCAGCCGTCAACGCACTGGCAACAAACGTGACGAGCCTCCCTTTGGATTCGAGGCCAGAGAAGGCAGCGACCGGCAGCACCCATCTTGACGACTTGGGAGGGGTGTGGCCTGCGAACCCCAGCGCCTCTTCTTCTACGCAACATGACGAAGCGTTGAGACTACATAGCGAGGCGGCTAAGTACACGCGGCAAAAACTAGAGCATGTATATCATTTCTACAAGGAGGTTTACCGGCCGAACAAACGGCAGACAGATGGGTCAAAGCAGCCGTGACGCCAGCGGCCGTGGCCTGGAGACGGAGACGACGTGTCAACAGTTGAGAGAGCGCCAGAGACACGTGCATGTCATGTCGGTGTTGTCTACCGTTATTGTCACCGCCTCCACATCCCTCTCTATCTGCACCTTCATATCCATCTCATACTTCCGCTGCGATCGTGCGAGGGGCGGCGCCGAGGCCGAACAAGGCGGCCATGACCTCGGTATGGCACCGAATGCTAAGGGCCGGCGAGCTCTGCCCCCAGGCGAGCGCCTGCATGAGGGCGCAGGCCTTGATAAGGGAGATAGGTACCTCTGCCCACTGTGGACCAGTCGACTGGCGGCTCGGACCGCTTCCTCCAAGTTTGCGCAAGGAACTAGTATTGCGGTCGGAGACTGCCGTGGTGTCGGCCGACGAGGGCACGGTGTCTGGCCCGCGGATCAAGGGGAGGATACCAAGCGGCGCCGAGTCGTTTCTAAAGGGATAGGGCGGCTGGTGGCGGTTGTGTTGGTTCAGATGATGATGGTGGTCGTTAGGCCCTGGAACATGGCGGCGGTCCGAGACTAGGCAATGGCTCCTTGCTGGAAGAGCAGTCCGGGCTGCTTCAAATGCTGAATCTGCCGTTGGTGTCGCCCACTGTCGCAACGCGTCGGCCATGTCAGGGTTAAGGCGGACGTCCAGACCTGATGACGGGAGCCTCCTCGTCCTCGTCCTAGCCACAGCGGTGTCGACATCGACCTAGCCTTTGGCGTTTAAGGCGGCGTGAGTCGGAGCAAGCTATGTGCCTGTTGCTGCGACGATGCTGTATTGGTGTCGTCGTCGTCGTCGTCGTCGTCATCATCAGGGGAGGTCTCTCGTGTCTGCTTAGGCGGCGCTTGGCGTGGCCTCCGAGGTACTAGCCCCCAGGCAACCCATGGCACGTCTTGCAACCACTACTCACGGAGGTTTTCGGACCACCCAAGTGTGTTGCACCCCGAGGCCAAGTCAAACCGGATATTAAGGTCACCGGAGCTTAGGTAGCTTCTCAACGTGCTGGCGAGGGAAGAGCGAATTTTGGTGCTGATAGCCGTCTATTCGTTGTCACTCAGGTGGTCCAAGTCGATATGCATGGCTACGGTAAGTCTTGCGAAGCGGCACAGAATCGACTCGCTTGAGATCGAGGCGGCGGTCTGCAAGAAAGCCGCGCATCAGGGCATAGTCAGACTTCCTCCAGGTGACCTTGTTCTGCCGGTGCTTGCGGGGTTGGATGAGCTCGCCGAGTGTTCGGCCGCGGAAAAGGAAAGAAAGCCGGTCCTGGTTACCAAGCTCGCATTAGATTTGCCATATATAGAACTTCTTGAAGTGCACCAGGGGGGAGAGGGAGTTGACGAAGGGGGTTTGTTTGTTTGTGTCTGTGTGCGTGTGGGCGGGAGACATGCGTTTGGATCGCCATTGCGTGGACTGCTAGGCTCTGGACCAATTCCTTCCGGCATGGCGCGGAATGGTGATGGGATGGATGGTTGCCCTCGAACCAAAGTATGGAGGGAAGATTTGAACCGAGTCTTTGTGGTGGATTGTCGGACTTCTGCCGGCATTATGACCTAGTGGACGGACGTTTTGCCTGTGAGAGAGCGGGATTTGGAAACGCGGGAAGCAACTGAACAGGCAGAGACAACATCATGTTATCTCGGCCGTCGGAAAAGACTACGTGCACAGGCCAAAGCAGCCAGTCAGGCGTGCCGCGAACATTGGGTGGTGGAACCCTCACGGACCATGGCGGCGCGCCGCGGCGCATTCAGGTCTGAGAGGCTGGGTGTTCGCAGCTGGATACTGGGTATCAATATCAGACGTGATGGGATGACTAGTTGGAAGGGCCAATGTCTTGTTGTGTTCTTTGTGACGTGGTCCTAAAGGAGCGCCGCATCGTCATACTGTACTTTCACAAGACACACAGACCCTGAACCGCTGTATGCAGATGCAGATGATGACAGGGTGATGGGGCTACGGTGTTGAGAAAGCAGGAGAAATAAGACAAATATACGACTTTAAGTTTGGGGAAGTGGTTTAACCTGCCCCTTAACGCATTAACCACCTTATGCTTACAGCATCAGGATACCATAAGACCATAATGAGCAGAATGTGGCATTTACGGCGACTGACACACGCTGGAAAACACGTAAAAAAAGCTAAAAAAAAAAGCTGCTAACCACATGCCATCTTGGCACTACAGAAAAGCCCTTTATAAGCCCTGCCTAGAGTCCTTTAAGCTCTTGGTCGCCAGCCATCTCGGTGGGAAACCAAACAGGCTCTTCCCCCAAGCTCCCATGATCACACACCACACTTGGGCATCGTGCCTATCAATTCCAGCTACACACTACTACTCGACCACTCGACCACTCGGCCATGGAAGCCCGCGCACATTGAGCCCTGTGTCGCGGCTCGCGGCTCTCCCGACCACCCTGTTGTGATCCTCAAAGTTACCCCTTGCATCGAGGCGGAGCGGCGACCTGTCAAGGCTTCCTCTCACAGCCCACTCAACCCAATGTTGCCTTTTGCTTCTGCTGCGATGCAATGAGACACAGTTTCTCCAGCAACCGTCCATGATGTAGGTTTCCCTCTAGCTTCCCAGAACGATTCCATGTGGCCAGCCGTCGAAAGTATCTTGCCTACATGTCGGCAGGAGAGCAAGGGTTGGCGAAGGCGACTGCTCTGCGGAGCTTCTCCCGGAGGGTAGCAAAGAGAACGCAAATCGCCGTTTGCCTGCGGGTGTGGTAACGAGGGCGGACATATTAGCAAGCTCTGGCAAGACGACGCTAGTTAGCAATGATTACAGGGAGGACGGGGAATGGAATGCCCACCTGCCACGCTGCTCTGTGGGCTTGTTGTTGACGGAGGCAGTGGTGACGTACGAGGTGCACAAGACCGGGTTCGCGTCCGGGGTATCAAGGCTCGTCCAGGGCATGACGCGCTTGACCTTGCCGTTCCGCAGCTCCCAGACAGCCGCAAAGCACTGGTGGAGCTGCTGAAGAACATGCGTGGCGGGCTTGGAGTTGCTTGAATCATAGACAATCTTGATGGCTACTGCGGCCTGGATGTGGCCGTTTGAATCGCGGAGAAAATTGGTGCACCTTTCCTCGAGGGCTTCGAGGGTGGAGGGGGACGAGTAGGTGATCTCGGCAATGATGCGCGGATTCATGTCGCCCAAGTTGGCGGACTAGGCCACGTCGGAGACACGACCGTCGAGGTGTGAAGCAGGGAAAGAGACGGGCCTCTCGCGCATGGACTCGGTATCAGGGAGGAGAGGTCTGGCGGCATCCCGGACAACGTCGGCCAAGCAGTCGACCATGGCGGCGTGCAGTCGACCCTGGGGCATCTTGAATCTCAAGACGGCCGATCGCGAGCTGTACTCAATATGAAGTTTGTCAAGGGAGACGCCGGCCTCGGATCGGAGCCAGCAAAGGAGCTCGACAAAACGACCGGGGCTGAGGGAAAACTCAGAAGGGCCATTGTAGGCGCCAAGAGACACAGGCTGGTCGACGGACAGCTGCGCGGCAGCTTAAACACAGAGGGCCATGACCTTCTCAGCCGTATCGTCGACATTGGTATCGGGGCTGAGAGCATACAGACCATCATTAGGTGCTACTAGGTGCTTGCGCTGCTTTGTGCCCTACGGGCCTAGACGGTGGAAGTATTCCAGCCGCGCTTTTTGGAAATCCTAGAGGAAGCCGCGTTAGGGTGAGAGCGGTTAGTGCTATCGTGTACTGTTGGCTATCGTCGGATGCTGTTGAAGTGGGCAATGCGGCAGCCTAGCCCGAGAAAATGCGCTCTCTGGGTCTTGTGTCGCTTAGTTGGGGGAGCCTTAGCTGAGTATACGTGTGCCAGTCAAGGGCCGCTGGGGACGACAGGCTCCGGCCGCCGATAGCGTGCGGCGATACGACGCGATACGACGCGATACGGTGGCGTCGCGAGCAAGGTTTGGGCGTCTGAGCGGCCCCTGCTGCGGTATTTGTCGTCTCGCCCGTCGCGAAGACTGGGAGCCCACATTGAGGCTTGAAAAGGGTTGAGATTGATAGCACCGAGCCTTGGCGATGTTGGGAATTAGGCCTTTGGGTGTTGCGATGCTACCGGCGAGGATCTCGAGGTTTTGCGAGAGGAAATAGCGCAGTTGGCAAGTATGGGATGGGCCAGAGGACACCGGGTGGGAAGCACCGTGAATTCCAGTTGCCAGCCGTTTCCCATCGGTGGGTATGCTCTGTTCCGGATGTGCTACGGCCGTTCATCCTGCTCAGCGGAGCATCGACTAGCGATCGATGGTTGTGCCCGGCAGACTCGGCACGGTTAGAGTAGCGAAGAGCGCCGACCCGAGTGGGGCCGATCCGGAGGATGGCTTAAGGCCACATGTACCAACTGTGCTGCAAAAAAAACGGCCCGGATTGGCAGACGGTAGGCACGCTTGTCCTTATCTTCCTCATCTTGGAACTTCCAATCTGCGACTCAAGTTAAGCTCGTAGCCTGGAGGATTGAATAGCTGCGTCATCAAGGAATACTGCCTGGAATTGCACTAGCTGCTAGCACCTTCTTAAGTCATCTTTTGACCAAGCGTTTCAACACACGACGGCGGAACCTCCTTACCGAGGAGTTCGATAATTTGCCTAGTCGAAGACTAACTCATAAATATTGCAGGCATCAAGAGTAGGGGAAAATGCAGATGCAGATGCAGATGCCCTGCCTCTTTCCGCTCTTCTCGGCTAGAAAGCCCGCGGCCCTAATGTGATATTACACTATGACGCCAGAAAAGCACAGATGACTTGCGTGTCATACATGTTAGGTATCCATAATCTACAGGTCGTCTCCTGATGTGATAGGGGTTAGTCTAGCCGCCAGCCTGATTTCGAGTTCATGTCCTGTTTAAACTTTTCCTTATTCTCACCCTTTGTTGAGTTCTCGGCTCTCGCCATTGTAGTTAATGAAGATCAGGTGCTAGAGGCGTGATTCACGACATCAATTTCGACCTTTGATACTGACGGTGACGTCAGGCTCTCGCCGCATGCCGATAAAAGTCGTGTCTAGTAACCTCTCTTACAAACCGCTTAAAGATTGCTACCTCGACAAGTGTTTGCAAATTTCCTTTGTGGATGGACACCATTTCTATTTATCGCTATTACAATCACACAATACTTCTTAGCACAAGATCTAGCCAAAGACCGTCTGAGTTTGACAATCGATTCTATGCTCTGTTAAGATGAGGGATTCAGACCTTAAACAAGTTTCTCGGATGGCCCTATGCATCTTTGCTTTTGCAGCCCTTGCGTACAAAGGTGAAGGGTTGAACAAAAAACGGCCATCTGATAACGCTAAAGACTAGACCGAGTTTACGTTTAATGTCTTCTCTGACGTTGCTCCGTGAGTACAAATCTTTTGCAAACGTTGGTATACTAAAGATAACAATTTGTAATAGAATTCTTGCACTTTTTAGTGAACGACTTGCTACGCAATACCTTAGCTAGAGCTTTACCTGGATCGACTATATCATTTTTGCATGTGTACTTTTGGGCATAGTGACCGCTCTTTCGGCGGCCATTCGGGTTCAGGGCGCTCCGTGGATGCGTTCATTTATCGGACGCACTAGAGAGAATCAGCCAACTGCTGAGATTGAACTAATGTCCTCCACTTCTAATGAAGTTTGTGAGATATTCAACGGGAAGGCTATAGTCAGGATCATGGGCCGTTCTCAGATTGCACAAATCGTCTTCAAAAACGCATCGTGCGGCATGTTCAATATTCAAGCCGCCGTGGACGAAAAGATCCAAGGAAGACATGCGAAGGTCAGTATCAGCTCGTGAATTCTTTCTACCACGATTCAAATTGCAGCAAAGGTTCTAATTTATCCCTGCAGAGTGTTCCAGCAACTCGCCAGGAAGTGTGTCATCAATGCACCTAAAGGCTGCAGACTTTCTAGGTCCTCCTAACGTCTAAGTCAATGTTGCGTCTAGTAATCCCGCTTACAGAAGCAATAAAATAGAGTTTGTTATTAGTATGGCGATAGTATTTATGCTGCAGGTTGGTGTCATTACTATCGCGGTTATCACCATCGTCCATAAGCGGACAAGGAATGCTATTAGGTTGCGGCCTGATGACAATAGTCCGCTAGCCTATATTGCTGAATCTGTGGCTATATTTCACAGCACCTTGACATGCTCACATGCTGTTGAGATTAGTACTACTGAGCACATTTGGCGGAAACGCAATCCGGGCTTGTATATTCTGAGGTCCTCTCGAGGTGATCTCCTGGGACTGAAGCTACTAGAAAACGCGCCAACAGCATCCAAAGAACTCTCAAAAGAAGAAAAATTGGACGATTCGACGCAACTAAACAGTCCAAACCCAAATCCGGCCATGAGGTTGTTTTGGATCCAGAGAGCCCAGACTGTCAGTGACTAATCCTTTGGATCATACGTCATCCTTGGGGGAGCGGAACAGTACATTCTGACATTCTCGAGACGAGAAGCTTTTCAATGCAAGGATGACACCAGAAGTTCCCTTCGAAAGAGTATAGTTAGATCGTTAAATTGGGTTGCTGCCTCCCATCGAGTTCATGAGACTACTACATTAGGTTGCTAGCCTTTGTAATTGCATCAAGGATATTCAGCTAATACAATTATGAGAATGGAAGAAGTCCACAGTGGGAGGCCCTATCTCTCATGGGAGTATCTCTCGGTATTTCTGGATTCGTACTACACTTCATTGGATTAAGGGTTCTTGCGTATCCTGTATCTCTCTCGCATCTTGCTGACATTGTTGTCATGGCGCTCTTGAGAGCACTTATTCGCAAGCGACTTGAGCAGTCACCCGAATGTTTCCCGGTGATCGAGCGACGAGAAATTGACTGTCTCGCATACCAACTCACGGTCAATACCGAGCTTTGACACTTCTCCGATACTTCGACATCACAATTCAACGGCATGCCAAAGACTGCGACCAGCTAGTGGACAGTTGAGACCCCGTCCTCCACCCTACCGTGCTCTACTGCCAGCGAGGAAGCCGCTTTCCCGCTTACTGACTGAGGCCGCTGCAAACGAATGCCATCCGCCACCGGTTAAGCCCATGGCCGACTCCACGCCGAGGCCCACGTCAGAAGCCAAGTGCGCTCTCAGGCCGCGGCCCAAGAAGCAAATCCAGCAGAAGACGGTCAAGACCAAGCCGAATCAAAGACAAAGTCCAAGCCAAAGGCCGAGCGCCTTGCATCCCGAGAGCATGCAATCCCTCCCGGCAGCACAACAACCGTTCTGACAAGCTTGGCACGACGCAGGGGTTACCCATGAAACGAAGGAGAGTGCAACCAAGAGAGAGGTTTTCTTTCGCACTAGAGAGAGAAGGCGCAATGGATGCGGTGGATAGCGAACAGAACCATGGCGTCTCGGTGTGTGTGGGTACCAAACAAGGCCGACAAGTGTTTGAGCTTCAACACGAATAATGCACGAGATGCCTCTCCTATAACTAAGTCAATTACGCGAGCTGCTACAAATAGCTATTTCCTGTCGCTTGGAAGCCTGGCCTCATCGCATAGTTATGATTGTAGGGCCAGAATTTGAAGATGACTATGTACCACACGATCATTCAGGGACTCGTGCGAGGCAACATGTAGGCTTCACTAGGTAAGGACTATTCGGGATCTCAGCGTCCGTTAATTGTGCAAGGTGTGGAGCTTCTAAAAGTGGTTGAATGTTGTTGAAGCAGGCAATACAACAGCTCAGATTTATCCATCCAAGTACGCAAATACAATGGCTCGTATATTTGCCCAAAGCAAAACGGGGTTTATCCTACTGGCACATGCAAGGCACACACAGCAATGCACAACTGGGGTATCTTATCGATCGATGTACTGTGACGATCAATAATCAACACTGAGGCTGCTGATGAGTCGCTAAATGAAGTATGATTGATAATTAACATAAGAAGCTTGCCAGCAATTTCCTTCCAAAGAGCCAATATAACTGGTTGCACTGGTTGTTAGATGGGAGGTGCACGAGATATTGAAGAAATCAGCAATAAGTACTCACACGGGCCGCAGTAAAGCTGCCGCAGGCTAACAAGCCTGGCTACCTGTAGGCATACTTCGCAAGTGTTCGTTATAATACAGACGTCTCGCGTAGTTCAACACCTATGGCTCTGACTGTGAGCGATGCTACAATAAAACACCGGCTTTAAAGCAAATTAGGCAACCTCAAAGAAGAGGAGAAGGTTATAAACGTAGTCGATATGTTCGTCTTAAAGAACGGCAGGTCGCTCCGCTGTAGAACGTAGGAAAACATAGCTAGTGCCTGCAATATTCTTTGGACGTTACCTTGTTGTTAATGGGGCCTACTCGATGATATACTGCGGGGCTCTGTCTGCGTATGATCTACCAGACCATAATTAGTTTAAGCCCTCATTTTTACTGCCTGGAAAGGGCTTAAGACGTATGGGATTGCTGTCTACCTTGACGGAGTGACACTCTTCCAGCTTGGACTCGTTCCTGTAATTCTCTCTGAGATGCTGCGGAGGATATATTACTGCAACTACTCTGAAGCTGCACATCCGCTTGCTGTTTGGTCTTCCTTAGCTACTCATTAGCCTTTCTGCTACGGATTGGTGGCTAGGACGCCCTTGAAATGTTGGCGACAACCTTTGAACTGTGGTTCGTTAGATCAGAGCATATGCTGGCCCAGACGAGAATCCACTTCTCTCTTGCGGCCCTTGGCTCTGTTATCTATCTTGACTGCAAAAGAGACGGCTATTGCTAACATCAGGGGCACAAGCGCTGTTGCAAGCCATGATCGTTGCCTCTTATTCTTCGACACTAATATGGCAGACTGAGAAACCGTACGTATGTTGTTTAGTCGATAGTCTGTTGTTATCCGTGCCTTATCATGGGTGTCTGATGCCACACGCTGTACAGCGGCACGGCGTTTTCTGTGGCAACCCCACAGCAGCATTACGCAGCTTACGTGAGTGTTGATCGCCGATATTGCCGATGTCTCGTGCAACTCTAATCTGACAGGCTTGATAATGCTGGAGCGGTTTCTGGCCTGCTACATCATGTTGGAAGATTACGACGGAGGCTATACGCCATATTTGAGACAAACACTACCCCTAGTAAGTACAATAGCTGAACAACGAGGTGGCACTACTACAGACAGATCGAGATAATTATGGCTAAATCTCGGCCATAATCTGATCAAGGCTTGTCTGTTAATTTTGAGCATGAACAGAGAGATGCAGATTCTGAAAACCGCATCTTGCGCTGTTGTTTCCAGTGCTGGTGTGAACGGCATTGTGTAGGGCAACATCGGACTAGCGTGGCGACCTCTGTGTGTTTAGGCTTTGGAACACGGACAAGTCACGCTGCAGCAAAGATAATATCGTCTTAGGTGTCAGTGTTGTTAGTAGGAAGGCGCCATAGCGGCAGTCAGACAGACGTGAATTAGTGAATTTGAACAATTGTGTGAAATTAGCCAGAGACAGAAGGTTATATGGGGAAAGATAACAACAATACAGAGCTCAAAAGCCGCAGGGAGGAGATCATTTCACCCGGGAATGCAGGTTGCGCGACATCGCAAGGCCGATACCGGACGCAACATCATTGAACCGCGTACACCTGCGCAAACTTGTACTCGGCATTGCAGGCTTGAATTGACTCTGCTTGGTAGATGTCCAGGACATGATGCAATGTTCAGGTCGCTCAAGAAGGTGATCTGTATATGCGGGATGCGCCGTGTCGTCCCACCTGGCGGAACGGGGCAGCGTGCCTCGTGCGCGCAGGCGACCTCTTCTACCGCGGCGGCGGAACCATTTTCTTCTAGATTCTTTCCAATCCATGTCGCAGCCACGGCATCACATTCGTTCAAACGATTCTCGCGGGGCGGGGGGGAATTCGTCGGAGGAAGAAATCAACAAGACTCTGGTGTGGTTCCGACCAGTCCCGGGATCGGTTCTTCGCCATACCCTTCAGCCCCGCGCACAAGACGATGCCGATGATGTTGATGATGGTGATGATGATGATGATCCAACTTCGGCAGCATGTGGCGGGCCGCAGCAGTCCCACTGGAGCCTGTTGCTCGCCCAGCCTGGGTCGTTTCTGGACTCAGACGTGGACAGCCTCGCCATCTCCCAGGGTGTCGTCGCCCCCCTATGGAGATCTTTGTTGATTATATGCGATGCGTGCGAGATGTGAGTGGCGCAGGTCTTCCTGGCCACTGGTCAAATGTCTTCGCGGCGCTCGTCTCTAGAGACGCGATCGCAGTGGTGGCATATGTCGGAGGACCCGGGGCAGAGATGTTCTCTGGTCAAGATACCTTGGGAGTGCCCTTCGTACCTCGCATTGGAACGGCGGATGCCAAAGACGCCCCCACTCCTGGCCGCTCACTACTCGCCGGCGTGTGTTGGCACCGAATTTCCGTTCCCTGCGGAACATGAGCGCACGTATACCGCAGCTCGGGAGCGGGACATGAACCGCCAGATTATGTCATCTGCATGCTTTGTTCGTAGACCATGTTGGCACGCCATCCGCGCGTCTTGCGGTACACATGTACAGGAGCAGTAACACGAACTCTGTGTCTATTAACAACGTCCACCACCAGACACCGTCTTCCCATACGACAGCCAAACCTGTTTGTGAAATCAACATGACACATGAACCTACAAAGACTACTACAATTCCAAACTGCTCCTCTCTGTGAAATGAGAAGAGAGACGATCCACGGCAGTGAAAGCAACCTCCTCCCATCAGTTCGTCACGCACTGACCGTTGTGTCTCTACCTACGCTCCCAGGCCGCCGCATCGTCCGTGGATCGCCAAACTCTCGTCGCCACCTGCTCTCGGACTTCCTAAAAAAGGGGGCTGCAAAAAATCGGTCAAGAAGCCAGGCCAAGCCCCAGTCGCGTCTGCTAAGCGGCCGACGCGTCGACCAAGAGTTCCGTCACCATGGGCCAGATTGTAACGCAGGATTGGAGCTCCCGTATGCGGCCGTTGGCCCGCCACAGCTCAAGCTGGGCTTTGGCGACATGGCCGTGGGCGTCAGTGACCTTGTCGCCATTCTCCTTACCGAGACGCGTGTACCTCGGGATCGTCTCCTCTTGCACAAGACTTTTCCTTGCTTCGTCCGCTAGTCTTGAGACGGCAAAGGCGTTGTCAGTGTTTCTCAGGCTTTCTTTGGTGCTGTGGTGGTCGTCGTGGTTGTGAGCACGATCTTGGTTGGGAGACGACCTGAGTACGGCCGCTGCAGCACTCATGTCCTCTGTATCTCGTTCCGGTTCCTCTTGTTCTTCTTCCTCTTCTGGAGACACAATGGCTTCTGCTGCCTTCCTTGCCCTCGATGGCTTTTTTTGGCCAGGCTGTGGGAGAGACTGCGCAGTTGGGCAAGGCTGTTAGTAGGGTCGCACGTGTACACACGAATGCATGCGCGGGGGGTGAAGGGGAATTAGGGCCAAGGCAGCAGACAGTTGCAGATGGCGTCTTTGGGCGGTTCTTGATAGAGGTTTCGGCGTTGATCAGTTGGGTGTGGTCGTGGGCGTAGGCCACGACCGCAGGTGCAACAGTGTTCGCAAGGTGTGTGAAGGTAGTCGAGTTGTGTTCATTGTAGCACACAATGTGTGGCGATGTCCGCTTGACGGGAAAGGGTGTGTAGAACGGCAGCAGGAATGTGGGAGCGAAGGAGAAGGAAACGTACGATTGAGCTGTTATTTTTGTTGTACACCGTGAGTCTGTGACCTAGAACCCCCTCCCCTTAACAGCTGGAGCGACCCGGGAACCATCAGTCACATCAAATCCGCTAGTTGCCGTATCCATCTGTCAAAGCCGAAAACAGTAGAAGCACGCAGGTGTACAGCGAACATGGTTGCATTCGTGTTCGCGACAAGCATACCCACCCCCTCCATTGCGCGCCCGCCGAGCTCAACGACCCCAAGGGTGTGCTCCCATGAGAGGAATGTCAGCGGCAACATACATGCTTGGTCAATCTGCGTGCCTGATGCAATGACAAAAGTTATAGCCAGCTGGTCCTCTGCATCTCCACTGATTGCTTCTACTTACTACTACTCCCCAAGCTTTTCAACAGCTCCGAATGGCTTCCCAGCTGAGCAGTCAAGTCCTCTGACTGCTATTCTACGTGTGCGTGGTGCGTGCGGGCATCTTGGGGACCTTGCCTTGGTATCTTGAACAGTCGGCTTTTCCGAGTTGGACGTGGGAGCAGCGTCAAAAAGCCGCCCGCCCAACTTCCATAGACCCGCAAGCTCAATGTTGGACACGAGGGCGAGCTTCGGGATATGGTGTAATCGCGAGACTGCATGAGACTGTGTGTTGACCCAGCTTTGTGCGTGATCTCGCGGGACGAAAGACGGCCGGGCCTACGGCCTGCCAATCAAGGACGGCAGGAAGGGGGCAATGCTTGCCAGAGCCTTTAGGCATCTAAGCCATTTCAACAGTGCGGTGCGTACATTTGACAACGGGGGAGGGTGCGAGCACTGCGTGCTTGGTGGCGGCGGTGAAGCGCAAAGAGATGTGAGAGTTGGAGGAGGGTCCGGGCGACAAAACAGGGGCTTCAGTGTCGTGGAACCGCGGCCGAGTCCCTGTGCCTCGGGAACCAGGGAAGGGATGGAGCTGCCTTGGTTTAGTGCAAGATAGAGAAGGTGAATTTCTACGCTGTTGTCAGTAGTGGTAACCTTAACAAGCCTGAGGGCGGGGGCGGGCGAGGATGAGGGTGAGGGTGAGAGTGAGAGCGAGAGTTAGAGTGAGAGTGAGAGTGGAACAGCAACAAGGCACTCTCTGGTGTGCAATTGGATGAGTGACGGTGCCGCTGTAGAGAGAACACTTACTGTAAGCTCTCACTCAACACGCTCATGCCAGCAAGCTGTGACGATTGTTTCTCCTCACGTTGCATATAAAACAGGGTAATCGGCTGCTCTGCTGCTTTTTGCCTAACTTACTACACCTTGTTACCGATCGATCGCTGCAGCTATGCAGCTCACCCCTCATCGCGTTCGGTTTTTAGTGCGCCAGCCATCCCGTCACTTGTTTGGATTTCCGCAACGTCCCAACAACACCCAGATTACTCTTCTCTGCATCATGGAGTCCGCAGTCGGCTCTGCTGTGACGTTGGGGGAAATTGCGTCTGCAAGCTGCAACTATCATTTGCTTGGCTCTCTGACGTTTAGTCTTTACAACACCGTAATCGCCGCACCTGGACCTGCACCCAAGGCAGAACACGGCGTAATGCCATGGCAAGCAAGAGAAGCCTAAATGTAGGGCCGGAAACAGAGAGGTATCTAAAAATTTCAAACGATACGTTACAGCCCTCCGTCAATGGTTCTATGGTTCTATGGTTGGGTCATCCAACCCCACCCACCCTAGGGCAAATCCAGCACCGTTGTCGATGCTTCTCTCTCCGTCCATTTCAGCGATGTGAGAGTCTTGCCTATGGGAACGGTCAAGGACACCAAAGGCACGGGCGTTGTTACATCGGTCCCGTCTGACAGCCCGGAAGATTATGCAACTGTTAGTGAATTGGCCAACAAGGCTAGCTGTTACGGAATCCAGAAAGAGTGGGCTCAGCTTGATGCCATCCCTATTATTGAGACGCCAGCGTACCGCACCCTCACGGCACGTACCCTGATTGAATAGATGAAGATCGTATCCCTCAAAGATCCCAAGTCGGCTCAGGCGAAGGACGTGGCCTAAAAAGAAGGGTTCTACGACGGCGAGATGATATACGGAGAGTCTCATGGTGTGCCCGTCCAGCAGGCAAAGGACCTCGTAAAGCGGAAGCATATAAGCGGGAGCATATCGATGCCAAGCTTGCCTTCAAATATTTAGAGCCCGATGGTCATGTCATCAATCTATATCACGACGTGCACCTCTGGATCAGTGGTGCCTCAATTACGGATCGGCCGAAAACGGAGGCGACGGGGAAAGGTGCGCTCGGGTCCTCGAGCATTTGAACAGTGGCGACCTCAACACCTCTTCCTCGGAAACCAAACACCAGTTTGCCAAGACACCAGGTTAGCTAATCCAATGGGCATGCACGCGATTGTATGGCCTTGGAATAAAACGTTCATGGGACCAATCGGTTCCTGTTGAATCCCTTAGCGACAGCACCATCTACCCAGCTTACTACACTATTGCCTACTCTCTCTACCGAGATATTTACGGCAACGAGAGAGGTATTGGAGACATTGCGGCGCAATAATGTCAGATGATGTATGGGACTTTGTCTTCGCTCGGGAAGAATCTGTCGATAGCGACACTAATTTGGAAACTCTGGTGGCGATGCGTCGCGAGCTTGAGTACTGGTATCCTCTCGACGTGCACGTGTCTGGCAAGGATCTGGTCCAGAACCATCTGACCTTCTTCCTCTACATCCACGTGGCTTTGTGGCCCAAGGAGTACTGACCTAGAGGCATTCGCCCCAATGGCCACCTTCTCAACGGAGCCAAGATGAGCAAGAGCACCGGTAACTTCCTCACTCTAAGGCAGACTGTTGAAAATGTCGGCACCGACGCAGCAAGGATCACCATCGCAGACGCCGGCGACGCCGTTGAGGATGCCAATTTGGAAAAAAGGGTCGCGAACAAGACCATTCTGAAGCTCTACGAACTCAAAAAGTGGCTTAAAGAGATGCTCTACAGCGTCGTGCTTATAGAGTCACCCGACGACTTTGTCTGCAAACGCGACGACAACGAGGTGGTTAACGTTAACATGGTTCAACGCACTGGGGCTTTCAACCTGAGGGATGAGCTCTTAAAGAATTAGCTCAACAACCTGGCGCGCAAGGCAGACGCACAGTACTCCAAGTGAGCTTTCCCTTAGATGCTTTTCCCCAAACAAGTTCATCAACTAATGCGACCAAATAGTCATCTTTTCAAGATGGCCTTGATGTCCAGCTTCTATGACCTGACAGCAGCGCGCGACTTTTACTAGGAGGCGACCAAGGCGGCCGGCTGCGGCATGCACCGCGACCTTGTCCAACGATATGCCGAGACTCAAGCAATTCTGCTGGCGCCAGTGGCTCCGCACTGGTGCGAGTACATCTGTGTTGAGGTTTTAGGGAATCCTGGATCTAACCATGACGCTAGTTTCCCGCGCGCTGCCCCCAATGATACCAAGCTCACAGCCACACTGGTTTACATTCGGAGAACCACATGTGCAGTCAATTCCTGTGTGCGCAGCTCAGCACAAAAAGCTTATCAAAGGCAAGGAAATCTCGTTCGATCCAAAGTTACCCTACAAGCTTGATCTGTACTACGACCCAGCATTCCCTACCTGGCAGATGGACTCCATCCGTCAGGTTTCAGAGGCACTGGAGAAGTTCGGTTTCGTGAATGCTCAGGACATTGGCAAGGAAATGGACAAGGGCGCTATGAAACGCGCAAAGCCTTTCATCCAAGACTTCACGAAGTCCCTTGAAAGGGGCCAGGGCAAGAGAAAGGTTCTGTGCACTGAAGTCCCATTTGACGAAGAGACGGTCTTGAAAGCCATGGTCCCCGGCTTCATCCAGTCTCTTCCTAAATGCCAGGCAGTCGATCTCATCGAGGTGGTGGGAGCAGAGGCCCAGTGCGGCGTATTTGCAGATTCGGGACAGCCTGTCAAGGGACTTGCACCCGTCTCAAGCGGTGCCACGCCAGATGAACCCCGGTTCCAGTTTGACAATGTGGCATAATTATTAGAACACTGAGTGCGATATTGGGCGGGCAATTCATCATCACAAAGGGGAAGAGGCGTCAGACTGGTATGCTTGAGGATAGACCTTCACCGAGGGGGGCTTGGAGAAATGATGCGCATCAAGACTGGATGAGACACGCTCGCTGTACGTCGTCTGGAACTTGGGTTCTAAAGACACTTGCTGTAACGAGGTCCTCCAAGTGTTCATGTGGCATCGATCCACAGCTCAGCGCCACTCATCCTCGTGTGTTCAGGGTAAAGGCACTGACTAGCACTCTCTCCATATGACAAGACAGTTTCATGTTCAGTGTTCGCGCCGAGTAATGTTGCTCAATAGTGAGATGCCATGCATAGCAGGTACACCCGAGAGAATGTGGCGTAGCTCAGTCAGGACTTTGAGGCGGAACAGGTCGAATTAAGGCATGCAACCCCACCGGTTAGCCGCAGCGCCAAAGAGCCTTGGTCGCGTCCCAGGCCGTAAAGCGCTGTCAGCAGCTACAATACCGCCCGAGAGCTCTCCTCCACCGGTGTTCTCGGATGGCAAAAAAGTGCGTCGGTGACACACGGTGGGGCCTCCACCTCATCATCGTAACCAAAGTTCTTCCAGAAGGGGGGGTCGTTTGAATGGCTAGTGAGGCTTACTGGCACGAGGGTCTTGCGCATGGGTTTAGGGCTTTGGTGATATGGCTTTGGCGGCGTCGCATACTGAGACTCCCGGCGAGCAGGCCGGGTCTTTCGGCGCGTACCGACCGGGGTGGGGCCGGTAGGTGGAACATAGCTAGCCCCGGCTGGGCCGAGGTTCATGGTTTCCTCAGCATTGCTGCGTTTATTTGCAGAAGGGGAGCCGATGTTAATCCGCCGCATAACACACACTTTGACTAGTTGAGAATGCAGAAATGTAGCCCCCTGCCGCCGTCGGCCTCATCTTCCGATTGTTTCTTTTCTCCCTCTATCAGGAAGCCAATTTGACAATGTGGCATATGAGGAACACTGAGTGCGATATTGCGTAGGTAATTCATCATCAAAAAGGGAGAGTTCTGTGGCATTCCAGTCTTTTTTGGGAACCTACCAGTGAATGGTCTCGATGGATTGGCCGGAAAGATCTCATCTGCCGTCCCAGGCCCAACTCACACGTGTAGACAGGCTTGAAAAGACCTCCTTGTCGAGTACGTACCTCGTACCTGTTATGCAGTTTGCCCCTTGGATTTCCTTTTTTCTCTGTTGACTGAGTAGACGGAGGAGAAGTACACTGCACACCGATGCCAGTCGCGGCCCCGCAGCTTCCACAACTTTGTAAAGATGAGCACTCACAGGTAGACGAAAGGAATTTTCTGGAGGCTCACCAAGACGCAATGTTGATGGACAACATCGCATAAGATACAGAAAGCCCCCCTTAGCTGTGCGGTGACGAGTTCTCTGAGTAATAACAACGGAGCATGTCCGCTACCGATTCGTAGAAACAAGACTCCCGATTCAGACGACATTCAGTCCTTCCACAGCCGCAAAGGCCCACATCGCAAGCTCGTGGACTGCGACAAAGCTGACGCTTCGCCTCAGCTTCTCGGGTCCATTGACTTTCAGTCCGATGGTAAGTGTTTCATCCACACGCCGGCAGATGATTGAAATCGTCAGAGGAAAGGAGAACAACAAACGAAGCTTGGAAGGGGCCAGAAAAGCTGCCAACGGTGTGTTTCCCTCAAGTGTGTCGTGGATTTTCCTAATGTTTGGATATACACATCGTCAACGAGACACAAACGACGTGAAGCCATGGAATTCAACCGTACCCCTATAGCCAAGGGCGCCTCCATCAGTCCGAATCGCCTCCAAGAAAGGCTGCAGACACATTTTCAGTGACGGGAACAACACTTGCGTACAGAGCCTCGTTCAGCTGCAGACCGTCGAGACACCATACCACAAGGTCCAAGGGACACCGCGAAGCCGAGCAGAGTCAAAGCAAGTCCATCATCCCCCCTCTATATCTTCCCGATGGTTCCTACACGTTCAGTCTGCTTGGTTCGGGGCCCGGAGGGCCCGAATGCATCCACCAACATGACTCGAACCGCTCCCAAGTCGACATTGCAGTGCTAGCCAGGGCCGTGAACTAGCTTCTCGACTGGCCTCTGTCCAGAATCGCTATGCTCAGCTGCTGGACTCATAGTGGCCTGTTTCTGCCCCCCTCACGAGGGTGGACAAGATGGTGCCATTCACGGTGTTGCAACAGCATCGTACGTGAACGCCCGCATGGAACGTCCATGTTGACTGAATGCTGTACCTTTGGAGACGGATCTTGACCAGGACTTTGGGGGAAGACGTCGATTGGCCAGACCCCTTGAACGTACACCAGCCTGAACTGAAGATCGTTGAGAGCATGCATTCAAGTAGACTCGCAGGCATACGGCGCAGCATGGGCTGTGTGGCAGCAGGGCGTAACGGAGTTCACCAGACGAAACAGCATAGCGCTAGCGGCGCAGTGGAACAAGACGATCCAGGAGCTCACGATCATTATTAATACCGCTATCAACGAGGCTCCCTCGGCCATCTCGCCTACTATTACAGACCAGATCCAGATACTGATGCAACATGCGTATGTGAGCCGCAATAGTACCTTGAAGGCGCTGTTACAAGACTTGCAAGCTTGAGCAGACATACTGGACAATGTGATGGGGGAACGTAGAGGAAATTAAATGAGAGCAGTGCGGTGCGGGGAACGACGCTCGCACTGAAGTAAGACTGGGACCGTGGGTCGTAGCTTGAGCCAGTCGGAGAGTGGACCGGTGATCTATTGATATTAAGAGAACCCTGTACTTAAGCCGCCTTAGCATCCTGCCTTGCCGAGCACCTCTGCGGAACCGTGGCATCCTGCTGCAGTATGGCGAGACTGTGTCGTAGAATAAACTCGTTGTCGTCGGCGGGCGCTGTGAGCCCCAAGGCGGTACCGGGCCTGGCCGCGTCCTCGCCTTTTCGCTCCGCTGTCCTGCACCCCTCAAGGAATTCCTTAAGGCCGTTTTGCATCCGCGTGTGGTACCACGAAGTCCCGGGCACTTGGGCAGCCTTGTACATGGCTCTCTATGCCGCCTAGGTCGCTCTCACGTGCGATCTGTGTATATCATCCACGAGGCTCGCCAGAATCCCCATTCATACGGTGCACTAATCCTTCCTTGCAAGGGTTCCCACATCTACTTTTGACAAGAACTTGATTAGTACGTCATTGTTCAGAATGCGGTAGTATTTGTGGCAGCTTCAAAATCAGTAGACCTTTTGTCTAAAGTCTTGCGTGGGCTTTGATGGACTTGAATAGCCGCTACTGAGACCGCCAAAGGTTGATGTTAACTGGGAGCACGGGCACACTTAAGTTAGCCTTTGGTGTAGATGGCAAGGGACTTTTGAAGGGGCTGAGGATGGACTAAGAACAAAGAATGAGAAACAGATCGGCTGGGTTGTGGCTGGAGGTTAAACGCAATAGACGCAAAGGTTAATGTTTACAAGAATTAATGATTGCGTAGATGAGATAAGCTTTGCGTCTTACTGGCAACCTTGTGTGCGCTAGCCGTTGCTGATTGGCGGGCCACGGAGTTGAATCTAGTTGTAGAGCAGGGCGAGAGTGGTATTAGGCCAATTGGTGAACAGGCTTTTGAGATTGTCAAGGTATATGAGGCGACTGAGGCAATTAGTGACAAGGTACCTGGTGGTGTAGACATGCTCGAGGCTGACCACAAGTTTGCGGCAAATGTGTTTGTTGCTAGCTTAAGAGCAGGAGACTTGGCAGCGACCTTGTCGTGCAGTTGTTCCAAAAGGTCTGTGATGCCGCCATTGGCACCAGCTGCTAGAAACGAAAGAGAGTGTCTTGGAGAGCTAATGGCAGGGCGGGGGTGGCGGCACACTCCTGTTGAGAAAGTCTGGAACGATGGGAGCAAGTGAGGTAGCTTGCCCTGAACACCGCGTTTGTCTTAGCGGAAGCACCTTTGTTGTCTCTCTACCTAGTTGCACAGCCGTCACTTGATTCGACTTCCCCTTCCTATTCCCGTGCGGAAATGGTTGACGGTGATTTTGACTGACCGATTGATTAGTTGGGAAGAGAGCTAGGAAAGGTAGGGCAGCTACATATACCAACCACACAAAGACAAGGGTCGTTCACACCTAACAAATAGCTAGCAGAGATGCAATGTCAAGAGATTGTGGCGGGTGGGTTGTAGCGGCGAGGGTTGGAACCCACACGTACAAAAGCAAGTTTGCACTCCTTTGGAATGATTCTGAAGCCTGATAACCACCCTCGTGGATTCTATCGCTTTGGGGTGTTCGACAGAAGGCAAAGGCCGCTGGCTGTGTGATGCACAATTGACATATTTGTCTGTGTCACCAAGCCAGGATAGTGAGCTGCATCGAGAGGAAGGCCCCGAGGCGGGTAGCTGATGAAGCGACACTGTTAATGGAGCAAAGGTCGTCCCCTACGTCGTGAACCAAGGGTCTCGTTAACCGCGAGGGTGAGAGTTCATGTGTTGTCGTCTGGAAGCGGAGGCGAGAGATGTGGAGGCCGAAGGAGGAGAGAAAAGACGAAGACGGAGAGGCTTGGTGTGGTGTAGCCGGCGAACAGGCAATGCAACAAGTGTGTTGCTACTGCTGTTACTATTGCTGTTGCTACTCGTCAAGGGGGTGTTAGGGGAGACGAGAGTTGGTCGAAAGATTCGCCGTTTTGCATTTTGAAAGACCAGGAGTGAGGAGGAAGCGAGGAGGGGGAAGAGGACGGAGGATGACACGATTGAAAAAGACGACACGGGCGGGACCTTCGGTTCCTTGTTCTGACTGACACATACCGTTGTTGCTTGCGTTGCCACGTCGTGTCTGTGCTTGCTGCTCTTACTCAACTACCCTCGTGGCTGCCATCATCCCGTGCCGATGTCAGAATAGCATATCGGCGGAGCAGAGCGGCATCTTTGGTCGTCCTCGAGCCTTGGCAGCTTGCAGGTGCGGCCGGATTTTGTCCAGGCGTGGACTTGGCTTTCTACGCAGAAAACCAAGACGGCATGGCTGACCAATGCTCCGTTGATGACGAAAGTGACGTTTTCACCTCTGCTTCGGAACATGAGTCTGTTTCTCCCACCACCAGCGGCCGACGTCTGCTCCCTGATTCCACTGACTCACAGGACGAATCGTCATGATATCTTCCTCCCATAAAAGCTCCGGGCCTGGAAAACGCAATCTCCAGCTCCCAAGACGGCAGCATACAAGCAACCAGACCCAAGCGACGTCGACTCACGACAATCATGCCTCAGTCCAAATTATTCGTAGATTTCAGATCACCAGAAGACTTGGGCGCTGCACCCTGTCCGACGTCCGAGGCCGTTTCCAAGATCCTACGGCCCGATTACAACACTAACTCGGCACCGTCATTCACCTTGCCTTGTGATTTACACAGCAAGCCACCCGCCATCGAAGCCGCAGCTGCCAGGAAGACCATAATTTCCTGGTCGCTAGGCGATTTGATTGAGAGCCTCAGACGGCTTCAACCTGGCAACCGGCTGAATGATTGCCTCTTGAGCACCTTTCTGTATCGCCTTCAGAATGACCATGTTGCGGCTCTACGGAGTCATTTCATGACATCCGAATTCAGATTGTCGGCAAAGGCAGAAGCAGTCTACCAGTCAATCCGCGACAAGGAGATTATCCTGATGCCGACGTTCGACGCGGCCATCGAATACTGGCGTCTCTTCTACCATGCGAAGGGTACCACCTTCGCTGTTGAGCTAGACTCTCTTTCAATACCCAATGACATCGGAGCAACGTTGATTCTTCCTCTTGTCGAACGTATCCGGCAGCCGGCTACCCCAATGTCTATCAAAAAGGTATGCAAGTGACTTCTCCAGGAGTTCTCATTATGCGGGTGGCTAAATATTGAAACCTGCCAGGAGCCGTGCCCCCCGCAAGCGAACGAGGTCGACTGCGGTGTCTTTGCTGTCGCCTTTGCAACCGCAATTGCCCGCAACATACCCATCAAATTGATCGGTACAGGAGCAGGCGAAACCTCCCCATCCCTTTGGCGGCAAAATCTCGGCCAGCAACTTCTCAAGTCGACCTCGGTCAGCGTTCCACCTAAGCTGATACCGCTGGCCACTGGTATGTCAAAGGCGCGTCGACTAGTACAGGCATGGCAAACCAGTGAACATATTTTTTGGCGCCTCCTACAAGGGTCAAGGGAGTCTCTCAGTTTTGAGCGGCTCAAGCGCAGCGTCTCTACTGAAGCTTGAGATACTGCAGGAGTAACTCAGCGCATGTCTTGCCAACGTGGTTGACCTCCACGCCAAGCACACGGCGGCGGTCAAGGTAACGGTAGCTTCAGTGTCGGCTGATTTAGCCCTTCTCCATACCAGCTTGGATCCCTTCTTGGGTAAGTACGATAGCCTCATGCGCAGAGACCCTGGTGAGATCCCACAGCTGTCCGACATGCAGCGCGGCGCCTTGTACTCTACCACTGCTGGTCTTAGACCCCTCCTTGGTCTTTTGAATCCCCTCAAAACTGTATCAAGCAGACGCACACATGCACACAACCCACCAACAGCAAGTATCGTTTTGCATATAATACTCTGCAAAGCGGCGGCAAAGGCGGACATTATTAGAGCGAGGTGGGTTGCCGCTCAAGAAGAGTTGCAATCCTTGCAGAACCAACATCACGCCATGATAGTTAATGTTTAACGAATCACGAGGTTACAAAAGAATGGTGTTGAATTCTAGGCTTGACTTCTCCTTCATGGCTTCGTGATGGTTTTTTTCGGGGGGCTTCGAGATTAAGGGGGAAGGGGAGGGAGGGGGAGCAAACTTCGAACACGAACAGCCATAGCTATATTTTAGGCGAAAAGAGCAGCAAGAAGCTGCGTGTTATTCTGAGGTACAATTAAAACGCAGGACTGTCTCAATTCACCATTCTCTTCTCCTTCCCCGCTAGTGAGGCTTTGTCTTTCCATGAGTCTGAAATGACAAGCACATGCAAGGATGAGTGAGCTTGCCTTGATTCAAACAAGGGCGGTGCAAGCGTACTGTAGTTGTTGAGCAACTCTTCCTACGAACCAACGGCCATTCTTTACTTTAGTGACCTGCAACTACATTGATCAAGGAAGTATTTATACAGCCTACGAGGCAGGGGAATGGTGATCAAGGTTGCGGGTACACCATTGCTGACATGCTCGTTTCTATGGACATTGTTCTAGATCGCTTCGGCTGCTCAAACGCCTAGTTGATTAGGAAGTACTGTGATATATTGAGCCTGAGCTTGAGTGGAGGACTGGGTGAAGATGTTTGAGACCCTGGGTAGCGATCGAGGTTCTGTTTATCTACTGAAAGTTTATAAGCATTGCAGTATCTGCCATCTGAACGACACATAAGTGGATCCTGAAGGTACGCATTGCACTGCCGGAATCAGTTACCGGTTTCTTTAAACTTCTCTTAGCGGCCGTGGATAGTTATTTTTAAGTCTTCAAGCTGTTGACTCGCTGATATGGTGTCCTAGTTTTATTCAGCTAGTTGCTGCTTTTGTGGCCCTATTGCGAGATGATCAGCGGCGTTTTGTTAAACCGCGGTCCTTTTGCTGAGAAACACTTGGGAGCTTTGTCGAAGCCTACATTGAGTGCATTTGACACCACGCACAAGATTCAAAAGTGTCAACTCAAAAGTAAGATTAAAGGTGTTAAACGAAAAAAAGCGATAATCAACCTTAATGTAAAGAAACTAGTTCTAGAATTAAAACCAAACAAGCTTTCATCGAGTTTCGGGTTGTCTTCGTCGATAAAAACAAGCTGTCTGATACCTATTTAAGCAAAATGGTTTCCCAGGCGTCTCCATAGAAGATGTTGAGTTTGTAAAAGCTAGTCACGAAGGTCAGTATTTACATGCTAGGTAAAGCTCTGCCCTCTAGCCTCTGTTAGTTTTGAACCAAGTGAGCTGCTTTTGGCGCACGAGCTGTTTATCCCCCGAAAACTTTCATTGCACATTCGGAGGTTACCAGTATTCGCCGCTCACATCCGCCCAGGAATTACAAAATCATATAAGAAAGCTTTACGTGCCTCTGCTAGCACGGAAATCGAACAGAAGACCTGAAACCATTTGAGACGTCATTGTGTATTTTGCTGTCATCGCTTTTGCCAACCCGCTTGTTTCAGACAAAATGTCTAATGCCTTTGACTTTGAATTGTTTTCTTCACAAGCACGAAAAAAATCAAGCCTCTGACTTTAACACTACAAGCTTTGTCATAGAAGGCAGTTGTTGATATCACAGGGATACCCGTACGGGCGATAGATCGACAAGTGATCTATGTGCTTTTAAAACTGTTAATAGGTGTTTAGAAGGGGAAGTAGAAGGTTTGGTAGTGAAAGCGGCAGTTGAAGATATCGCTGTTGACGGCCTGGAGATCCTACCTCTGGGTTCCGCCGCTACTTCCCGCCGCCTAAACGCACGGCCGAATTCTGGTTAAGTATTCCAACAGTAGCAAACATTCTCCATATTTTAGAAGGGAGAGTTTCTATTGCTGCATTTATATAACATAGGCAGAAGCAGATATTGGCAGGGATCGGGGGCGTTGTTGCGATGTTACATCTTCACGTTTGTATGGTGGTTTTTGTAACAGGCGTTTAAAAACAAACTTCGTAACACTTATGGCGCTATGCTATAAACCCCCCGCCCCTACCAAATGCCACGATAGTGGAATCATTAAAAGAAAAATCTGACGTACCGCAGAGGGAGTTGTGGCCAACAGTTCATACATGCCATCTCCTACATCTACCCAGGCCAGGATTGGGACTCGCCTATCTATGCAGAGGCAAACGCGATCGGTCATAGACTCCTCACAGTACCTTTCTTTCGCTGCGGGACGCCAGTCATGCATCCAATTCAGTAATCATTCCGCCTCGTAGTCATATCTGTCTTGTCAATGTATTTGAAAGTAATGACCACTGCAACCCAGAATGTTAAGCTTCCTCGGTTTCTGTGGCTGCTAGATTGGTGACGGTACCAAAGACAGCCTGGGAAAACTTACATGCCATATACAGCATGGTCAGCAGTCTCTTGGTTACGGTCGCAATAACGCGATTGGCTGGATTTCTTGTGCACAAAGCCGGGTGACAATGCTGTGGAGGACACGGTTGCCGATGGCGTGGCTGCCGAGGACCCTAGGAAGCCCAAACCGTCAGCTGCTGCCAAGGCCGGACTGGTCTTCCTCCCTGGTATCATCATCCTGGGTCACGACTGGTATTTGGTTGCTGTGGCCCGCACTGCGGACGGGACGACGCGGATCTGGAACAAGATCCCTTTGGGGTCTACCGAAACCACCGAAGGAATCTACCAGGTCATCGCCATCTTACAGCTTCTCACGTACTGGGCCGAGACGGAGTACTGGCCGTGGTTTCGAAAGAGTGTTCTTGAGCTTGAGTGAGTATAGGTATCAGGAGGTCTGTCATCTCCTAGCCTTCTATCCACTACCAGCAACGGAACTCTTCTTCCGAGTTCAGTCTCAAGGCACTCACCCGCCACCTCCATACGCGTCCCTAACGAGACTTTGGATATCGATATTATTCTAAGCCATGAGCCAAACTGACTTGGGCAAAGCCGCTCCATCTATTGAGGTCCCTGATCTCGAGAGGCTCCTCAATGTCTTGGATTGCGTGCCATCCCTCAGTATGTTCATCTGCAGTCGCGCCCACGTCCGCAAAGCAGCGTAAAGTACATATATCACCGTCATAGCAATGCTTGACTGCCCCAGCAGCAGCAATATCATCAACAACAGACATGGCCGGGTTTTAGCGGCGCCAATGCGCGCTGAGACCTTTGCGCTGTTGGTTTGACAGTATCACCTTCCTGTCCGGTACCCGTGCTGCCACCGTGTTCTTTGCCTGGTTCACAGGCATGTCCGGCTAACTGTTTTTTTATAACTTGAGACCGCCCCCCCCCCCCCCCCCCCCCCCCCTCTCCTTTGAAACAAGGCACCTACGAGACGTTAAATATTTGTTGAGAGTAGTGGTTGTGGAACTTGTCCCCAGTTCGATGATTGTGGGCGGCAAGACTGGCTGACCGTCTGGTGGCACACAAGTGAAGCATAGCTATGTCGGAGCAGCATAGTTTGGTATGTGCTTGACTCCGGTAGTGGAGATAGAGCGCCGGAGCATAATCCCAAACTTCAGGCACACAGGAGGCCCGGGTTTCTTTCGGCTGCTATTCCAACATAATCATCCGTTGCCAGAGACTTTTTATACCCGGTGTGTTTTGAGAGCGATGAAAGCATTGAACATGCGCATTCCTCGACAGACCCCTTTGGATAGAGCTTGGAATATTAATCAACATGACAAACCCTAACCGAGTCATAGCTAATAACAACGATGCAGGTAGGCTGTAACTTGGAGAAGTCCTGTTTTAGCCGTACCACTGGCAGTACTAGGGCAAAGGAGGCATTGGCATTGTCTTACAATCTCAATGTTTGAGGTTCTCACATATCTTCATGTGTCAGGCTGCCTCAGCTAGCACTCCGGAGCAGCCCAACGGGACCCGGAAGCTTTGAGAATATCGGTGCACTATGCATAACTTTGGTGTCGAGCTTCATGAGCCCTTTGCCTCAGAGGTTCCAAGGTTTTGGACCTGTCTCTCAGTCTCTGCATCTATGTGAAACAGACAAAACACCCTCATGACATAAAGTACGTGTGCATGAGACTTTGCAGGTCTGCTCTGGGACCGAAGGAAAGTGTCAAACTGAATGCCCCCATTGTCAAGTACCTGCCCCCCTACACACCTTTGGCAACCGTACATTGCTCCAAGGAACCATGAGGGTAACCTCGGCATTGTTTTGTGACTCGACGTCGCCCATCAACGTGGGGCTTCTTATCACCATATTGGTTAGGTAACGTTCCAACCCCGGGAGTCTTGGGTTTTCCTCAACGGTCATACCGCGCACCCCAAAACAGCAAATCCTATGCATCAGAGATACCAGCATAGCAGGAGTTGGTTCTGGAACCAAAAATCTATCACGCAGTCTGGATCTTTGCCATCGTTCGTCATCCGGTAACTCTGCCGCTGAACCATCCTTCATCTCAACAGCGCCCGAGATGTAAGGTCGAAAGTCAGGGAGGAGATCTCAGCTACATGCGAAGAGAATCATTGGATTTGCCCCTGTGGCATTCTTTCAGACAGACCTCCTTCTTTGTATAGCAATACAATCATAGAGGTTAAAATCAATTTGCTATTTACAGCCGTTCGGTTAGTAAATGCTTTATAATAGTGTGAGTGAACCCCGTTTACTTGCACGCTATGCATGGCATGTCGCTGATTGCGTCACCGGTTTGCCTGCCCAACTGCTGCTTGACCTGTTCCTTAACACAGTAGGTATTACTTGGCTGGGTTACGCGTCAGCCGATGTATGTCGTAAAATCCCACAGGTGTCTTTAACGCATTTTCACACTAATGATACATGGCAGAGGCCTGACTTTATGAAGCCAGCCATGGAGGCCACACCCCCTAGCCACTACTCTGTCCTTACATAACATTGGGGTTTCATTTTTGTTTCCTTCCCAAACACCTTTTTCTTTTAGAGGCACCCAAGACCCGATTCCATATTGCGCGCAAACTCATCCACTTGGTCGAGACTCCATTACACTGACATTAAACCGAGCTATTCGGGGAGACCGGTGAGACCTAGCCAGCCCTCTGTAGGAAAGAAAGGTATTTGATCAAACCCTTCGATGTCAACCTAATCATACCTCTGGCAGACCTGATAGGACCTAAGGTGCACAATTCCACTGTACGCGGTGCGTATGGGCCATTATGCAAAGAATTGTGCAGCTGGGGGGCCTGACATATGTTGCAACTGTACGGACATTTTGGCACATGGTCGATGTAACGGTGTTTAGGACTGCGCTCTGTACCGGCAGAGTCATAAAGAGAAGGCAACCTCACACCTTGCGGTTGATCACGTCGATGTGTCGTTTGAGTAAAATTTTGGTCGGATATTACTTACAAGCTGTGACAGAAAGGCAGTGGCTTACGGTCAGTGATGATGGAGAAGTCGTCCGTGTGGTCGGCCATGGTGCTGCATGGGCAGGTCGGGATGCGACTGCGGTTGCAGTAGCGCTTGTGGCTCGGAAGCCCCTTACTTGGGCGTCATTCCGTGTTTTTCGGATGTTCAGAAATCGAAGGATTCCACTTCTAGGCGCTCGTGATTGGATGTTCCTAGCACTAGAGCTAGAGCGACTCGTGTGATGCACAGCGGGCCCAAACTGAAGGTCAAATGGAGGACCTCCAACCGGCTTATCCGAGTGCCTTTTGTTGTCAAGGGGCAATCAAGCGAAAGAACGCCTGTGAAATATATCGGCGGTTTCTTGCGGGGCAGGGTCAGATACGACTCTGGTACGCAGGCTCCAGCTTCTGTGGGAGTACCTGACGGAAGACGGGCCGCAACCACGAATGGATATTCCGACAGGTGGGCTTGAACTTTGGTCCAACAGTCGAACGAGCCCTGGGGCTAAGGGTAAAGTGGCGTGTATTTGAAGGAAAAATACGAAATCCGGCGGACTGGTCGTCTTGTGATGGAGGCTTGGTTACTACTGGCAATGATGTGGGCAGTGTCAGTGTCGACTGCAGAATGTGATGTGCTAGACCAAGATGATGAGGTTTTCCAACTGCTTGTTCAGTCAAAACACTAATCGATTAAATTACCCGAACTCTATACGTCTTTTCTTTCATTGAGATAGTCGGGGTGTTTTCTTTTCCCCCCTTTCTCCGTCATCCCGTGATGATGGTTGAGGTCGTCGATCTTGATGGCGAATTAGGCCTCCGCTGGGCCACTGCAAGCCCGCCAACCGGAAAGGCGACCACAATGAACAAACACGTAACTAACATCGGAAGAAGACCCCGGCTCGTCGGCTCAATGTTGACACCCTAAGGCTCAAGAAGCGCGAAACCCGGGACGAGATCGCCGGCAATCTCCAGATGGCCCCGGAAAATAAATATCTACCGGAGCCTTATGCATGATGTCGTAGAAGATCGGGATAGGCGGTGGCCCAATTAGTCGAGAACAATGCTGGGCTGAAGAGGCTGCAGGATACGTTCGACATCAAAGAAGACAACCGCCGGCCGGGTTGTATTGGGCTGCGAAGAGACCTCGGCCCAACGGCAGCATCGACACCCTTCTGTACCCGGTACCGCCGTAGCGTTAGGCAGTCCTTTGGTGAGAGTTGCCTTGCGTGGAGGATCTACGTACGCATCTTCAAATCAGGGTGTATGCGAGAGTGGCAGGTTACCCAGGGAAAAGAGGGGAAGCCGGCTAAGTCTTGAAAAGTGTACTCGCAGGTGGATGCATACATTGACAATTCAAGATGCTGCAGCGATGATCACTAAATCCTTGTTGTTACCAACTCAATGTATCTCGTCTGCCGTTTCCCATCTGACACCTTGCTGACTGGACTTTTATCGACCTTGTTAGTACTCCTAGTAATGGACCTGGATAATCATGAAAGCCCTGATGCCATTTCCAACCGGATTTGAACCCCTCTATTTGAGCTTCTGCAGTTGCTCTCCCCTCGTGGGGTAGGAATGGCAGTAGGCGGTGACGCAGGGGTCTTATTTGACGAGAGTGGCTTTGCGAACGAGTTGAGTGCCTGGACGGTGACGTCTAGTACGGAGCCCTCTCGCTCTTTCACGTTCGGCTGCCCGGGTGCGTCGGCGGAGGCTCGTGTGGAAACTCCAGCAAGGGTGTCGGTATTTCGTAGCTCCACCTACTCCTTTGACCACATCTGTCGCAGAGTCACCTTTCGGGTGGGAAAAGACATAGGAAAACGGCTTGTCCATCTACGTGTGACTGTGCCTTGCCCGAGCTATAGAAATACGTATCTACGGGAAGGGCCCTGACGAATGGGACCGGAATATTGGTTATTCCGGACCCCAATAAATCTTACACGTGGCTGCGCGATGCCTTCGACGCTTTCCACGCGTCGTTTGCCTGAAAGGTTCTACATACATAAGGATTCATTTTGAAAAGAGAGAATAGGGCCGGAAGTATTCGCCTTCAAAGCAGCAGGTACAGGCGATATCAAGGGCAGCCGGACGGTGCGTCTCGGCATTCCAATTGTACGCGAACTTCGTGCTGACTCAGGTGAATAGAGATGGCGGCCCTCGAGGAGGAGGAGGGCGTGCGCGCCAGGACCCCGGAGCCCGCCCTGAAGAGGGATTTCGAGTGCCTTCGTTGCCTTCAGAGCGCAATGCATGGTGACTCTTCGGGGTGGTGCGTGCCGGCGAGCAGTAGCCGGACCCTCAAATGCCAGCGCTGCGCGCTCGGCAAGACCCCTTGTTACACGATTCTCGAGGGCTCTGAGCTGCGCCGTCTAGCCCGGGAGTTCCTGGCTGCGAAGCGCGGCAATGGGCGCCCGAAAGTAGGTCCTCACACGCGCTTTCATCATGGTTCGTTGCTGATTGGCAATCCAGGACCGCAGCCGAGCAACTGGCGCGTTGCGAAGCCGTCTGGGGTTCGAGGGGAGTCTCCCTCGGGGGGATCCTCAGATTTCGACGCAGAGGTGCAGCAAGGTGGCGGCTGTAGCACCCATCCCATCGCAGCCTTCGCGTTCGCGTGGTGATGCAGTTGTGAACCCGTCGGTCGTCGCAGCTTCGTCTGGCGGCCCCGTCTCCAGCACGGCTGTTGCCTTTGCGAACGAGGGTCAGGTAAACGCCATTCGGGCTGCGGTTGACAGCCTCGTCGGCGGATCGCTCCCTGTGGGGCTGATGCCTGCGTACCGTGTCTTAATGGACCAGTACGCGGCACTTCTGGGGGGTCAGAGGCGCTGAAAAAAACAACTTCTTTTGGGCTCCTGGTGGGAGCAACGGGCCTGCGGGCATTTTTCTCTTGCTAATTACCCCCCCTTTCTCCTCGTGTGGGTCCCCTTTTGTGTCTCTGTGCCGCGTTCTCATTCGCCACACCATCTCTTGACGTGCGTGTTCCTCTAGGTATTGCTAGCACCCTTGCCGTTGGCCTTGTCGTTCTACAGCGGGCGCCAATGTTCTTCCCGTCATTCCCAGCCGTGGAACAGTTGAGATGATGGAAACACTCGTATCCCGCCCGGATTGACTTAGTCAACGACAGAGAAGGAGGGGGAGGTTGTGGCAGTTTTCAACCACAACATCAGTTTACTGTGTGCACTTGTGGCGCAGTGTGGCATAGTGTGGCGAAGAAACCAACCGGGCGCGGGGATTAGGTTTCGCCGGGGCGGTGGGGCCACACGAGCCAATCAGCAATTTGACGCGGTGATTGATCATGGCGCGGGAGGTTGTGGCGATTTATCACCGCAACTCCCCCCCCCCCCCTACCACAACATCGGCGCCAGATCAGGATTGATATCGGAGTTGAGAACGACTCGGTAGCTGGGCGTGTCTACAGCTCGGCTGCCCCCGGATAAGACGTCGGTCACTCCGTCATTTCTGGCATTACCCACATAGCCATTATCTCTCCCGTCGCACCCCACGTTCGCGATGTCCCTGTTGGCTTGACACAAAGGCTCCGGCAACGAGATGACGGCCATTTTGAGCCCGGCGTCATAGCGTTCCCTAGCATGGTCTCGCTGAAAAACGAACAAAAGGCAGCCATGATTGAGGCAATCTTATTATCAAACCTGTAGGTGACTTGAACTTGATTACCAGTTGCAATATAAAATAAGTGTTATTGGGGGTGCTCATCATTGGGGCAGCGAGGCTTGCAGAGCAGCTGCTTCATGGTGTGTGCCGCATGTCGACGATTCTTAGCAAGCCGGACGGCTGCCATGTGCATTTGCTTGGTGAACCGTGAGTCCGACGGTAAGTTGATCCCCAATGAGCCACACGACACGAGCGGCCCCGCCTAAGTCCATTAGGTATAAGGAGCGAGATGGCAATGAAGTACTCCATGGTATCTTTCTGGGCTTGTGAACGTTGGGTAGGGATAGTGTCCTATTGCAAGCAAACTCGGACTCAGACGGACCAAGGTACAAGACCCAAAAGAGTCTTGTGCGTTGCAAGGGTGGTCGTTGAATCGCCGACATGCTCAAGGAGGTAAGAAATCCGCACTTTGGCGAGCCATGCAGAATTACTCAAGTCACTAGCGTAGACAGAATAGTTGGATAGAATAAATGACTTGAGTAACGACTGAAAATCAGTAGTTATACTACAGTTAACGCTTTTGCTTTCATCGCCGTTAATGCCTCGGATAATATTGTTTTAGTTAACCAGCCGCAGGTCTATACCCTTGGCGAACTCTGCCCCCTTTCCCTTCCCAGATGAACTAACCAAGTACCGATACAAGAATCGACAACCGACCATTACAAAAACTTAACCCTTGCAACTTGTTCTCGCTCTCATCTCCACTCTCACTCTCAGTCTCATTCACACCCTCATCTACCTCATTATACCGCATTAACGTAATAAATCAACAAAGCCTCAAGCGTCGCCATTGAGATTAGTATGCCACCATCCTTTTCAGTTTATTCATTGGTATTTATTTTTCTCTTTCTTTCCAGCAGGTCCTCTCTGCTCCAGAGCAGCATTCCTACTAGAGATCCAGGGTGTCCCCATAAAGAACACGGAAGATCTGCGCTGCAAGAGATGCTAATAGCCCGAATATGTCATCTTGAGAAAGAGAAAAGTCCATCTTCCGGCAGTTGGCGGGACAAACGCATCGCTCACGAGCGATCGTGTCTCGGTATGTAATCCTTGAACGATTCTCTGGGCCTCTTGGAAAAGCGCTGCGTCTGTGACCGTCCTGTTGGGATTGGACGTTTGGCCCTCGCGCAGATACTTACCTGGTCTACCAGGGCGAGATCCTGCTATCCTGGTGGTGTCTGCTTCAAGATACTTTCATAGCTTCAAGCAGAGTGGCAGTATAGCCCAAGGCTACTATAGGGTAGAAGCGATACAGGGTGTGCTGCTGTATGCTTCGCACGGGGGCGGGTTGCGGTCGAGCCAGAGAATATGTCCGGACTTGAATGTGAAGTGTTGTTGTACTGTGGATGTAGAGGACAGGACGGGATTGAACGTGTATAAGGAGAGACAGCATGCAGTGCAGCCCAGTCTGGGTTAGTGAGAAAGGAAGTAATCAACATGTACGTCGAAAATCCAGGCGGCGTGGGGAAAGGGCAACTCCCGGCCCCCAGCTCGAAAGATGGCATGGCGGACTTTTTGGGTTGCCCCGAATGACAACGTTGGCACCTCCACGAAATGGCCCGCCTCCCAACAGAATTCAACATTACCATTAATCATTGTCACACGGACCGGATAATGCATGGTATAAGCTCTAACAAGCTACATTAGCCGTCCCCACTTAGTGATCTCTGTTCCTTCTACTCGTCGAGTTCGCGTGTTGCACGATAGAGCCTGCTGTAAAAAATCATGATGAAAGTGATGGAAATACCCGGCGCGCTCATTACATCTTGGTAGATGCTTTTTGGCGTTCCCAATGAATGATACTTCAAACGTTCAACGAGGACGGACGCCGATGAGAAAGCCACGCAGGTCAAGAAGAAGGTGCACGCTTTTCCATTTCATCAAGAACTGTCTAGTCTGGGCATTGGCCATATTGCGCTTCATTACCTAGATTCCGAGCAGCGTTTCTCGGTCGATGATTACGACCATCACCATGAGCGGGAATACGAAGAAGAGCATTGAGCATATAACCCGCCTGGCGGCCCGACAGACGAGGTGAACCAGACGTATCAAAAAGTGGTTAATGGTGTTGAGAAAACGGAACGCGTTGCAGAATTACCATCCAAGTTGAGGCGGGTACCAGCTTGCTTGCTTGCTATGCGTTGAGAATTGCTGCTGACTTCCAGAGCTCACGGACCGTAAACTGAACACAAAAGATGGTTGCCAGCTCGCTAAACCTGCCATTCACCGTTTACGTTATCTCAAGAGAGGCGGAGACGTTTTGCTGTGGGACCCGTCCCCCATTCTCCAACCTCCACTCGTTGCAATTCATCTCCATCCCGCTCCTTTTGAGTTTTTGGAGTCAGCTCCACCGCCCACCTGTGATCCGGGGCAAGATAGAGTCGCCTCGGCGGCCTGGGAGAGAGGATGACCATCGTGATGCCCCCAGGCGTTGTTAGCACGATTTTGGGCATACAGACGACGGCTGCCGCCTCGATGCTGGACAGCCCGGGTGTCTCTCGAGCCAGGAGAGAGTATCTTGTGGTGTCGACTGCGCAAGCCTGTTGCTGCTGTTCCTGGCGCTCCGCCTCGCTCAGCAAGCGGATCTGGTCCGGGGCCGTTTTGAACAGGGGCTGAGGCAGGCTCGGGCTATTCCGCTTTCTTTCCGACGATTGCGGAGAGGATGGGGTAGTGGTCGGGTAGAAAAGCCTGGGAGCCTGGAAAGGACTGCCCAAGGTCTGGGTGGAGCGGTGGGGGTAGAGCGGCAATGGGTGGAGTGGTGTCGACGGCGGCGTAGACTTGGGGTATCGGCGCTCCTCGTGAATGGGGTGGCGGCCGTGGCCGTCAGCGAGACCAGGTATGTGGCCGTGAGTGGGGCCGTGAGTGGGGCCAGCGAATCCGCCGTCGTCAGTATTCGTGCCGAAAAAGGCCGGAGAGGAAGTCCATCTGTAGATAGGCATATTGTCACTGGCTCGCCACGCCATATAGGGGCACTATTTGTAAGAAGAAATGCTTTTTTTTTGGTTCTCATCTAAGATAGAAGAGGAAGAAAAGGAAACAGACGACTTCAAGACTCCGTGGTATAGCAGCCACATCCTGTAATGCTGTCCCGGGAGATTGCAGCCAGCTGGAAAACGAAATGCACCGATTTGTGCCCCGAGCCTGTAAGGCGAACGACTGCGGTGGATGTTTGTTTGCTGCATTGGTGGCTGGCCCTCGTCCTCACCGGTCCTGGTTCTATCTCCCAAACCAACACGCGCAGATTGGCCACGCCTCGGCGATTGAACTGTTTGCGTATGCTGCTATCGCCCAAGCTACAATGCATGGCTGCACAACCAGTGCAGATTTTGGCTCTTGGCCCTGTTGGCAGCCTCGACGTCGACACCTAAGCCCCGGAGGGTGTTTACGTGTACGTGTGCTTATTGGACCGATGCATTGCATCGCATCCCGGCGTCTCTCCGGGGTAGGTGCTCTTCAGGCAGAATTTACCCACCAATCTCGTGGATGGCGTATTTACAGTATTACGCAAAGATGAGGAAAAAGAAAAAAAAAGGTGACAAAAGTTGGCCAAGTGCAGCTGGCAGCTGACTTGGGGGTGATGGATCTTCCGACCCGCCATCGCGACACACACGGCGGATTGGCTTTCGCAGGCAATCAATGTTACGGCATCTATCCATTTTTTATGCAGTTTGCCTGCCGCCTCTCATGTGTCTTGCCCGATTCATACCTGTCGTCCATCGGTAGTTGAATTTACATGTAGGTGACAGACAGTCTTGCCATTGCCAGCGGAACGGTGCCGTCATGTCATCCCCTTTGATGCATCTATTCCACCGCGTAAAAGGCAAGTGCGATTGGACCCACCCAGATCCCGACACCGGGCTGCATCCGGGCTGGATCTTTCCTCATGCATCGTTGCCCTCATCACACTTCCAACATGGTGCTGTTGGGGAACCCGATTGGCTGACGCCCAAGGTTGAAGATGAGGAAGGAACCGTCGACTAGCGCACAGGAGAATGGATGAGATAAGCACCAAACCACGCACCGAGGCGAGACACACCCGCAATCAACAAGTCTGGTGAGCCATGTCGCATCGACTCCAACACGGCATGCCTTACCTGCAAAAGTGCATGGCACCCATGCCCTCGTTTTCTCAAGGGTCTCTTCTACCCCTCCAAACTGGCGATGCATCTTTTGGCAGCTAACACAGCCACCACTGCCCCCTACCTCTGATGATAGGCGTGGGCTCGTGTACGGTCGCGGTCACAGTCCCACTTTCCAGTCTGGTGCACGGTAAGAACTCAGGAGCAACCGTGACATACTATGTAACATAGGCGACGAAATAAGCGGGTTGTGTCTGGGAGGGGGCGTCCTTTGTTCTTAAGATTAAGATCAAGGTAGCGTGGGAGGTGTTGTATGGAATAAATAGGAAAACCTGGGTGGTGTGGAAGCGGAAGGTGGTGCGCGGCTCTATTTTGCGCGGCAAGACTGCCAGTTCGTACCATCTTACCAAGACCGGTGGGACACGAGGAAAACTTGCCGCGACGGCGGTAAGTTTTTCTGTGGCGGCGAAACGAGTCGGGGGCCCGGAAGCGGTAGGAATTCTGCCTCTGTTCCCCGCCGTGGGTGCTTCCTTCCCCCACATGTTTCCTTCCATTCCCACTTGCTGCTTCCTCGTCCTCAGTGCGACTTTGGCTGATTGATTGATTGATTGATTTATTCCTACACGGTTATGAAGTCGCTCTTATGTCAGCAACTATGCCCGGATAGCGGGGTCCGGCAGACAGCCGAAGCGTTCAAACGTTAGTCCGAGCCGCCCCACTTCGCCAATGCAAAACATTGACCAGCTGTCCCCAAATTTCCCGCTTTACTCTCTAACCTCTATCTACATTTGCTTAGCGGCCCTTGTAGACGCTAGTTCTTACTAACGTGATCTCTGTGCTAGGCTCTGTCGAGGTCTAATGTCTCGTATTCTGGTTCTGCGTACCTACAGTCTCCCCCCAATGTTCAGCTTTGTCTAGGTTATAACTCAACCCTAAATTACCCAAGGGTCTCGGTCTGTTCCATGAATCTAATGGCTTTCGCGGCTGCTTTGCGCTCGTTCAATACGGCCCGGAGATTGTGTCATCCTAGGATAGATCCAAGTTCCTGGCGGCGGAGTTATCAATGTCTACAGCATCGCAGCAGGACGTGCAATACCGTTTGTCGTCCTTCCTAGCATAGGCAGTTGGCGTCCATAGCATCCGGCACTCTTCGGTTAAAGAGGAAGTCCTTAAGTCCTATCTTTTCCGTACGCATCTGCACAAGGATTAAGCTCTGTCTCTTGCTTAGCCCTTCGTAGAGCTAAAGCACCTTCTTCGTCAGTCTTAGTGTATATCAGAAGAAGGTTCTGCCTCGCGTTTCCGTCGTCCACTTTGCTTACCACATTTTGTTCACCTCTCTGTGTGTCCATGTTTTAAGCGTAGATCTAAGTGCGTATAGATTCTAAGGCATGTTCGCCTTGGCGCCTGTTTCGCCGTTTTATCTCCATCCTGTGGCTTCTTTAGCTACTGTGTCAACGTCTTCGTTACCCTAGATCCCCGTGTAAGCAGGGATCCATCGGATCTCCGTGTTAAGTCCTTATTCTTAGAGTTTCTGTGTCTTATCTGTAATCGTTCAGAGCAAGTAAGAGCCTAACTTACCTTTTGGCCTAGCTGATAATCTAATGGCTGCTTAGTTGTCAGTATAGATCAGGACTTTGCTTCTGTTGTTTCCCTTCTATCTATCTTCCCTAACTATCTTAAGGGCAAGGATGATGCCCTGCAGCTCTCTGGCGTACACTGTTAATATAGTGTCAGGCCCCATATACGATTTTCAGGTTTCATACGTAGTAGCGCATACCGCCACCGCTCCTATGTAGCCGTTAATACCGCTCCCATCTGTATATATATGTATAGCTTCAGCCTCGCAATCAATGCATTTCTAGTGCTCTTTCCTAGCAGTTTCCGCAGTATCCGCAATAAACACACGCGGCCCCCGCCACCACGGTAGGGTCACAAAGAAGGCAATAGTCTCCTGTTGCTATTGTCGTCTTATGTTATCACCTTGCTTAATGTACAGTTCTCGTTCAATCGTTTGCCAAGGGCTTGTTTTCTTTTTCCTTCTCTCTCTCCATCTTCTGTTGTTAACGTTCTCGTCTTCTCTTTATCCTATTAGGCCCAGTCTGTTAATCATGTCAATATTCTGCTTCCATATTCGTTACTCTATTAGAAGGAGGTGCATTTCTACGTCAAGTGCTGGGAAGGATGTTGCCCTAAAGGCACCACACATCGCCCTTGCCGCTCTAGCTTATAGTCTTCGCATTCTGTTTAGGGTTCGGTCTGTATATCCTTTGCCGCCCCAGCCAGCGTTAGACCACGCTAAGCATGCGTACATCATTTATGGGATTGCTACCCCTTAGTAGATGTTCCGCATTTCCCTTACTCTTACTCCCCAGGTAGAGCTTCCTAGGCTGCTAATAGCTACTATAGTCTTCAAGACTTTGCGCTCTATTTCATCAATATGCTGTTTCTACCTAAGGGCAGTGTCCATAGTTAGGCCAAGGTATTTACATATTAGCTTAGGCTTTATCTCGCCCCATTTGCTTTGCAGTAGTGTATCAATGTTAATTCTTAATCTTACTCTCGTGAAGTAGACAACTTAGAACTTATCAGGCGCAAAGACGGATGCATAGGTTGTTGCCCAACCTTCCGCTGCTTCTAACGCCTCTTAGAGCTTGCGGCAGGTTTCTTCTGTTGTATTTACCTATGTAAGGATAGCAACGTCGTCAATAAATCCCATAGTAAGTGTTTCCTAGCCTTAGCTACATGTTTCTAGAAGGTCCGCATTATAGAATAGGTAGAGTATAGGCAATAGCAGGAATCCTTATGGTATGCCAGTAGTAAGCGTATATAGCTTAGACTAGTATCTGTTAACGTAGATTTACGTTTGTCTGTTTCCTAGGAAACTAGCGGTCCATCGTACTATTGCTTCGTTAATCTGTCTCTTCCTAAGGTTGTAAAGAAGTCTCTAGTGTAATACGTTGTCAAACGCTCCTGATACATTAAGGAGGAGCAGGCTTACAACCTTTCCTTGTCTATTATTCTAAGCGTTATATATTTTGTTAATAATAAGGTGTAGGGCATGCTTTGTTAATCTTTGTTTTCTTCTGCCTATATGGTTTTCTAGCAATAGCTTATATATCTTAGCTATATAGCTTAGCCTTTCTGCTATAATTACATCTATAACCTTTCTAATAGTGTTTAACAAAGCTATCGGTCTATATGCTTTAGGGGTTGTGTAGTTATCTTTTCCTAGCTTTTGTAGCATAACTGTTATAGACTTCCTAAAGTGTTATAGGCAGTATCTAAGCTAGAGGCTCTAGTTAAATACCTAGGCTAGGTGGAGGCTAATCTATAGCTTAGCTAGTTATAACGCTTTATTTGTAATACCGTCAGGGCCAGGTGCCTTAAGCGGTGCCATCTTTTGTATAGCCTCATCTACTTCGTTTTCTAATATAGGTAGGAGCGTGATTTATTCTTAGTATGTCGCGTTCTTAATGTCTTCTAGGTTAGCCTCTAGGGGTGTTAGAAAGAACGTTCTCCTGAAGAGTTCAGCTTTATCTTCTGGCGTAGTTACTGTTTAAGAGGTAGCAGGGTTTATAATCTCTACCATAACAGTTAGCGTTTAATTCTGTCTAGTTTAGGCCTATTTAACAATCCTCCAGAGTGATTCTAGTGATTCTGCTGCTGTTTCTACTGCCTTACGGTATGTTTTTTGTAGCGTTTTCCTAACAATCCAGCCTTTCTTATTTCATGCTGTAAGGTATACCTCCCAGCTTTATTTAGTGTGTTCCTCATTATATCGTTATTATAGTCGTTTAGTTTCTACAAGGATCTCTGCGCATTCCTTATTCTAGCCTGCCCTCGTCTTAGGGGAACAGACTTTCGTTAGTACCCCTTTGGCAATAGCTGTAGTAAGGGCTTTAGTTATCTTCTAGATGTATCTATCTAAGGCCGCTTTCGTCCTCAGCCTCCTTAGCAAGGGGAGGGTCCGTTTAATAGCTTTTGTAAAGATAGTTTTATCTATAGCCTTCTAGTTTCTCTTTTCTTCTTATTAAAGTTACGTAACTATTAGGTCTAGCGATGTCGCAATAGGGAGGTAGTCTAAGTTGTAGTTTACGTTATTATCTACTCTGCATCTAATAAGCCTATTAACTAACCTAACCGTAAAAAGGCAGAGGTCTATTGTTAAGCAGCCGTCCCCTTCTATATATGTAATTATGCCTACAGGTAGTTAATTAATAAGGTTAAAATTGTCCATAAGTTCTATTAGTTCTCTTGCTTTAACGTCTAGTGTTTAGATCTTACTCCCTCCCTATAGCTCGTGGTATAAGTTAAAGTCCCCTACCACTATTTATTTAATATACCAGGCGGCTTCTAGCATTTTCCATAGTTATTATAATAGTTATATCCTGCCGTTTTCTTAGTTTTACAGGTTATATATGTTATACACAGCAATTTCTGTGTTCTAATCTATATGTAATCCTAAAGTAAGGGTGCAAAGGTCTTTACTATGTTCCTTAAATTACCACTTAGAGTGGTCTAGCTTCTTATTTACAAAGAAGCAGACCCTCACAGGGCCTTCTTCTCTGTTCAAAGGGTAGCAGAGGTAGAACCAGTCCTTTGCTAGGTAATGTGTTATAGCGTTATAAGGGTTTATCTATAGCTTCTAGATGACAAGGATGTTGTAGTTATCAATCCTGGGGTCGCAGAGAAGCGTAGCCATTACCACGTCTCTTAACTTTCTTACGTTATACTGTAGTATTGTGAATGTGTTTTATGTAATCATTCGCTGTCGTCAACAATCTCCATAAGGTAGCTGTCGTTTGTCATCTGTATGTTTGCATCTATAGCTTCAAGCGCTCGGCAGGTAGACACTATCGCTCGTCTCAGCCAGAAGTTCTCTACAGCAACAATAATCATGTTCTCGTCTTATGTCTAGGTCCCTGTCAGCTGCTAACGTTTCTGTATCTTCTTCTTTATAGGTAATCTACTACGCTCTAGGCGTATGCTCTAGCTCTGGCTCAGTTCTAGTACTAGCCTCAATGTCGTCCGGTTTATTAGGGCCGTTCCTGTAGTAGTTAGAGCCGCTGTGGCTTCCGGGTGGTACCTTAGTTGTTATTTATATGCCGCTTTAATTTTAGCTAGCTCCCGCATCCTAGTTAGGCACCAGCCGTGCCACGCTTCGTGTTCACTGTAGCATGCCGCGCACTTCCAGGGTGTAGCCGTATTACTTTTTAAGGGGCACTCTTAGGTTACATATTCTTACGCGCAGTAGCCGTATGTTATCGTTACCTTACACTAGGTTCCTATGTAGCCGTATGCATAACATCTAAAGCATTATCTTAGACAGCACTATCTGTCGTATCGTTTACATTAGAAAACCTTGCCTTACTAGATAAGTCCTTTATCAATAAGTTTGTTAGCATCCTCCGCCTTAGCGAACTTAACGATAACAGATAAGGCAGACTTTATGGTAGAGGATCTAGTCAACCATCCAATGTACTTAATCTCTACAGTAAAGATAAAGGCTTTGTTATCCTACAATAGTTCGTCTCAGAGTTCCGTAAAGAGTTCTATGTCCATTAAGCTAGTTCGTATGCCGTATGCTAGGATTCCATAGGTTAGGATCCGCACTATGGCACCGTTGCCTATTCAGTGTTCCCAGTCCTCCGCGAATTATCATAGGGCCTCCATGTCTGTAGTAGTGGCTGTTTTAATACTCAGGTCGCCGCTTTTCAGTTAATTCACAGACACGGTCTTTAGTTTGCAGATGTGCTCGTTGCTGCTCTGTTCAATGGCGCAGTCTACGTGCGCCTTAAGGTTACAGGGGTTCATGGCTCTAATGCTGGCAATAGTAGTAGGATCTCTAATGTTTACAATGACCTTACGCAGGGTTTAAACTTAGGGTGGTCTTTAGTTCTATAGGTTATGCATGCTTGCTATAAGTCCTCCTCTGGCGGCTACACTAGCATAAGACTATGCAGCACTCCCCTGATTCATCGGTCCCAGTGCTTTAATATCCCTCACCATTTTGACAGTTAGCTCGCTAGCTTTCAGTGCCTCCTTAGCGGCCGTGTTAGTGTCCTTGTTAGTGTTAGTGTTCTCCTTGATTTCGGCTGTGTTTTGCTAGATTGCGATTCTGATGCTGCTTATGGTTCGGGTGGTGTTCTCATTGGCTGCCTTTGTCTCCATCCGCAAATTTTCAATTGCCTGGTGGACGTAGCCAATGTCGGGGATGTTCTGTATTTTGACGATGAGTGCTAGGGCCCCGATGAACGCGGCTCTGACTCCTTAAGGCTGGATAGGTTGACCATTTGCGGTGTCGATCGACTTCAGTGCTGTCTAGAGGTATATGCTTAGTTCTGCGGCGTGCTCTCGGTATGGCGTTGGCCAGGGCTGATCCTTGGGCCATGGGGTTGCCATGATGCCTGCGTCGCTATGGGCTTCACGACGAGCAAAAGGCTATCCAATTGACCGGTTAGATCGTGTTGTGGCGCTGTTATTTGCTCCGATTTCAAAAATTTCGTTCTCGCTGTTGTAGATGTTTTTCTGCGACTTTGGCTGCAAAAACCTCCCACCTGTTGTGGCGTGGTGTGGCTGGTCACGTGGTTGACTGCTTCCCCCCACTTCTCCAGGCTGCTGTTGCCCATATCGGCCAGCCCAGCTTCAGCTGCTTCTTCTTCTCATCACAACCTTCAATCAACTCGCTTCTTCGTTGCCTTTCGCTGCTTCCGAGCTCTATCGAGCCATACCTGTTGTGGCAATCGGGTTGTCAGTATCATTGCAGATCCGTTCCATCCAGATCTCAGTCTCACGCGCTTGGGTGTTCCCCGACCTCGTCTTCAGCAGACATAAGACCTCCACCACTTCCACGTCAATGGTCGTACTGTCTGCGGCTCCAGCTCCTGTTGCTGGAATTGTTAGACCCCCATTGCCGCATGCACCTGTCTGGGCGTCACTGTTCTGCTTGGCCGTTTCTGCGCCGAACTCGGATCCTTCTGTGTCTGAGTCCTCTGAGGACGTCTCGTCTGGAAATCGTACACCGAGAGGCGCCGTGTTTCTTGCACTCTTGCACCTAAAGATTGCCTCCATTGTCACAAACATCAAACAAGCTCTACGCCCATCGACACGTAGCAGTCTCCGTATTAATAACAACCAAAGCTTTCACAATAGTCACAGCAGTCGCAAGTAAGAGTCGGCATTCTTCTTCCCTCTTCTAACCCGCTCGCACACCACGCTACTAACGCAATCTAGTCATCAGCACAACTGCCACACACACACACACACACACACACACACATACATACATATATATATTCTTACCTCAGATCTGCTTCAGTGACCACGCTACTTCGACCGCATTTATCGATCGCCACTGGTCAATGGTTCGAGCCGTTTCGTGGCTCATCCAATTGGCCAGTCCCGTTATGGACGTGATGGCGTCGCCAACTGCAGGCAGATACCAATAGGTCCGCTCGAGAGCTGCCTCTGGCCCGCGGCCGGCCTCGCGTGCCTCCGTCACCCATGGAATCCCCCGCCACCAGTTGTCGCTTTCGCTGCCGCTATTGCTGTTGCCTTGGTCATCACGTGGAATGACGGTCGTCGCCAAGAGAGCCGACGTGTAGTTGCCAATCCTGTCGAGCTCGCTGCGCAGCCCGCCCAGCTGCCGCCTTGTGAAGCCTACCATCCAAACAAGTGTTGACTGCGTGTTGTGGAGCGCGAGTGTCCTGTTGTAGTTTTGGTTGAAGCTGTCAAGGGCGAGCCCCTTGGACTCAGGGGCCGGACCGGCGAACCAACCGCCCGCGATCCTCTGCCGTCGTTGTTCTTGTTCTCTTTGCTGTGCCTCGCGGTCTCGGGCGGCTTTGACGACACCATGCTCCCGCAGCAGGTTGATGAGCATGCCCAAACTGCGGACATGGTCCGCCATGACCTGCTCTAACGCCATCATCTGCTCCGAGACCTCGTACACGTCGGCGGTAAAGGATGCGAGACGGCCGGGGCGCGTTGGGTTGGTGAAGAAGAGTAAATCAACGCGCCGCAGGAGGTTGTACGATGTCTGATTATTGAATGCGTGTGGAGACGGGTGGTGACTATTGTTACCATCGTCGGCTGGCGACGCGTGCTTGTGGCTGGTGCTGGCATGGGCCGCCGCCGCCATTCTGTCCTCCTCGTGCTCCCGAAGGGTTCGGAGCAGGAAGGAAAGAGAAAGCGCCAAAGTCGAGGGCCACGACAACGCCAGAGTGGTTGTTACAGCGGTCCAGAGTTTGGTCATGTCGAGGAAGCTTCGTCTCATGCTGCGGCACAATAGACGAACGTTATCCCGTTCAGGGCCTGAGTCGCCTGAGGAGATGATCCAGGACTGGGTCGCGCTACACAGATTATGCGTCGTGTCGAACAAGTCAGCCATAAAAATGGAAACAGCCGTCTCCGCAGCGGGCGTCTCCGTTCTCTCCGTCTTGTTGATGGTGAATTCCATGGGGTCGACGACCTGGTAGTGCTGCTCGACGACGGCCTGGGCGCTGACGGTGAGAGGCAGAGGCAGATCGGTGTATTGAACGAACAGGCTGGCGAGATCGTTGAACAAGGGGATTGGGGCATAGCGGGCATGGAAGACCGGAAGAGGGGGAGGGGGAGGTGATGGTGGAGATTGTTGGTCACCGGGACACACACAAGCCGGCTCCGTCCTAGTGGTTGGCAGCGGTACGAGAGGGCGACGAAGGGCCATAGAGGCGATGATTGTGATGGTCACGGCAAGAAGAAGAGGAAGAAGTAGACGATGAATGAGACGCGGGTGGACCAATGTTGCTCCTGGCCACAACCGCCACCACGGAAGCGGACGGGTCGAGCAGAAAAGATTGACGGCATCCTTAATGACGCACACGTCAACAAGCTCTTCTGCGTCTGGGTCGTCAGCAAGCGTGTCGTGGAAGCAGCCGCCAGCGCCAGCGTGTCCGATGCGCAGGACCAGGGCATCTGTTGAGGACGGAACAAAAGAATCATCAAAGAGTAGTTCGACGGTCTGACGTGCATCTTCTGCGTGGGGGTGAAACCGCAGAGTGAGGCGCAAAGCCCGGAAGACCATGAACTCCTGGGTCTCGTTCCTACTGTCGCTGCCGGTATCGCTGTCGGACTCCCCCTGATGCGGCTTGGCGTTGTCGTGGTCGCGCCCTGGCGGGAGCTGCTGAGCATCGTCGGCAGCTAATGACGGCGAGCAGGAGCGGTCAGAGATTGGGGAATCCATGGATGGGGCTGTTGTTGATGTTGTTGTTAGTGGTGGCGGTGGTTTGTTTGTTTGTTTCAAGGCAGCGATTCAAACAGACTTACACGACACACTGACTTTGGCTGAATGATGAAAAGGTTAGAATGCAAAAGAGGAGTCGTTGGTGGACGGACGGATCCTTTATCGGGAGACAAGAAAACAAACAAGGACAATGAGCAGAACCTGGCGCTCAAGGCGTGCGCGTGCACGTTGTGCCATCCGATCTGATCATGACTCGACTTTTGTCTCGGTTGGTCTATGCGTCCTCGTATGCCTTGGCAGCCTGGCTGTGTGCACTGGATTGTGACCGCGTGGCAAGAATGGTGTCCAGGTTGATTGACGCATCATGCCGCCCATGCCTGCACCCGACAAGTCGACGTCGACCATGGATGGGCTGACGTCCCCCCCCTAACCCCCCCCCCCCCCCCCGGTGGTGCGCCACACACAGCCACAACTGCAGCGTGCGCAGGCTGCTGCAACTGCCTCACAGAGGGGCAAGGAGGTACCTAGGTACTTAGTGTAGTTCAGGTCCGATGGGTATTGCCGGAGTGTACCCGCCAGCACTCACCTCATCGTACGCCCCCATGACACAACCTGCATCCCGATGCAGCACCATCACCACTCTTCTTGAATCTCAGCATTCCATTCCTCCCAGGCGGTAAAATCCGGCCAGCAACAGGCCATGTCTGGAAAGACAGATGGACGCTTGGAAATGTCGGCAAACACAACAAGGGAAGGCAAGCTTCGTCGTCAAGCTTCTGACCGCTTCCAACGGACCCGCGTATTCTGACACTCGTCTTCTCAACCTCCAGACAGCTCCGCCCTCGACCCCCTCCCTCGAACTTGATGGATCAGGTTCTCCGACATCATGCCGTGTGCCGTCTTTGGACACGCCCACTCGAAACACACACTCCGCCATGGTCGGCAATGGTATGCAAACACGATCCTGACGACGAGTGCGTGTATGTCCTATTCTACTCTACCACTACTATACTATACTCTTTCCCACCTGCTGCATGTCTCCCACGCCATCAGCATTCTCACCAACGCCACCAACTGCCCCTCCATACGTTGGATGGTTCTAGGCACTGCTGAGCCCCTCTTGCCGTTGACGGCCTGTCTGGCCTGGTTCACTACTAACAGCATGTCGTCGACCTCGTCCATGTCCTCTTCCATGGCCTTGAATACCAGATCAACATCAACCGAAGCCGCCCTGGCTATGTTGCATGACATCTGGAGACCCTCGCGCTGATCTTGGAGATAGTCCTGTGCTCTGAGAAGCATCTCTCCGGTTGTTGTGGAGGGCACGCCGTGGGCGCTATCGCGGTCCTCCCGAGATTGTTGTTCCCCATCGCCGTCTGTCCTCACCTTGTCCTTCTCTCGGGCTAGTACATTGAGTCTCAACCCCATGACATCAGTGTGCACATTGCCAACAAGATCCACCTGCTTGCATGTACCCAGGGATAGCTTGCGCGCCGTTGTACTTACCGACTTGTTTGTGATGTACACGCGGCGATGATTCTGGATCTCGGTAAGGAAACCCAGCATATCGTCAGCAAGCTTTGCCAACGCCTCCTCAGAAGCCCGGCATGACCTTGTCGCCCCTCTCATCTTGGGAAATGCACATATCAACTTGGACCCCCAGCCTAGGATCCCCAATCGTCCTGCCGCTTCCCTTTCTGCCGTCTGTTTGATGTCGTTGAGCCGTGATGCCACCTCCCGCGCCGTCCGTAGCTCGCCGCGCAGCCGCACCTCCCATGCCTGGTTGATAGACTCCTCTGCAGTCGTGAGGTCTTGAAGAACCGACCCCATGTCCAAGACCGTCTGGAGCTGTAGCCCTAGCTCCCCGAGCGCATGCAACCCCGATTCGGTCTTGTCCAAGACCCCAGTGATGCTCGCTACATCTGCCAAGATGGGTGCTGCACGAATCGCCTGCTGGGAAGTCGGATTGCGTATGGGCTGGAGCGGGTCATGGGCGAAACCAGAAGAGTAGGAAGACGACGACGACGACGACGTGCCGCCACTACCCGCAAGCCAGCGGGTTGGGGCCAAGGGCCACGCTAGTAGCATCCAGACGATTGTCTTGACTATAGGCCACAAATTGAGGACGAGGCCTAGAGCCAGTGCTGCGACGCCCAGCATGACAATGAGGCGAAAAAGCCAACAGCCTCTCCGAGCAAGGACACAGGCCCTCGCCCAGGTCCAACGCCACGGTTTCCGGCGGATGTCCCTGGAGTCTTCCCGCTCCCCATGTCTACCGGAGCGGTTGCTGCTGCTGCTGCTGCTGCCGCTGCTGCTGCCGCCTTCGTAGTAGTGGTTGTATACCTGGTGCTTGAACCACGAGATACTGGCGCCTGGGGCAACAAAGACGGCGTCCTGCGCGGTTGACGGACGCGGGACGCCGCCGTCGGCCCTCTCGTCGACGCTGACGCCGACATTTCTCTGGCGAGTTTCGGCGTTCAGTAAGGAGCCCATGTCGCGAGGATCTCGGCTGCTGCCGGGTGTAACCTCGATCCTGTCGCTGCTTGGCACGGGGTCTTCCAGACTGTACTCGTGATGGGTGTCGGGGTCACTGGAGAACCGGACGTGCTTTTGGAGGATGGACGGCGGCAATGTTGGTTGTGATGAACCAGACGGGGTCGGTTGATGGGGGGCGACGTTGGCGTTGAATTCCTCGTCTGGTGGTTTGGACGCAGCGGCTCTCTGTTTGAGGAGTTCGTCCAACAAGCGCTCCTTTTCCCGCTTACGTCTGCGTGAATCTCGATCCATTGTGAGGCTTTCTCAACCTTGGTCGTTTCCGGTGTGTTGTGCGTCGTTGATGGTGGTCGTTGGTGGGTTCCGGCTCCCCTTTATCATGTCCATGGCGCAGCGATGGACATGGCCATGAAAATGACCATGGCACGTCTCGTGGTCAATGGGAGAGTGCCCAAACAGCCACGCCTCTTCCAAGGACTTGCTACACTAGGTCCCGATGACCATGTTGTGTTTGAAACGGACCTCGCGTTCGAGGCCCCGCCTGGTCCAAGCCTCAACTCAAAGAAAACGGCCCATGAAACCGACTCTTGTCACAAAGGCACTCCTGGGGTGTATGGAAAAGGTTCCCAAGCGACTTTCTTTGACTTTCTTTCATGTCCTGCCGCATCGACGACGGCCCAGAATACGGTCGACCGGAAGACTGGCCCGGCCCAGGGTCGACGTCCTGCCACCGCAGTCACAAAGACTAAGCCACGACCGTCTGACGACGCCTCACCCAGCGAAACTGGTCTCTGGCATTGGGGCCGAGACCACGAGAAGTGGTTCAGAGACGTCTTGCTGCTCCCAGCACGAGGAGAGAGAGAGAGAGAGAGAGAGAGAGAGAGAGAAAGAGAGAAGGGTGGACGAAGCAGGGAGAAGAACAGGGCACTTCTGCATTCGCGCGGCAGTACAAATACAACACGGCCGCTGCATTCTTGTTTCTCTTCCACAACAAGACAAACCCAGATCGCCTCCGATTCCCTTCTAGGCAGCGCAAAAGTCCGTACGGAGCTGCCCCCTCACCCGCACGGACACGGACACAATCGTGCCGGCCTCCTGTTCAAGATGTACCGCAACAGTAGACACGGCCCCCACGCCGGATCACCGCCCCCGACTACTTCGCCGCCGCATTCTCCACGGCCGCATGGGCCCCGCAGACGACGAACAAGCACGTTGGGCCTCGTCGTCATCGTCATGGCCGCCCTGGCCGTGGCCTTCGGTATACGGTCGGCATTCCCCGCGCCATCGCCGTCCGCCACCCCCGCGGGGGCCATCGCCGCGGCGACGACGGACCGTTGCCCACGACCGAGACGACGATGACGGCGGGGGAGAAGACCCCGAAGTCCGTCCCGCGGGCGCCTCCTCTGCGCCGCGTTTCGCCGTCTCGCAGGCGCGTCTGCGGGGCTCTTGGCCGCCTCAGCGCGCACAACAACCGTGACTCTCCGGACCCGTTGGACCGCTCGCTGGGCCCCGGCACGCCGGAACTCTTCGAGTTCCTCGGCCTCGACGGCTCGGCGCCCCCCTTCCTCCCTGCGCCGGACACGGCCCAACCCGGACAGCCGGCGCACAAGGCCGCACGCAACGCGATCCGTAAGGCCTGGGGCGCTCGGCTTTCCGGGCTGGGCGTCGCAGGCCGGAGCCCGACCCGGGACATGGACGTGGCGGCGCTGAAGAGCGCATTGACCCCCGGAGGCGGCGATCGCCGGGCCGTGGACGAGGAAGGCCTTGTCCACACCGTCGCCCGTGTCCTCTGGGACGACGACACCCGCAGGGACTACGTCAAGCACGTACTGCCCGTCTTGAGGCTCCGCGCCGAGTCGGAAGAACAGCGGCCGGCATGGTTCGAATGGCTGTCCAAGCCGGCCACGGCTGGTGACGCTTGGGACGCCGTTTGTCCCCTGTCTGCTCGGGAGTCTGATTGATTGGAAACGACACCGTGCGTGCGTGGGCGGGTGGCGGAGACAGGCTAGCGCTGCGTATGAACAAGCAACAGCGGAGACAAAGGTGGTTAGGATGGTGGAGATGGGAGGGACAAAGGAAACCCCGAGGAGCAACCACGAGTAGTACACAGAAAGAATCAGCCCGAAAAAGAAGCGCGTCTTTTGGTCAATACATGCCTATCCTCAACAGATCTCCAAGGAGACCGAGCCCGACGCCCGACGGCAGGTCTGCATCGCTTAAACTCCGATCAAGCTGGGTGGCCCTCCACCGCGTGGCCCTCTCACGCTCTCGGACGGCGCTCCTCTCCATCTCCGACATGTGCACGATACGCCCCGCCGCCGTATCCAGCTTCACCATCCGGCTCCTCAGCTGTACCTTTACCAACTCGCAGAGAGCGGCACGGTATTCTTCAAGGAGCCTCTTCTTGCCGACGGCGAGGAGGGGGGGGTCGACACCCATGAGGCTCAGTGGAGGCCTGGGCGGGCTCCGCCGCACCGGCAAGGGGTTCGCAGCCGGACCAGCAGCAGCCTGTCGGCTCGGGATACTAGGCGGAGAGAGCGGAGCACGGCTCGAGGTGGTTGCGAAGCCTCCTTCTCCGGCCGGGCGAGGGGTTATGGGCGGGGTCAGGTTGTCCGGCGCGCTCCCCTGCTCGGCAACGAGATCCCAAGCCAGAGGAGACTTCCACCATTCCCGGTGTGCTGTATCTCGACGATGTTGTTTGGCTTCCTGTGGCCTGGGACGAGCGGGCGGTAGTGACGATGCGGGCATTCGCCCGGTGCGCTCAGACGGCACGAGGGGGGCATTATCGCCAAGGGCGGGTGGTACCGGTGGCGTAGGCATTGGCTCGGTACGTTCGGACGACACGGTGTGGTCATCGTCGTCTTCCGCCGCTTCTTCGGACCTGGGCTTCTTCATGTCGCCAATCCAGCCGGGCTTGGCCCAGGCATCCATGAAGGCTGGATAGCTTGGCCAGAGTCAGCTGTGAAGACGGAAAGCAGAGCAGGAGGCGGCTGGACAGGACGTACAATCGAATCCTGGTGCCATGAACCACGCCCTGCAGGAACGGCCTGGTGTCTTCATTCTCGTTGAGGATCCTCATGCGCGACTTGATGGCCTGGGATATGCTGGGGAGGACGACAGAAACGTAGCCCTCGGAGGCGACGAAGCGGCCAATCCTCAGACGCTTGTACACGTCTGGCAGATGGTGGTCGGTAGAGAGGCTCTGGAGCTGGTGCCTGGCGATGTGGGCATAGAATATGATGTTTTCTTCGGCGCTCCACTGGAGAGTCATCTTTTTGTGGATGCGCATGCCATGGAAAGTCTGTCGTCCGTTTAGACACGGTTGTCGTCAGTACAATTAGAGCATTGATGGAGGAGGTTGGGGGTAGATACTCACGTCGGCTGTTGGATAGGCATTATGATTGTTGAGAGGCATGGAGAGGTCTGGCCGGAAGTGGCGCGAATGAGAGAGAGGCGGAGAGGAAGGAGACGGACTAGACGGACGAGATGGACGAGATCAGGCATTTAGACGGGATGGACGAGACAACGAAGGCGGTAGGTAGGTAATGACACAACGACATACCGGGAGGTGTTAGTTACACCACTGGCATGTAAACCTCTGCGCCCATCTGTTGTCGTCAACCTTGTAAATAGTTTACAAAATGTCTCTCAACCATCTACAACAGTCTCATCAAGCCTGATACTAGTCCCAGATAGAGAGAGAGAGAGAGAGAGAGAGAGAGAAAGACAGTCCCACCAAGAGTTCCACTACTCATGTCCAAGCAGGCGGTCTAGCCGGATAAGCTCGCCCGCAATCGTTCTCATCCGAACATCCAGCTCAGCCATGCGTTTGCCACACTGCTCGTATTCCTGACGAACTGTCTCCTGGGCCACAACGAGGTCCGTCCGACGTTGGCGGGCTGCATGTCGCTGAGGAGGCATGTCCAAGACCACGTCGGCAGGAGTATGCGTGCTTGCAGACAAATCTGGGTGCAGGAAAAACGGTGGATGGTGGAGGCTTCCGGCAGTGGATTGGTTGCCGTCAGGCAGGGTTGAAGCTAAATCCGAGACGTCGGCAAGAGAGAAGCGGTCGGGAACGGAGTCAGGCCTGGCCCTTTGTTTGCCAACGCCAGCACGCCTACTGCGGCGCGGCGGTCTGGGGGACGAGCCCGGGCGCGCGGCTTCTGGCGTGTGGATCTCGTGGTGGTACATGTTGACGATCTTTGTTGTGTGTCTCAGGGCCTGGTCTTCCCCGTCCTCGATGGTGAAGTCGGTGAGGGCAGTCGAAAGCACGCTCTCGGTGTCGGCATTGTCGTTGTCGTCGCGGAGGAAGCTGTGCTCTTCAGGGAGTATGTCGTCGCCCTGGAGTGCGTGGAGGGCATCGCGGTACCGTTGCCTGCTATAGGGAGGGGCCGTGGGGGCGTCGGCCGCAAATCTGCGGCGCGTGGCCACGGGGAACATGACGATGGCCTGGATGTCGAGGAGGCCTATGGCGGCTGCGAGAGCATTGGTGGTGGTGTCGGCGGTGCCGATGGGGGCCGGTTGCGAAGGCGTAGCCATGGTGGGGGTCCTGTCTGGGAACTGCACGGAGGAAGGAAGCTGCGTGGGAGGACGTGGTTCGGATGCCAACGTGAAAGAGGGAAGAACGAGTGGGGAAAGGAACCAGCGGAGAGATGGAGGCAGGGGCGAGGGAGCTTGGAGGGTGGGAAGAGAGACAGCTGCCTTTTCAGGTCGCAACAACCAGCAAAGCACTCTGAGACGAATCGAACGAGAAAAACAAAACCCAACAGTGGAATCCACCACCTCTGTTACTGTCTGGCATGGTTCTGGTTGTGTTTACCTGTTGCTGGGGGGTGGGACTGGAAGCTTGGGCAACGTGTCTCTTGACAACCCGGCCGTGTTTTTCTGGCGCCCGCGTGGCCGGGCAGGCAGGCAGCGGGGGAAATTCGGATCGGCGGGGCGACGGCGACGGGTGGGAGTGGGGCTCTGACGGGTAGTTGACTACGCATGGGTGGCTGGCACAGGCGGCACGTGCCACAAGTACCTGGGTACGCCTGGGTACGAACTGCCACGTACCGGCTGCGGAGTCCTCGGGACCCACCAAGCCACGCGGGAAGAGAGCACCAGGGTGACGTGACCGGACCCACTCCACTCAGGAACAGGAAGCCATGCCAGAGCAGCGCGGCAGGTACCGTCTGTGCCTGATCTTGCCAGATGTCATCAGATCAAGCATCAGACGTCACACGGACACGCAGAAAGAGACAACAGCAGGCCCAACGCCACCAACAGTCGGTGGCCAAGACAGCAGGCCAGAGAGGGCGGGGGACGGGGCGGTGGCGGGCCGGGCTCGCCGGGTGGAAATAAGAGCATGTCCTTTCCTCTCTCCGGCCGGCTGCCCCCTCGCTCACTCACCCACCCACCCACACACACACACACACGCTGAGCCTGCATCATCACCGCACATACACAAACAAACACACACACGCCTGAGTGCTGGAGCCTACGCTGCATCGTCACTGCCCCTGCTCAGTCTAGGGGGGGACCTACACACACGCACGTTACCGCTGCTCGGGCCAAGAGAAAACACACACATCCTCACCCACTCACTGGGAAAACCTGCTTCACTTCCTCCTACTACTCCTACTCGGACCACGAAACAAAACAAAAAGGGAAAAAGAAGAAGAAGAAGAAGGAAAGCACCGCATATAGACCACATACGCACGCAAGCACACACTCGAGGGGCCTTCAAGTGGGCTGGAGGATGGTCGGCCACCGCAGCATGAAACCGTTTGTACCTGTGCCTCCCTCCAGGCGCCCAGCCCTCGCACACCCCCAACGGCAGGCACAAGATCAGTGGCGATGAGGGATTGCGAACGCGGACCGGGCACTGCTGTTCCTTGATCTCGTCATCTCTGGTCTTGCTGTGTGCCAGGAAAGGGTCGCTGGGCTGGGCTGGGCCGCGAACGGGACTGCAGAACGGAGAATGAGAGACAGCGAGGGCTTGTGAGCGCGGACCGGGCACTGCTGTTCCTTGATCTCGTTGGTCTCCCATCCCCGTCTGTCCCCCGAATGGACATGTCACCAAGGATAGCGAGCGCGGACCGGGGCCCCGGGTACTGCTGTTCCTCTTTGGTCCTCATTTCCGAAAAGGTGGGGCGGGGAAGGGGTTCGTCCTTCTGCTCGGCCGTCTGCCCCGCTCCGCTTCCGCCCAACCCACTTCGCTCCCGTCTACCTACCCCACTCAGGCTGTCCTGTCTGCCCGGCCGCGGCAGCCCGAGGGTGTGGGCGGGTGGAACGGAGTGTGGATGGAGGGAGCGGGAAGAGGCAGGAAGACCAGGCCGAGACAATAAACAAAACACCCAACACCATACCCATACGCCGTTCACCTTCTCCATCTCTCAACATCGCTAGAGCGTCCTGTCTGCCCGGCCGTGGCGCTTCCGTGTTGTAGGGGGTGTTGGTGATGGTCGACGTAAGCGGTGTGTATTACGGCGTGCGGGCTACAGAGACATGGGATGGCGGCGGCATGGTGCAGAAGCCCGACCGGGATGGGGGTGGGGGGGTCATGCGTCTCGTGTGTACTTTGTAGTATAAGTGCCTTGGCGGCAGCAGCGGCAGCAGCCGCCGCGTCGATCAAGACGGTTGAATTGAGAACATGGTCCACTTGGGAGGTGCAGAGAAAATGTCCATCGGTGAACCCTCTTGTTCCATCCGCGGCGGATGGAAGACGCCGGATGACTTAGCGCACTTGCTACACAGTGCGACCACTCCAGCAGCTTGTACTGCCGATGATGGACTGACCGCCCCTCACTGGCTTGGACGATTGGGTGAAGTGCGGGCGGGCGGGCTGAGCAGAGACATGGGGCGGCAACCAAGTGCTTCGTCCCGCTCACTACCAAGGTAGGTACATGTGGCGCTCGCCATCTGTCTTATCGTGCCGCCCTGCGCCTCACCGCACGGATAGCCATTCAGCCCTGGGAGTTCAAGGCAGCCAGGCACCGACTGCAGGTACGTACCTGTCCGGGTCACGATCCAGAATCATGGCGGAATCATACAACAACCACCGGCCAATATGACATCGCACGTCTTGGGCATCCCGCTCCTTCAGCACCCACGCCAAGACACACCGCCCAGGCCCTACAGTCCGTCCACCTCCATACCTAGCCACCTCCCCACCTGCCTGCCTTGCTTGCTTCTCTTCCCATTGCATCTTTTGTCCAGAGTCCCCATTACGCAAAGCCGACCGCCTCGTCGTCCTCCTCGACGCCCTCTTCCTCAACATCGTCGTTGCAAGCTGCCTCGCTCGCACATCCTCCATGCGGCCGAGTGCCGTGTGGATCGGCTTACGCAACGTCTTGTCCCCCGTCCTCCTCCTTGGGGATTCCGTAGAGGACTTCTTCCTCTACATCTTTGGATCAGCGCCGTTCTGCCCCTCTTCAAACCATTGCTCTCGCCACAATCCACCCTCAACCTGGCCATCCTCGAGCAGCCACTTGGTGGCGTCTTATACCTGGTCTGTGCAGTCTTCCTTGGACACCAAATGTCCCTTTTCTGCATAGTCCCTAGCTAACAAGCCCACTCTCTTTCTCGGTACTGTAGACGATGGATCCCTCTCTGAGCCGCGGCCGAAGTCGCAGTTCCGGCCGCACCGACCGAGCCCTACGAGCGCGACAGCTACGACGCTTTCACAAACACATCCAGGACATGGACGACTGTCCCAACAAGACGAAACTCCTCGGTATCTTGACCGACACCGTACTTGAGCAGGTCGACTTCCTTCTTGATACTCCCAATTGGGAGGCAGTCAATGACGAGAAAGAATTCGAGGAGAGTTGGTTGAACAACAACAACAACAAGTCGCTCAAGTCTCAACTTGTTCACATCAATAAGTGGTACACTGAGAAGAGGGAGGCGGAGGTCGGGGAGGAGCATCCTACTGTTTCTGCTGCTGCCCCTGCTGCTCCTGATATCTGGGCTGCCCACGTTGCCCCGTCTCCTTCGGTCGGACGTCTCGTTGGCTGTGCCTCCTCGGCTGCTCAAGCCCAGCCGGCTCCTCCCACCCAGAAGGGCGCCGATTGCAACACAAGAGGCCAAGAGACACAGCGCGTATCCTGGGATCGACTCGCTGGAGCTAGTGCCTTCGGCCAACACCACGTGCGGCCAGGGCCCGCCGCCGCACCCTTACCCTCACCCTCGATGCGGCGCCTGCACCTGCCACTGCCTGTAGCGCAGGCCGACAGACCACCCAGGGCGACGGCCCTTGCGCAACGGCCCAAGATGTTGAGGCCTGACGCCACGCCCGCCGTCACGCCTACGGCTACAGACACTAGGCCGCCTGTTCATCATCAGGCATGGCACTTGACGATGAGTGATACAGCGGCACTTTTGGAATACGAGTTGGATAAACGGGCACGCGAACAGGTTGACGCCAAACAGAAATACCGGCAGGTCCACCCCAACTACATCCGCTATCTAGCGAAACGAAGGGCGGCCTCACTACGCGACAGGTCTCTCGAGCGCGCATCGGCTGCGTTGGACATTGCAGAGTCCAAGACTGCAGAACAGAGAAGCGAGTTTGGAGCCAGACGGCGAGAGTACCAGCTTGCCAAGCGAGCCATCAAGAAGAAGAGTGTGGCGGCAGCAGCTAATGACGACGACGGCATGGATGCGACGAGGCTCGAAGAGAGGCTTGCCGAGAGCGGGCGGCGGCTGCAGGAGGCGCACGTGTCGTTGGTTGCGGCGGCCAGGGAGAACGAAGCAGCGTACGGTGCGTACACTGCTGCCGGCGAGGCGTCTCAGGCGGCCGTCGCGGTGGAGGAGCAGGCGTTTGGGGTATGGGAGAGAACGCGCTTGGCAATGCTGGGCACCGAGTTTGGGAGGATGGGATGATTGTAGGCGTGCGTGCGCGCTGCGTCTGCTCCAAGAGCCAATCTGAATGCCATATCGCTCGACACTCCCTAGCTTGCACCTCGTACAATGGTTGACCGTCTTCGTAGGCTGGCGTCGCCTCAATTTCGAGATGGCCTCCTTCTCGTCTGCAGGCGGGCTGATGTAGGCGCAAAAGTCAACGAGCTTGTGGATGCCACTGGTGGGAAAGTATTCCGTCATGCTGGTAACGGATTGGCTGCAGCACAAGAAGCGGGGTTAGCCGATCAAGCGGGCAGAGAGCGTGGGCACTACTGCAGACGCTGAACGTACCATGCCGACGAAGTCCCACAGACGAGGGTGTGGGTGGACCAGCGGTATAGTTGGGCCAACATAGCCGTGAGGGCTCTTGGTGCTCGGGAATCGCCCAGGCTAGCCTGACGGGTTTCGAGACCCTTGGCTTCGAGCGACACGGCGGCTTGATTGTATCTTGGGAAGACGCGACCGATGCGGAAAGACTGGCAGAAGACGCCGTTGTGGCGGAGCGGCTTGATACGGCCGCTCTGGATCTTGCCCCATCTCTTCCCTTCCTTTAGCTACCGCGACGAGATGGTGATGGTGAGGCATGGACTTTGCGGTGGCTGGGTGAGGGGGCTTCGTCGTTTCTGTCCGTAGCAGCGAGGCGGACGGAATCATTTTGCTGTTCGTGGCCGAGGTCGCGAACTCGGAGCCCGGTCGTCGTAGTTAATGCGTGGACGCTTGTTCGGGGTTGGTGGCGGGTCCGGTCCGTCCACGTCTCGGTGGACCTCATCAGATCGAGGGGAGCGAAGTCGATGGACACGCTTGACGTTTGAGCGTTGACGCGACAGCGATGGTAATGGCGACCGCGACGGTGACACGCGAGGTGGTGACGATGATGGCGACGCTAACGGTGCTCTGGCGTTGCCGTCGTCCAAGGCAGCAAAGGTGCAAGGAAGAGGGAGTTGCTGAAGCCAAACATGGATGTCCATGGGGAGTATCTCCGAGCTGGAGAGCCTCACCCGTTTGCGCGGAGAGTTAATCGCGATTGGCGTCACATGCACCTGTGCCACGGTGGGAAAGGTTAGTGCGGCAGGGACCCACCCACCTGTCTTCAGACTCGCCCCACCTAGACAATCTCACCCGCCCTCAATCTTGTCCGCCCTTAATCTTACCTGCTCTTAACTTTACCCGCCCTTACTCTTACCCGCCCTTACTCTTGCCCGCCCTCAAATCCTGACACCCAGCCGCCAATCTTACCCCGCCTAGTATCTTGCCTACCGTTACTCCATCCAGAGTCTCAACTCAACACCTACATGCCCCACGTAGATCGGAACCCGTCCAGTATCTGCACAGCTTAATCAGGGCCCCCTACCGCACTAACCTTTTGCACCGTGGCCCAGTGTACTTCGTACTATATCAACCAAGGCTTGGCTGCTGGTGTTGGTTAATGGACGATTGTTGGGCCGCGGGCCGGCGACTGTTGCCACGGTAGCCAGTACGCACTCTGACAGGGGTTCCTGGACTCTCAGGAGCCCGCCCTGCACCGGAAGTGCGGGATGCGCAAGCAAACCTTGGACGGAGAATCCCCGGTATGCATTTTCAGCGAGAATTGCGTCATACCTAGGTGGCTGCCTAAATGTGGATAAGTGCGCAGACACGTGGCAGAGGCAAAGCTGTGAGCGTACTATGTACCTTTACTTCCATCGCTGCAATGCGGCTTCGACCTGGAAGAGGCTCTGCTTACGGCATCTCCTCTACAGAGGTGGGCCGCCACCACCACCACAATGCCCAGGGGAGCCCATTCATAACGTTTGGAGGCAGCACCCTCGTGAAAGACTCTGGGTGCACCCGTACTTTGGGACGTTGCGCCACCTCACTGTTCTAGGCTGCACCCTCATCGACGTCGACAGCCACCCCGCAACGAGCACCACGCTCCATGGCTGGAAAAGCGGCAGCAACGGCCCAGTCCTCTCCCTCTCGTGGCAGGGTACGCTAGCAAGTCGGGTTGATCCCTCTTCAACGTCCACCTCGGGCGCCTCTGCGCTGGCCTTCCCTCGCGCGTCCCGTGCATTACAGCAGCCTTGACCGTAACGGTCCAGGCCCAGCAAAAAGGCCATGCGCCCCCCATCTCGCCGTTACCGATCGGGGACGTTTTCAAGGCATGTGCCCTCTCGGCTTTCTCCTCCCGTCTTGTCGTACCCCGAACTTACCACTCTTGTCTGTTTGCAGATCCGCCTCCTCCTCAGCGACGCTCAAGAGAACATCCATCTTGCCCGTCTTCACGGCCGCCGTCTCAGAGGCCCTTCTTGATAAGCTGTCGCATTCCCTTATGCCTCACCGCCCGAACGCGTCCCTGCAGATCTGCGTCGCTACACTTGCGTACGAGCCTGAAGAGTCTTTCCAGCAGCGCCTCCTGGGCGCGCTGTTCCCGCGCGGCCGCAAGCGTCGCAGGGAAGAAGAGGAGCAGGATTGCGGACGAGCAAATGCCCGAAAAAGGTCATGGTGAGTGTATTCTGGGTGTTGGAACGACCTTTTGGTGGATCAGCGTACTGGTTACTGGTAATTCTCGGGGAGCGGTTTATCTCTGGTTGGTTGATGGTCTCTGCGTCTTTGTTACAATATCCCTACATCCTACTTGCTTTTCTTTCTTTACAAGTACGATTAGGAACGACTCAATGTCGCACTTGTTCGAGGCCCCTAGAACTCTTTTACATGAATTCCACCTGGCAACATGACCACGGCGCTCCCCGGGAGTGTTGCTGACAGTGACGCGACGTCGCCGCTCTTCTTTTGATATCGCGACTTGTAAGCATTGATGGGTCTATGGTGTGGGCATTCACCTTGGTATGGGCTGTCTTGTAGTCTGGGCGGAGCAAAGAGGAGGTGGGGGGCACCGATAGGTCTTGAGTGTCTGTCTCTCTGGCAAGATGCCCTTCGTGCTTCATCCTGATTGCCTGATCGCTTGTGTTAGCCCTGTCGCTTCGTTGGTAGTGTAATGGGGACAGTGTTACTGGGCTTAAGAGGACAAGAGATGAATGGTTTTTGATAGGAGTGACATGAGCGACGCCATGTTACAAAGACTCTCATTTTAGGTACGTAGCTAATGGGCCGTTTCTGCGTGGGGCGCCAGGTACTACGGCTTGTAGAAAGCTTGAGTTGACAGGTTGATGCTGGCATCTCTGACGACCTGACTGTCTGTCTGCTTGGTTGGATGCTTAACAAAGGCCAAGGTGGTTAAGCGCCGGCGCTGACGATCTGCTTGATGACCTTGCTTTGGATCTTGGGTTGTGGCCAGTGGGAGGTTTTTGATTCAATTGTAGGGAAGGGTCCTTCATTATTTTCAAAGGTCCAGGAAAACGCAGAGGCAAAAGCTGTGATGGGCCGGTGAGCGATGGAAATGAGAACTGAGATGTTACCGGGGTTGGGGTTAGGGCATTTCAAGTCTATCTTAGGGTTCTTACTTGTTCGCAAGGAAGAGTTCCTCCATTTCTGATCCAGTGACAAGTGCATTGCCATGAAGATTGCAGTCTGTATCATCCTGGACTACAATGTTGTCATCATCGTCATCATCGTCGCCAGCTTCACCAGCATCTTGGGCCGTGGTTCTAGTCCTAATCCTGCTGCTTCTCGACTTGGTTATCCTGGTTGTTGCAGTCATGAACACTGTGATTAATGCTGTTGACCACGGCTATTGGACTCCTCGCCAAACGGTCCACTTTGGGGCTGTCATTACGAGCAGCCGTGTGTCCCGGATAATACGGGCTCGAACGGCCGCATTGGCTGTCACCACTACTGTCCCGAGAGGCGATCTTGGCGATGGTAAATGGACTTGGGGGCGTGCGTTGTGTACCTCGTACCATTAAGCATGCCATTGAACTCGTCTAAGAGTCTACTGATCCTGGGTACCGTGGTAATCGTCGGCGGGGCGGAAGGCAGGAACAGCGACATTCATGGCGGTTGAATGCTGGACAGGCCGGTGGCCGCCGCGGCGACGGCAGCAGGACGCTTACGACATATCGGAACAGGTTTTGTTTCGGGGAGTATGAGTAGAAGGATTGTCGTGCAGGTTAGGGTTATCGATAGGCTCTAGCATGACTAGAGAGGCTCCGGCTCAGTTACAGCAGATGCTTGATTGTAGAGACGAGGAGGGGAAGTAAACAGACCTAGGGAAGCAGCTTTGGCCCGTTTCTTAACGGCGCAAGCTGGTGCCTTGACTCGTGAGTGAGCGGGCGCGATGACGGACTGTACAGAGTTGCGGAGCGGTAGGGACTGACGTCTGGCAGCGACGGACGGAAGGAAGGGATAGAGTCCAAATCGTCTGGACAAACGCTTGAGAGCTGGGTAGTTCAGTGGAAATGCGAGGCGGCGTGACTGTTTGGTGAATGCAGTATAGAGGAGGAATTGGATGAATGCGAGGCGGAACTGAGGGAAAATGGTTGGGAAGTTGTGCATGTGGACAAGCGTTGACTCGATTGCGCATCTCAATACGGAGCAGTGAAGAGCGTATGTTTCTTGTGTTGTGTTTTCAGAACAGGGACGGGAACAAGATTGGAAGAAGAAAAAATGAAGAAGAAAGAATGAAAAAAAGAAACTAGAAAATAAGAGAGGGATCAAGGAAGAGCGTTTAAGACTGCTGACGTGAAATGGAGGCGAGATGGGGATGGGTGGGTGAGAGAGTAAGTAAGTGAGTGAATAAGTGAGTAAGTGAGTGAGTCGGTTACGGAGCGAGTGACTCGGTGAGTAAGTCGTGAGGGTGAGGGAACAAGACGGCAGGATGAGCGACGAAGCCAGTGAGATATAGTGGCCCGTCTTCCCGTCTTCCCGTCTCACCCGTCGCCTAGTTACAAGCGTGCTTCAGCCGGAACAGGAACAAACGAGAGAAGAAGCGAGGGCCAAGATAATCGGCTCCGATCGATAGGAGCAGACGAATCGGTGCCAACAATGACCAAGCAGCCCGGACGTATCAGACTGGATGGCGATGTTGCGGAAGGATGCGATTGGCGTTCTTGTTGGCTGCAGGGTCATTTCCATGCGACCTTGCACTGCAACAGCAGTGGCAGAAGTTATTATTCTATAATCGATGAACGGGGTTCACTGGGGCATGGAAAGTGGACCGGAACACAGAAGGCCCGCTGCCCACGCTGTCCCATGGCACCCCTTACGAAGTACTATGTACAGCTCGAGCACCTGGGACCCTTGTCACCGAGTCTTCGTGGATGCGCAAGGAAGACACCTCGACGGTGCCCACCTCGACAAGCATCACATGCGGACCCGGCAACAGCGTCTTCTGTTGCATTCACAACATGCACTTTGTAGCCACAGCCGTCTCGTTTATTGCTTCTCTTTCGCCAGGTACCAACGGACCGTCGCAACACATTTACGGCAGCAATACCGGCGGCGGCATGCCACAGCTTGCTGCCAGTGCCCCCCTCCCATCCCCCGTTTGCTATCATCGTATCTCCCTGTCGCGCATCCGTGGCTCATCAAACAAGTAGAGAGAGCAGAGACCTGGAAGACCGATACTGACAACCCCCCAGCCACCCGTCCTGCAATCGAGCCATGTCACATCCGCCGCCTTCCAGTCCGTTTTCCAGGGTGCCACCAAGACGCTAGCTAGGCACGCCTACATGCACCGGCCTTGCGCAGGAACTGCAAACACAGCTGCCGCGCTTCAAGCCAACCACCATGATGGCAAACAAGACCATCAAGAGGAAGGCGCAGAATCAGATCACGTGAAACAGGATGCTCACCGACGACGTTCGTGCGGCCTTCGTACATGCTGTTGCGGCTTCTGCCCCGTCGCCAGACGACTTCTTTGCAGATTCGTGTTGGGCCAAGGTTGACCAAGTGCCTAACCCCCCCGGGATTTCTTGCCAAGTACGCTACGAGAATGAGACGATCCCGCATCGTCTACTTCCTCATCAACCACCAAGAGAAAAGGCACTAGACCCTCGCTGCCATCTCCTTGGAGCCCAAGTCCTGCCCAAAAGTCTATCACTACAACTCGTTGCGCAAGCCTGTAACTAAAAAAAGATGGTGCGGACGTGGATTTCCGCTGCCCTTCGGTTCATCAAGCTAGGCAACGCAAGCAGAGACGCTCTTTACAAGGGGGAGGGGGGACTTCACATACGATCCAACAGCAGTTTGAGACGGTGTTGAGTATCATACGGAAGTAAGTTAAGGCACCAGTTATGACAATCGTTATTTCGATAGGAGAGCACTGCTGATACGATCAGGATTGCGAACAGCAGCATGACAGTTTCAGCTGTGGATACTACGTCGTCTGGATCATTCGTCAACTTATCCTAGGCAAAGGCCCCGCGAATATAAAGAAGTCAATTGCCAGCATGAAGAAGCTCCTCCTCGATCTGTTACAGCAGGCGAATCCCACTTGGATGCCCGAAGCTTTGCCTGCCCTGGATGTAATCCCCGACCTCCCACCACCAGGTCTAATTGTTACTACGGGTTGCTGTAAGCGCTCGGCTCGTACCCTGAACGAGGATGCGCGATGGGGTATTGTAGGACGTGTGGCGAAGCAGTCAAAGCTACCCGAAGGCACTGGTGCTTCGTTGGACGATGCGGCAGAACATTAGAGGACGTTTCTAGACGTGCTCGGTAAGTCAAGACCAGGGCTGACAGCCAAGCGCCTTACAGAGCATCTAAAGGAGACCAAGAGCATCAATTTGGCTGTAGCCGAGGTGAGAAAAACGTTTATCCACGCGGTTCGCTAGCAAAAGTCAGTCATAGTCTTGGAGTTTCTAAACCACCCGGGCGACTTGCCATGCATGACGAACGAGGGCGCAGAGGAGGATGGCGACTGGGGGCGGCTTATCGCGTAGGCCAACTGAGAGCGGGTATCTCTCATAAATCAGCCGGGGAACAAGCCGGGTCATTCGGTAGCAACACCGGACCAAGAGGATCAGGGGGACTGAAGGACATCAAACAACGGCGGCTCCAAGCGCAGGCCAAAAGAAAGCAGGTTAGAGGGCGAGGCACAGGCGCTCGAGTCGCAGACCCCCACGCTCAGAGAGGAAGTGAGGCGGCAGGAAGTGTTGAAGAGCGTGTCGGAGGGATTTGTATGGCTCTTGGAGCTTGGGTGAGTTTACTATCGCGGCGCCTTGGTTGGGAACAAAGGTGGTGCAATTGCTGAAACTAGGCTTATTACTCAACGGTTTCAGACGCCCAAGTATTGTTAGCTCAGGTGTCTAGATACACAATGTATACAATTCGATTCTTGATGAATTCATACCACCAATACACGTGTTGAAGATCTAGCGAGGTACGCCCTCTACACAAGATATCAGCGGTTCCTATCAGTAAGATGGAGGATTGTTCTGGAAGTTGGCGTCGGGTTGTAGGACCGTGCAGGCGCAAGAAGCATGGAGGTAGGCTCTACTGCTAGCAGTGTTTTGAAAAGCGACTAGTCATCTTGGATAACACAAGAACATTGGATACGGGCGGATGCTGTGGCTTCCTCCCTCTTGGCATCCCTCCTTGCCAGCTTGTCGGCAGCAGCTTAATTGACGTTATCTCCGGCGGCACCGGGCGACATTGCGAATTTCTACTGGCTACATGACGGGTGGGAGCGCGCTAGGGAACTTTTGCAGCTGGCTGCTGTCGGGTCGTTGGCTCGGTTTCGTAAGGGAAACTGTGAATAGCAGTAGTCAGCCAGGTTCATTGAATGGAAGTCGGGGTAATTGAGGGGGGAATTTGTCCATGGAATAGAGTGAGTGAAATGGCGTCGGTATTTTCTTTTTGGTGATTGCGATGAGGTGAATCTGGGAAGAATTGGTTCTGGGCAGTCGACAGCAGAGGGTGATTTGTGTGGCGTGCGTGGTGTGGCAGGTGTGGCATCTGTTTCCGAGGTAACAAGCCCGCCCCCAGCAAAAGGACGCCAAGCCCGCCCCAGGAGCTGCAACGCCATCCTCACAAAGATCAAGCCGTCTCTTGATTGCACGCTCGAGGCCAACCTCGCCAACGGCGGCTTTTTCTGCTGTTTCAACGCCGCCAGCAAGCAGTCAACCGTTGGCCGGAACTTCTCCGCCATCCATGGATGGCTGCCGTTACCGAGAGATGCGTCAATCTCGAGAGCAGCGATGCCGACACAAACGAGACAGGCGAGGACCAGGCGCCAGCAGACGTTGCCCTAGTCGCCGAGAACACGGCTTCCAATCCTACTCATCCCCTTCCATGGGGACACCCACCCGCGCCATCGACACCTTGCTTCTGCCTCTTGTCGTCCGCTTCTACGCTTTTAACGCCCTTTGACAGGTACAACTCTACCGTCAGCAGCGCTTCGAAAGAACCAACGACGCCGCAAACAACGTCGCCCTCCGCCAGCTTTTCTGGCCATCTCACCCGCCTCGTGGTCCCGCAAAACAGTGTGGGCAGCGTCGGCAGCGGGGCGGGTGTGGAAGTGCGCTTCAACTAGGTAACTGGCACGTTGCAAACCAGGCGTTCCTGGGCCTTATTACTAGCGGAAGCTCAACTCGGCTTGACAGACTTGATTTCCTAGCCAGCACCGTCATCGAGGGCCAGATAATATATACTTCGTTGCGTTAAAGCAACAAGACAGCAAGGCAATAAGCAACACCCCAGGCTTGGAGATAGCAGTGGATATGCCTCTAGGGTGTGTTGAACTGGACCCTGTGCACCAAGCATCTGATTAGGTCGACCAACACAGAATCTCCTAGAAAACGCACCGTGTCTTCTCAGCCGTTTACCACCTTGCACACTGATCCTGAAAGATGTAGTGGTCATGGTTCTCTAGAAATATGTTCTGATTGACAACGGCAATGGGCAGCTCGGATTGAAACTTGGATCCAAACGCCAGCCTGGCAAATTGCTTTGGTAGCAACGCCGTCTTGCCGCAGTAACCCTGTCCCTTATGTCCTGTCCTTCTTTCGAACCCATTGATGTCGCCTCAATTACACTTCGAACCTGTCTGCAATTCCGTAGTCCACAAAAGAGAATACAGCAAAGAGGAGGAGTACTTCCCTAGCCACTCCAACATCAACCCTATGAATGCTTCCTGCCACTCTTCACCCAGCACAGCATGGTAGGATCCGCACAGAAATTTCCAAAACAACTAATTCAGCAATCCAAAGACCCAGTCCGCACCACCGACGCGGCGTCGCCCCCGAATGCGTTGACGAGGGGGTCGCTGATATCGTGGCTGGAGTGCCCATAACGGTGTCCGACTTTCCATGATTGTGAGCGATGGTACCAGGCATAAAGCGAACCAAAGTCCTGAGGCGTTTGGGCCAAGCCTCTATCTCCTGTCTTAGGCTAGCAAGATCCCTGGATGCCTTGGTCGACCAAGACAGACATGCCCGGGCCGTGAGACGCCTTCACGGCTCACACAAGAGGCCGGTCCTGGGCGGCGATGCCGCCCTGGTACTTTGGCAATCGTCGTGTTCCTTACTTACTATCTATACTGTGAGAATTGTTGCGGACTCAGTGGCGGGCTGGGCGATGTGCCAGTTGATGTCACGCTGAGCAGGGGCTGGGTTAGGAGAGCCTGGCGCGACGTTGTTCCTTGCGCGACGTTGCTCCTTAGGCGAGTGGCTGTGCTGCAGGGTGGAAGCCGCAGGTGGGCACTTCTTTTCATTGGGTGATTGTAAACCAGGGCATAGTTTGCCCAAGTCCGGGCATTCTTTGCCCGCCGGCCCGCTTACATGATTGCGATGGGGTGGGTCCGTGTTCCCCGCTGTTGCCTGGGGATTGCGGTTATCAGTTATCGATAGCGTGCCCCGCCACAACAGCCACCCCCGCCATCACTCTCTTACTTTGCAACCACCATCCAGGGCAGAGCAGAGGGGCCTACCTAAGTCAATCAATCCAGGAGTGTTGAACGCTCCGGAACCACGGATTCCCCATTGCCAGCCAAGAGTCTTATCTTGATTCGCGATGGGATCTGCACGAGAAGGCGCTGACAGCGATACGGAAATGGGCTCGCGGTAGGCACTTCGCTGTTATCACGACCGGCCAGCATCAGCGAGAGGAGCTTCGTTGCGACCGTGGCAGTATTTATTGCAACTGTTTGCGAGGCCGTGGAGTCTTTGCTACTGAATTCAGTTACCGAACGAATCCGGCGCCGCGCTGGTAGAATAGTTGTTCCGGGTGGTCGGGCAGCAAACCCACCTTCCAACACCACTTTGACTTAAAACCCCCCAACCCGACCCAGCGTTCCTCCACGTGACACCGCGCTGGGGCCGTGTCAAGCTGAGTCGCGTCGCGTCACGTCGTCCTGTGGTTGCGTCAACTCCCCCAAGTCAATCCACAACACACACCCACATGACGGTCCAAACGCTTCTTACTCGCCTCAACCTCCTGGGCGAGGAGCTGCACCAGCGCGAAGAGATCTTGGTCCTCTGGACGCAGCTACGGTTGGATTATCTTCGCGATCCCGCATTCAATGGGCAGCAGTTCGCTGCGTGGGCATTCCGAAATGTCCACAGCAAGACGCTGGAGCTCGTGACCGCCGCTACCTACGCCGAAGAGATCGACAGCCTACGTTCAGAAATCGCACGTCGCTGCACGAATGTCTGCGCCCGTTTGAAGACTACGCTTGGCGTCTTCATGTTCTGCTTCGGCACTACTATCACCTCCTCTCGGCCTTGCCTCGATGCTCTCAACAGCCTGCAGCAGTCACACCCCGACGTCTCCATCTCCCAACTCTACAGCCGCTTCCTACAAATCCCGACAGACGGGCCTGGCCGCAAAGGCACCCAGAAAGACCTGGCCAGAATTCGTCTTGCGATTCAGAGCTGTTCGTTCCCTTGCCTATCTTACCCAATACATACTTTTCCATGAACTGACACCTTGCCCGCGCCAGTCAACCCCGACATCTGGAACCGACAGCAGCCCAGGCGAGCGGAGTCCTCTTCTGCCATGCACGGTCCCGCAGCGGAAGCAGGGCCGGAACCGCAACCGGACACAGCGCCAGAGGTCCTCGCTGCTGCTCCGCTTGAACATGAAACCGGTGTTGGCTTAGACGACGAGGTCAGCAACGACGAAGAGGAGGACGACGACAATCAGGGCAGGGCGGTGAGTGAGCAGCGATGCAGCCCTAGTATGGAACTACACAGTCCTGGAAGCGATATTGCCTTCGGCCATGACAACGTTGATCAAGGGGACATTTCCATGGACGCCGCTATGGGCGCATACACGGACGAGAATCAGGATAGCAATGACGATGACGGGGAGGACCCAAGCATGGAAGAGGACGAGGCGTCTTTGTTTGAACCGGCATCAACACCCAGCAACCTACACAATAATTTATCCACCATCCTTGAAGAGTCCAGCTCGCAATTCGCAGCCGTCGACACCCCCGAGCGGGCCAGACACAGCCTGCCTCTGATGGCGTCCCCCGCCGACGATGCTTCGCCTTTCAACTTTCAGCCCGATCCGGAGGACTTTGGTACAGATCATGTTTTCTCGCCCATCAGGCTGCTGAGCGATGGCGTCCTGACAAGGAGACACCGAAAAAGATCCTTCTCGACCGCGGGATTACAGCCAAAGTCAGGCCTCCACTCGGACTCAGCGATATCAACTCCACCAAAAAAGAGACTACTGTCCTCTCCGTCACCTGAAACAGAGCGGATAATGTCGACAAAGGAGACGAGTAAGAACCCGCAGCGAACGGCGCTCGAGCCCACCATGGCTAGCCTCGCCACACTTCTCCCCGAGAGCTGGGTGAACGACTTGGTGATACACACCATCTCCCGGCGCCTTACATCCGCCAGGGTCGGGGTTGTGGACAGTCTCGTTTTCTGTGCTAACAGAAGTACGAGACTGCGGTTACGTCTTGGCCAGGTGGTTTTCAAGGATGAGGTGTTGATCTTTCTCCATGAGCCCGGGCATTGGATCTTCTTCCGTTGGCTGCGTGCGTCAGGCGTGCTTGAGGAGTACGACTCGATGCGTCCGGCATCCGCCAATCCTCCCGGTGCGGAAAAGGTCAAAGCCTTCTTGCGATGGGCCTGCGATGAAGACGACATGGCCATCAAGTTGCGGCAAGTCAAGGTTAGTGTCGTAAGCTGTGCTTGGTCTGGCCGATACTGCTGTAAGCCTTATCACTGACACCGCAATTCATTGCACCAGTGTCCCCAGCAGCGCAATGGCTCTGACTGCGGCATATTTGCTCTATGCTTTGCCAGGCGGCTTCTCGACGGCGATGAGGAGTTGGACGACATAATCGACGCCGAAGCCGAACGCAAGTACTTTGCGCAATGTCTCTTTACGTCTCGGAATCTTTCGCTCAAGCCGTCAGAGCTACGGAAGATTGGTCTAGCCGTTCCTTGTGACCGGAAACTCCGCGCCCGTCAGGTTCTCTACTTCATTCGGCGACGGAGATCCTATCACGAGCTTCTCCGAGACGGCTCGGCAGGCTCAGCATCAACCGAGCACATTGGACGTGCTGCAGCAGCCGATAGCGACAGCGTGCAACAAGCGGGACTCGCCGCCGTGATTTCCAGTCTCCACGAAGGCCATGTCACGAGTCTGGCATCTGCGTTGCAAACCGCCACCATGGTCGCAGCGGCTGCCGCCGAAGGAGAACACGAAAGGGATCTCAGAGACAAGCTTCAGCAATTCCTCAATGCGTTGGGCAAGGACAAGGATCCTTTGGTCAAGGCGTCCAGCTCGTCGCTGCATGACCAGGTGCTTCGTGGAAGCCTGGTGGCCCTACGCGAAAACGCTAGCATCGCACTGTCTATGTGGGAAGCCCGCTCCCACCAGCCCAAGGTCGACGCTGAAGCTCTGAAACGAAGCCTTTACGACGAATACGCTATGTGCTGTGCCTTCTTGGTGGCTCTCGAATACGCAGTCTGCAAGTTCAGGCGAGCTGGGACACAAAAGAGGACAGAAACAGTGGCGGCATAGAGCAAGGGAGCTCTTTTACGTAGCACAGAGTAAAGTCTGCGTGTGTGTGTTGTGGCCGCTGCTTCCGAGGCCCTGGTGGGATCGGTGGTGGCGTTACTTTGGGACGGTTATTGACGGTTTACAATCCGTAGCATTGATACCCCCGCCTTGTCCAGTGGCACTGGCGCTCCTTTCCTCTCTCTCTGTTTGGCATGGTTTGCTTCGCTTTTATAGTCAAGGAATCGAATTTCAAATGATGACCTGCCGCTGCTTCTCGTCATATGTTGGGTGTATCTTTGATGTCTGAAGGCTAGGTGTACGTTTCAAGGAGTGCTGTGCAAAGATGCCAGGTGCAGCCAATGCCTCCACCGTACTGGTCTGAAGAGGCGTCAAGATCTTGGCGGGAATACTCGAGGGGGAGGGGGGGGCATGACCTTGAATCAAGGGCGAAAAGGACGCAGCCATATACCTCTCGGTCCATCAGCAACTACAGCAATAATGCAAACATGGGCGACGTACCCAGGCACACGCGACCCCTCTATCTGGCGTCAATGAGCGTCCGCCTTGCAAAGCACAGCCTCTCAAGACTAGACCGCCCCTAAAAAACGGTCTCACCTGGGGAGACAATATGTTGAAAAAGATAGGACGGATGACAGGTGATGCTGATTCACAAGGGCCAAGTCTATGCCCCCTTCAGGCCAGCTACCACGCACACGTGTATGCACCCGCGCACTCCATGTCACGTCTCTTTCGTTAAAACGGAACCGCCTCTAGAAAGTGGGCCGACCTCAACAAGAAAAGACAAATGGCACAAGGACGAGAACACAGCACGACCGGAGGATGAGGATGAAGAGAGCGGCGAGAAGATGCGTGATAGCGTCAGACGGGATGACCCTCGCTCAACAACAGCAGGGAACAGTCAACCGCCCAGAAGATGAGCGAACGAACCGACAACGGCAACCGTGACGGTGGCATCAGCCAGAGATTGGCGTACGTTGAGTGCCCAAGCCGTGAACCGACCATGCGCGTCCTGCCGGCCACCATCACATTGAGTCATTGACATCACCGCCCAAAAACGATCGACTTCGAACCCTTCTTGTGCCTAAGACGTGAGACGGACGGAAACCCATCGGGATCTTACCGTACTGTGGCCCCATAAGTACCCTGCCAAAAGAGAAAGACGTTCGTTTTCAACCAAACCCCGCCCCTAGAAAACGGAGTTCGGCCGAGAAGACGCTTCTTCTTTGGGAGGATTGTGGACCGACAGCTGGATGGAACACTCTATGGGCTGTCCGCTGTGTTAAGCAAGGGCGAGAATGATGCTGACCTGATTGATACTCAGAGGTGCAGAGAACAGTTTGGTCTGGTGGTGGTAGCGGCGGCGGTGATAATGATGGTGACGGTGGTAGTTGTTGCGTTGCCGCTAGTAGAGAATTAGCATGGGCATCTCCTTGACTGGGTTTGAGTTCTGACGAGACTATGAACGTCTACTGAGTCATTGTTAGTTAGAACCTGGCTAGCATTACACGAAAAGAGGGATGATATCTTACCGATCAAGATGAGAGGCTGTATGACATGTTGGACATGTTGGTGCCTTGAAGCAGGAGGGGATTTTCGCGCAACCACCCCGATCTACTCATTTGAATGATGATGCTGAGGACGGCGTGGGCTCTGCGGCAGATGCGTGGCGCTAAGTTCTATAGGTGGATGTTGTCTGTGGTTCTGTTTGGTGTTTTCTTTGGAGTTTTCTTTTTTGTGTGTGGTTCATTTGAGGGGAGGGACTCGATCCATTCTGACTTTGTCATCTCTTGAAGGTTCGAGAGTCTCCATGATAAATAAATGTAGATTCTCAATGTGGTACATTCCAACACAAGCAGCAGAGACAGAGCTGAGCGGTCATTCTTATATGCTTCACTCTTTGTTCATCCTTGGCTTCTGTCCATCTTGCTCCATTGCTCTACATACTATGGGGATCTGCCTTACGTGACCTCCACACACAGAGATGGCAGCACTGACGGAAAATGCAGCCGGCCCCAAGCTTACATCTCACCGCTCACACCGGATGACTGGAACGCGTTGAAGTGGCGGGAGGTCGTCCAGGCCGTGCGCAGACGTTGTCAGGAGGCCTGGGAGCTTCAGCTCAACCCGTCGTCTTTCATGGCCAGAAACATATGGGGCAAGTGGTCTGTTCAGAAGTGGGTTGTCCAATGGTCTTCCGCCGTGTCAGCCAAAGCCATGTCTCGGTTAACGGACGGCACAGAGCCCAGAACTAATTCTGATGAACTACACAAATGCACACACGCACGCACACAAACATGAATCAAGGGAAACGTATGCAAACGCAGAAAGACACAGAGAGACATGGAAAAGACACAGGGCGCAAGAAAATAAAGGAATGAGAGAGAAAGAGTGTGTGAAAAGTTCCTAATCCACAGATACAGACGCCGTAATGACACGCTCTGCAATGGACCCAAAGCCAACAGCCTTTGGCGCCAGGTCAATGGCCCCAACTACGGCCTCTTCTCCCCTCGTGGGAAATGCCTATGCTGCCTCTGCCTGTTGGTCTGAGCCTGTTTCCCTTTGCCCTTGTTCGTGTCCGCTATGCAAGACTGCCCGCCCTGCTGCCTCCCGTTGTCTTCGCCAGCCCCGTCGCCGCTGCCAAACGCCAAACCATGGTCCACTCCTACATTCTTTAGCTGATGACTGTTGCAATCATCACCCAGGACGTTAAGCTCGGCACTGAGCGCCACAAGCTCCGCCGTGAGCTCGGCCAGCCGGGTCCGGTGTTGCAGCGTCCTGCGGGCGCCGTCGCGATATCAATCAGCACAGACTCTAAACTGCTCCGCCTTTTCCTTGATATCATCCAAGAGAACTTGTTGCGCCTTCGTCTCCGTTCGGGCATCGTCTGCTGGGGAACGGCAAGAAGAAGCAGGTTGTCAGCCATTTCCACCGCGATACGCTTCAACCCGAAATGCCGACTTCCGACAGCAGCAAAAGCAGTAAGAGAAAAGGGGCACGGGACTAACATACCAGGTTGTGTCTCCTGTGTCGATATCAAGAGATAAGCTGGGGCCCGGGAACGCTGCGCACCCCGTGGCAGTCCGTTCGACGTAAGCGGCGGCTGTCGCGAGTCCGCTGCCCACGGAAAAGGTGGTGGCCGCCAAGACGGTGCCGAAGGGGAGACGCCGTCAATTTCAGGGTGGTGCGCAACACCGGAAAGATGCCCGGTGGCCCCGTATGCAGCAAACGCCGCGCTGATCTGGTTCGCCTTGTCGAGCAATAGTGAGTGGGGGAGTTGGCTGAGGCGACTGGGCAGGGACCCGACGTCGGACAGGTCTGAAGGGGCTGCGGCGGTGGTGATGCCACTGCAGGTCGAGGGACGGGCAGCGAGGTTTTCGCAGAATTCGAGATAGTCTGCTCTCAGGCGCGACTCGATGTACTGAACGTCAAGCTTCAGCTTGGTGGCCTTTTCAAAGTATTCCTTATCGTTAGGCGTGCTCTCCTCGTAAGGGAGGATGTACGGCGTGGCCATAGCGACGGGGAGATGATGGCTGTGGCAGTCAAAGGTGACTGACTGCAAGGATGGAAAGGGATGGGCAGAGATGGGATGCTACACCTAGCCCGAGAGAAAACGAGTTAAAGAAGGCATGTGAAGGGGAGAGAAGAGAGAGGGGGAGAAGAGGAAGAAACCGGATGAAGGCGGGAAAGAGGGGAATTCAGTCTGGTTTCCAAGGGGGTCTCTGATGTGTCGCGGGAAGCAGAAAGGCTTGGCTCGCCACAGGACAGATGAGACCAACACGTTAAACAGCATGAGCTTAAGACCGGAGGGGTGGTTTGAGGGTGCTCGCGGCTGCGAACTGCACCCTTCACTCCATCAATGATCATGTCCCTCCCACAGTAGATTCGCCATCACCTAAACGGTCAGGACAGTACCATATGGAGAGACATTTGGACGAAAAGGGGGACTCTGGAGCCAGAGCCACAATATGGCGCTTTGTGCTTGACGTCTATCGTCCTGAACGTCCCCTTTATTTCCCCGCCAGCACTGCCGTCCCTATGATCCGCTTGGACTTCCAGAGATCCTGTTTCCTCTTCCCGTTTGTCTGGCTCTCGGGAATATGGGCGTCATCGCCATATTGCTTGCAATCAGGCTCGTTCCACCCGGAGACGCAGGAGTCGTCCTCCATCGTCATGGACCTATCTACGGTACCAGCATCAGACCCTCTTAAACCGGCCTGCCTACCGGGCACTGATTCTTTGGTACCAAAATGCTCTCCTCATGCCTATTTTCGCTTTTGTCTCTTCTCTCTGGCGAGGATGTGTGAACGTGCTTGTCTGTCTCTCACTGTTGCATCCCACTGTCCGCTCATCTCACTTCGTCTCCCCATCTTGTCCCTTGCATCTGCTTCCTCACTGCCTATATCTGGTCCTTTTGTGATACCGGCTGGCCTTTGCGTGTATTTCGGAACAAGATCGAATCTCGTTCGTTTTCCGCTGACGCACCTTAGGCGAGCTTTTGTATGACCCCCCCGGCAAGAGAGTCACCTGGCGGCCTACCGATACGGCCCTTATGAAGGCGTTTCTTGTCAAGTACGCGCTCGACCGCCAGCCTATCAAGACGGTGGACCTGAAGCCATTGGCCCGACACATGAACATTGAAGTTGGCGGCCTCGCGTACGCCGAATGGTTGGGCATCTCGACCAAGATCACGTCCTCGCTTGACCACATACTCAAGAAGCACACAGACAAGGACCTAACAGCCTACTTTGACGGAGAAAGGATGAAGAACGGCCTCCGATGGCCGCCTCGGCTGCGCGACGAGTGGACGCAGGGAGTTTCCATCCTCGTCTCGACAAACGCACAGGTGTCCTGGAGCGAAAACCGTTGCGCGGCGCAGCCGCCGTTCTTGGCGCTGCCAGAACGCCCGCTCACGCCGCCAGTAGAAACGCCTCCGACGACATCAACGTCTCACGCGCGACAAGACAGGGAATGCCGCGAACGAGGGCACGAACCAAAAGAGCTGGTTCGGTAACGGCAGGCTTCCGAGGCCTCCGAGTCTATACGGACCCCAAAGGCTCCGGGACCTCGCCGACGGCGATGTCAAGACCACGGCGCAGCGGAACATGACGACAGTGACTCTCCCCTCAACACTGCGACGGTCTCTCCACAACAGGTTCACCCCTGGCCTCTCACGCCACCAAGCACGGGAGGACATGGCGCACGACGTAAAGCCGCGATATTTCGTGGGACTCATTGGGACCCCCGACCCGGACCACCGGCCCGGGCTTCCATGCCATTGTCTCAGCCGAACCAGTCGGACCCAGCGGTATCTCGGCGCTTACGGCCACCATCAGCAAGAGAGATGAAAGTAAGACGCAGAATGCGACTGCGGCGGCCCTGCGAGACACGCTGCTTGCGTGGACCCGGCGGGAGGAGGACCTAGCAGAGGCGGACGCGTCGCATGTGGCTGCGTGCGGCGACGTCTTGACCTTTGCCCTTCTGGCTGACCCCGGCGCCAAACGAAGATGCTATACCAATGTGCTGCAAAGCCTCGTCGCCTCACTCCCGCCCGCTCGGGGGGAGACAAGGACGAAGACGGCTGGTGAAGGTCTGAACCGGTCAGGCGAGAAGTCTCCGACATCAACGCTCATCGCGCTTCTCAACAGGCGACAGGCGGAGAAGGCAATCGCTCAGTCACGCCTCTCTGCCTCCCTGGAGCAAGTCAAGGCGTTGCTCTCTGGATCGCCTTTGATTTATGGACAGGAAGACCCTGGTGCTCTGTGGTCGTGGGCAGAACCCGACTGGTGAAGCAGCATGAGCGCCGTCCAGCAGGTCACAGGGTCTCTGGCGGAGCACCGAGGAGAGGATCGAGTTGCTGTTTCGAAAGCAATGAGGTGTTTAGTCATTCATGTGAGTGTCCAATGGTGTGTAGGCGCGTTCGCGGGTCTGCATGAGGCTGGCTATCTGGGAGACGTTGAAAGAGAGGGGGTATGGCGGTCAGGATGGAGGACGGACTGGCGATGGAATGATGCTTTGAAGGTAAACCTGCGTGCCTGAGACACGGGCTGGGGAAAGGTTGGATGATTCAATAATGGAATCCTGATCATATTGTGTGGTGCTGAGCCGGCGAGCGTTTATCCGGTGCCACATGAGGCCGACCCCCTTTTCCAAACGTCAAGCTGAAAGGCAACAAACAGAGTCACATCAGGGGTCACGACCATCCGTCCCGGGGTCTGGAACACTAAACATGGCCCCGAACCGGTGTCCTGCCTGGTTCTGGTAGAGCGGTCCATGTTGAATGGCCACGCGGAACTCGCGCTCGGCTTCCAGATCCTCCTCGACGGGCGGCGGGTGCGTCGGCCGGGGACGGCCGGCTCCGGTGACTGTGGATGTGGATGCGGCCGCGGCCGTGGAAAACACCGCCAAGGCTCTCGACTCAATGAGCTCGACCGCCGAAGAGAGGACGTGAGAAAAGGCTTCGACGGCGCTGGTGTCGTTGGCGGATTCCGGAGTGCGGAGGGTGTGCGTGACTTGGACCGTGGCGGATTCGCCCTCGAAGACGACGGCGGCGTTAGGCGAGTCCCAGCTCCCGACCTCGTCTAGACGGGCGAGCCGCGCTCCGAGAGCATAGGCCCGGGAGCATGCTGCGCCCTCACCTGCCGATACGCGGCCGAGGGTGTTGTCGAGGCGGGCGATGGGGACAAGGAAGTGCCGAAACCTCGCCAGAAGAGCAAGAGACGAGAAGGCCAGTCGTCGTCGTTGTCCTTGTGGCAAGACTTCACGTCAGCATCATGTGGTGCAATAGTAGAGTAGATATGGACGTAGCCGGGGAAGGACGGGTTGCAGGTGAAGTGCTGCCAACATTCTGGTTGTTGTCCGGGCAGCGGGGGAGGGTTATGATCTGGGACCTGGCGGCCATCGCCCGTGTCAGGATGGCCGCCGGTGGTTGGGTCCGGTGCCCAAGGAGGAGAAGGGGGAGAAGGGGGAGCAAGTGGAAAGGGTACGCGTGCCTCCGGCCGCCCGGTCCCCCGTGGGTGACAGTAGCAGAACTCAGGCATCTAGGAACCCGCGCTCGGGTCAAGCACGGCTTGTCTGTAGGTGTTGGTGACGTCGTAATTGCTGAGAACGTCGCTGTATACCGGATTTTCCAAGGCGCGGAGCTGTAGAGCTGCGACGCGCGTGGCTCTGAGGGAGGCCGACAGCTAGCGAGAGCCGAGACGCGATCGCAGCGACGGCCACAAGGAGGAAACATATGTGATGCGGCGCGTCAGGGTCTGGCAGATGAGGCGAATATCTTGGGCGTTGGACTCGTCTTGGTTCAAGACGATGTTGATATGAAAGCAAACGTCGCGCGCCACGGAGGAAAGCTGGGAGAGAGAGAGAGAGAGAGAGAGAGACACACACAAACATACGCACGGCCAAGTCGAGGGGAAAGGGGGGGGAAACATGTTGCCTCCCACCGAAGACGAAACGGACTGACCACACTAAGAAAGAAGCAGAGCACGCAAAGAAAGCAGGGACAGACTTTGTTTGTTTGTTTCACGCTGGTCCGTGTGTGGGTCTGTTTGGTTTTTGTCGGTTGTTGGTTGATTAATCTCCCTGCGACGATTCCATATCCCGTCATGTGTGCAAAAGCTGGCATATTATCCTTCTTTGTTAAGAGAATCGAATCATCTTTCAACCCTTCCTGCTTATGCGTCATTCTTAGCCCTTTGGTTCTCGGCCATTGCCATGGTCAATATTGTTGACGTGTTCTGATCGCCCATGAGGGAGATTTCTCTGTTGTCTCATGCCCGGTCCTGTCTACGTATATCAAGTTCCTGGTCCTATATCTCCATCCCCCCTCTCCAAAAAGGGTTCACTTACACAGACGCCACCCCAACTCATCCGTCACTGCCCCCGCTGACGTCTCAATGCCTTGTAGAAATTGTAGAACCTCGCCAATCTGTTGCCCGGCCACTGATTGGCCGCTCCGTCCACCGTCTCCCCGTCCTTGTCTCTCTGCCCGCGCTTATCACATCGTTTGGCGGTGAAGCGACGCTGTCGCGCACCGTCATGGCTTCAAATATGTCTCAGATATGAACCGAGCTTGCACGGCGACGGACCCTGCCAGACAGGGAGTTCTCGGACCCCGTAGCAAACACGTGGGCCGGAGGCTGAGCCTGGCCCAGCTGCCGCCGCCGCTGCTGCTGCTGCCGCTGCTGTGGTTGCTGAAGGAGCTGATGTTGCCGTTGCCCTTCTCCGAGACACGCCTGGGCAAGGAGAAACGATGCCGAGGGCCGCCGACAATGACATGTCCTCCGTCTTGCACCAAACCAGGCGTGTTATTCGTGGGGGCTTCCTTTTCGCTGCCAGTGGTATGCATCTCGTTATCTCCTGGCTGTCGGTGGCTCGTGACCACATCCACCTGTCTCGGCGCCCGTGATGGCACGCCTGGCGTCCAACATGTCTCTTCTGGGCTTGCCCGATGACACCCATTCCGCCCGCCACTTTTTGGTAAACGTCACCTTCAGCCAAGTGCCGAAATTGCCTAAGCCGCCGCCGTCGTCCCACGAGTCAGGCCACCGTTCTTCGTCTCCGTCGCCGTCATGTTCCTGATCCCACGAGAGGTACTAGAGAAACTCAACCCCCGGATCCGCCTTGTGTAGAGCCTGAATCTTGACAGATGGCGCACCACGGCAGCTTTCGCAAAATGACGGGCGGGAATGTTGGAGAGTAAATACATCCCCGCCATCCCTGGATGACTCTGGGAACCATGGACAAGGCAGCAAAGTATACATCTTTCAAGACACTTTATCCGTGACAAAGGCGCCGTGATCCAACAGAGTGTCGGATGCCAAGACTGAACCAAACCTCCCCGCGTCCAGATGTATGATGTGACCAAACCAACCCATTGCACCGGCCCTCCACTCCTCAACTCGTCTCACGTCGTCGAGAAGAACGAAGCCAACCCGCACCGAGGCATCGTACACACGAACCGCCGACGCATCCCCGCGGAGCACGCCTGACCATACCGAAGCCTGCAAGCGATGCCACGCCGTCAGCACCGCCTTCTGTACTGCGGCGTGCAATCTCGCCCCCAGGTGCGCCACGTTCTGGGCCGGAGAGAAGGGCTCGGCGGAGGGGTCCAGACCGAGGAGACCAAATGGAGTCGGCGCGTTCTTGGGGTGCTCCAGGTTGATTCTGCGGAGCGCCAGCAGCACGGCACAGATTGAGTCGGTCGATGTTTCGAAAGGGCTGAGCTCTGCCGGCTCTGGCGTCGCGCAATAGTTGCGGCCGAGGAGCAGACTCACGAGGATGGCGCCGAAGGCAATGCTGATTTGGCGAAGATGATGTGCCATGATGGATGTGGCTTGATGCCTAGCTTGTTGCTTAATCACTGGTTGGTGTGTGTGCCTTTCGGTCTATGTGCTTGTCGTCCTTCTTTTGGTTTCAACCCTTTCACGGGAGAGCTAAAGAGCATGGTGCCTCATTTACAATTCACGTCTATATATATTGGTTTGTGTGTGTGTGTGTGTCTGACGACGGCTTAAGAGTGATCCAGTTGGGTCGTGCCAAGAGAATCTGCTTGAAACCAGAGTCTGTTTCCATCCAAGTCTGGATTTCGTCTTTCGGTTCTTGGGGCCTTGTTGTAGGACCGTGGCTGCGGTGTGTATTGTCAAAGCATATATGGTGAAGGATGGCGCGGCCCTTCTCATGCCTTCAACTGCGCGAGCATGCGACAGGTGACTTGGCCCTTAAACTCCTGTCGGATCTGATCAATGGAAAGAAATAATGATGGAAGATGATTCTGCTGCCCTTGTTGTGTGTCCGTTTGGCCTACGACAAGACAAGACAGAGGCCAGAGGCCTCCTGTGGCTTGGTTCCCTTCTCCCACACAAGGGTTCAAGGGTTGCTTTTATCCCCTTTCCATCCCATGCCCATGGCCAAGAATGCATGTCTCTTTTTTCTCACACCCAGCATGCCTATTCCTAGCACTCTCCCGCCTTTTACATACCATCAGCCGCAAATCTTGATAACGTCGCCGTCACAAAGTATGTCTTAACACAAAACCATGAATATCGTCAATGACGGACGCCAGAAGGGAAGCCAGGAGAGCTGCACAAGCGACTGAAGACTTGACAAGAGAGATGACGGTCAACAGTGGCGGTAGCAGTCCAGATTCGCCCGGCCCAAACCGGCGCACCGTCAATAACGCAGTTAATAAACAACGGCAGCAGGTTTCCAGGACATGCCAAGCTGAAGCTCATGAACAACCATTCGGCCAGGTACCGGCTCTTCTTCATCATTAGCAGCGGAAGAATTCGGACAACGACATGGTACGAGTCTTAAACACAGTGTCCAGGGCTCCACGGGGGATGTGGTGCGGCCGGTGCTGCTCTGAATTTCCGCTGCCTGGTGCTAAATCAGTCGCAGGGTCTGGGCCGTAGTCGTCAATATCACCGGAAAGGCCCTCCGAGTGGCATTCGGTATGGCGTGGTTCATGGTAAGACTGGCTCTCAGCTATGGGCTGGCTATCGCTCTTGTCTTGTGGCTTGTCCTCCTCGGCCTTTATGCGCTGGCGCGGGGACTAACCCTATGGGCAACCAGGTTTCTACCCTGGTGCTCGGCGTCGACAGCGTCAGCAGCCGTAACGATGAACGGGGGTTTCCGGGCCTCGACAGCAGCGGCGAATTTGACCGAGGTGCACCACGAGCCGGAGCCCACAGCCCCCGACGTGTTTCCCTACGTCCCGAGCACTCAGAGGGGGCTGGACTACTTGTCGCCGCACATGGACGTGTGGTCCTCCCAGGATGCTGCGTCACGCATCCTCTGAGACGTGATTATCGACCAGTACGGGCTGGACGAGAAGGCGTCGAACGACCGGTGTCGGCCATGGTTATGGATGGATCGCGCCAAGGGCGGTTGTCGACGGTGCAGGCAAGACTGTGGCGGACACCTGGGATCCCGAGACGGCGAAACACCCAATCGTTGACGCTTGAAGCGGTGTACGGGCGAGTTACGTCGTTCAAGCACGCCGTTGCGGAGGCGATACGAGGCAGAGATGACATGTTCCAGGCCATCTTGCCAGGGGGCAAGTCCCGGGGAAGTATTCGCAGCATGGAGGAGGCAGTGTGCCGGAGGGTCGACGTCTCAGGTCAAGCAGTGCGCGTCGGGGACCAGGAGGCGGCGCTGTTGGCCAAGAAACAGAGGCAACACAATCGGCCACGATGAAAACGACGGAGCCTCGCGGTTTAGAGGATGGACGCAGCGCGGGCGTTCTCACTTAGAAGCTGAGCCATTACCAGTCCGCCGCATCGCAGGTGTGTAAAGAGGCGCGACAGACGGATGGCGTTATCAAGGGCTGGCTAGCTATCATCAGGGAAGATCAGGAGATTCTCGAGCTGCAACGGGCGCATATGGCCAGCTTGGCAAGGCGGTTGGAGAAGCCCGACGTCCCAGAACATGATGCGGTTCGCGTTGATGCCGAACTCCAAGACACGATCCAAAGCTTTCTTAACTATCTCAGCAACACGTATAAGACTGCGTAACTGTGTCTTGCTGGGCATCATATGGAACGGCAGCATTGCTGTTATTGATGGTTGGGGCGGCACCTTTAGCATCACATCTTGAATGTCTAACCGTTCCTCGCCGGGTGATCATCGTGTTTGGAGAGAGCCTACAATGGATGGGTGGTCTCAGTCAACTTTGTTGGCTGCGTACATTTCCATCTCGGGATTGCTCGATTCGGCGAACAAAGGGGAACAATGGAAGAAACGATGCCCCCCAAAAAGGTAGTAGTGTTCGCGTTCCCAGTTAAGTTTCCTGTTAATCTCTCTTTTCGTTTCTCTTGCGTGTGTTTCATTCCCGTCTGAAGAGCCTGAGGCCCTGATCCAATTCTCCTCTAGCTTTCATCGCCCGTGGTCGTTTTAAACCCTAGAGGTGGCATTCAGCTTGCCTCTCTTTCTCTTTTTGCTTACACCGTAGCTGGTTTTGGAGTCACGTACAGCAGTCATCATCGGGTCTTGTCAGGGCGTCACTCACATTACAACTGAAGGAAGAGGTACAAAAAAGCCTTGTCTATGAATGACCTCCTAGCTATCCATGTCGTGGGTCGGGCTGTGGGATCTCCATATTAGTCTGACTATTGTCGGCTATATGCCTTAGCATACCAATGGCATGTATGTCTGTTGTGTTGGGAGAGCCCATATTTCCGTTCATGGGCGCACACTTGAAGTCTCCCGGATCCCATGCCTTTTATCCATCCCTTCACTCCTGTCGACGCTGCTTTGTTGCGATAAAGAAAGTGATGTAGATGACGAAGAACAAGACGACCACAGATACCAAGGTAGTAGACCAGCAGCTCGGCTCTTTGTAGTTCGGGTCAGGATGCTTGAAGTGTTCGGGGTCTCGAAGGTGGGCACGCACCGCAGCATTTCGGTAGGCCTAGACGTTGCAGAGGCGGGGATTCGTCGTTGAAATCGTTCGGGTGAGGCAAGAAGAGAAGAAAAGGATGAAATGGCGAGGAAGGGAGGAGAGCCAGAAACGAAGAAGGAAGAGATTACGGGTGAGACTCACGTATACAGCGTTGAGGATATCATCCACAACCAAGGCCGCATTTCCAAAACCCAGTCCAAGATCCTGGAAGTAATGGAGACCAAAATCCCACTCGAGGTAATGGAGGTCCGAGCAGCAGAGGCAGAGGCCGTTCATGGTGGAATCCATGTCTATCTCGCGATAGTAGAAGATAGCCATAAGACACTTGCGGGTCTGCTTGACAGTACCCTCACAACCAGGGTATGAGTTGATGAGGTGGCGCATGTACTTGTCGCGGTTCGCGAACTCGAATATGGGGGCTGCCTGCGACGGTTCGTGAGCAGCAGTTGTGTTGTCGGTAGTGGGGTCTTTCGGTTCAAAAAGATGGGCTTGGTCGATTGGATTCAGGTTATGGCGAGCATCGTCAAAGACTTTCTCCTCGGGGGAGGTATGGGGCCAGGTGTCGCTGTTGGCGACCTTACGGCCTTTGCCTTCATCGCATTATCCGTGATAAGTGATACCAGGCTTACTGCCGACGTCAACAGAAGGCAAAGAAGCAGAGCAGGACATGTTGACTTAGGTGCCCGCAAGGCAAATGTGTCGACAGTCTTGCTGAGTTGGTTGGTGTGCAGAAGACGTAATACAACCGACGTGTTACGCAAGCGAGGTGGGGTGAGGTGAGGTGAAAGCAGCGTTTAAATGTTAGGCCTTTAGATGATAGAGGAATACATCACATGAATGACTCGCTAAATGCCTTAAAAGTAAGCTACTATTACTGGCTGACGCGTGTGTTCCTTCTGCCTTAAGCTATCTAATTCACTGCTGTTAGCTAGCATAGGTTACAGGAAGAAAGACAACAGAGGCCAAAAAGAATGAGCCACTCAGACAGAGAAATACAAATGAGTAAGTAAGTAAGTGAATAACAAGACATAAAATGAGACCAAAAGTAAAGCAAAATGATCAAAATAAATAGAACATCTACAAATAAAGAACGCCCAGTCAATTTTAAGAACAACAAGACATTTGGTATTATCGTTATGTAGTAGTCCTTTAATAAAAATAAAATGGTACTGCAGTCAGTCACTCGCCCTCCCTCTAGCTTAAGCTTAGGTTCCACCTTTGCGCGGCGCCCTGTCCAGACGACGTGGTACTTCTTGCCTCTGTTTCTTGGCCAACAGCGCCGCCTCCCAAAGTGCTTCAATTCTAGAAAGGGGAAGTGGTGGGCTATCGCCCGTAGAATAGGCTTCCCATGTGGCATCACGTGCGCGAACCCATCGTGACAGCTTGTTATATGCGAGATCTGTTTCGAAGTAGGGGAAGAAAGAGACGGGCAACGGAAAAAAACAAGTTGTGGCAATGGTTGGAAGGAGGATAGAGGAAGAAGGGAGGTCGCCAGGCCCATCAGTAACAGAGCTTTTGTCGCGACGGAAACCGGTGATGACGGTCGGGCCCACGAGGTCGAAAGAGACGAAAGAGAGGTTGAAAGGGCGAAGTTGAGGAGGAAGCAAGGGTGCTGACCTCGTGGGCGAAAGAGAGGTCGATGTTCTCGTGGTCGACGGGCAGTGCCAACAGCCAGGAAGCGATGCTGAGAAAGGGAACGAGGCCGACTTTGTAGGCAACAGAGAGGCGATTAGGTTATGAATCGGACGCTTTGGGCCAGTTCGAAGGCAACTTGTTGGCGCCCGCCACGGAACTTGCGTCTTTCTCTTCAACCGGGAGCCCTTGATGACCACCAAGAAGATCTCCAGTCCCGAGGTCCCCTTTACAAGCAGCGTTCACGAACTTGATGACGAAGAGGAGAAAGCGCTACGTCAAAGAGACTGAGCCCAAAATTCCGTTGTGCCGCAGCAAGCGCATCGCGGATCAAATTTCTCGTCTCTAATGGGAGGGGCCTTCATGACGCCTCTGCTGCGGTCGAAAAAACAGAGAATCGAGGCTCAAGAGGAATGCGACAACGCGTATCTTGCTGGCATCTCCAACTCCAACGATTTGAAACCTATTATTGTCAACCCCATCTGCTCAGATCATGCCTGGTTTGTCTGACGTTGCGGATACGTGTCTCTTGGCCCTGGCGGTCATCTATCAGAGCCATCGCGGCTAATCACAATGGAAAGCCAGGCGCCTTGCTTCTCGTGGTAGTGGCTCCTCGGCACCTTTTCGTGTCCATCTGGTATGGCATATTGACAAACGCCATACCGAGGTCTATTCATGTAGCTTCTGGTTGAGGTACGGGTTGGAAAGTCGATGGGTTTGACTGGAAGTACGGTCGGTGGAGAACCCCTTCTACCGAGTCGCCAGCGACTAACAAACGTGCAAAAGAGAGGAGATGAAGAACTCTGGTGCATGGATCAAGCACTGTGAGAGGTCGGTTTCTCGGTGGTTGGCAGAAGGAAGGGACGGGAATGGTTGTGATGGCAGGCGGAAGTGATGTTTTCTCGTCACGTGACTTGCGTCACACTCACACTCACACTCACACTCACACTCACTCTGACCTCTCACCTCAGATTGCCTGGGTGGGGCAAGATGGGGGCGGGCTCACCCAACTCCTACCTGTTTAGGTCCCAGATTCCTACCCCACCTATTCCATCCGGTCAAGTCTGTCCGACCAAGTCTGTCCGACCACCCCGTCCGACCAAGTTTGTCCGACCAAGTCCATCCGACAGTCCCATCCGACAAGTCAACCCGCCAATCCCATTCAACAGGCCCATCCACCCAGATCGCGACCTACGCCCTGTCCTGTCTGCACCTCTCGACCAGGGCCCTATCGCACAAACTTTGCACCGTGGCACAGGTGTAGTGGTGTGCAACGGTGGTGAGGTTGAAAGTTGGAGAGAGTACAAGAGAATCCGAGAAGAGAAGGCGATTCTCAGTTATGCCGCATTCTTTGGTGAGTTTGCGCACCTTTGGGAGAGACGAGTCGGGATCATCAAGGTCCAGGGCAGAGATGGAAAGAAGAAGTCCAGATACTAAGAGGACGGTCCAGCGACTCCGGCTCCGGGTGGGGGCGAGAGCCGACCGTTCAGCTTTGTGGTTGCACCGAGTTGCACCGACGGAACGGCCCGGTCCGTAGGTAGCTAGCTAGCGAGCGCACGATTTCCGGCAGTAGAACTCTGTTGGAGCAGTGGACTCTTGCTTCCTCTCAGCACCAAGTCTCAAGAGACAAGATAGAAATCTGGCTGGAATTGGTAGGGGGACTTTTCGGTCGGGGACCTCGGGGTGGGTTTAGGTTCCCGCCACACTCACCTTCTATTTGCACCGCGGCATAGGTGTGGCGGTACGTAGCTTGGCTTTTTTCATCGTTTGCTGCCCGCCCACTTGTAGTACCACAATAGGAAGGAAGAGGCGACTAACGGCAAGCTCGCGCCAAGGACCCGTGGGAATCGCCCTTCTCCTTGTCTTCCAACGAACACAACAACGAACCAGTGCCGGCCGGCTTTCATGCACCCACAACGCCAGACGGCCTCCTGGCCTGTCGGTGCTTCTGGTCGACTCGATTCCCCACGAAAGTACCCCAACCGGAGAGTGTGTTGATGTGGCGTGGTGTGGCTGGTCATGTGGTTGACTGCTTCCACCCACTTCCCCAGGCTGCTGTTGCCCATATCGGCCAGCCCGGCTTTCAGCTTCTTCTTCTCCTTCTTCATCATCACTACCTTCAATCAACTCACTTTCTTCGTTGCTTTTCGCTGCTTCCGAGCTCTATCGAGCCACAGTTGACGTCACGCATATCCCCTCCTGGACCACTACGCTTGCGGCGTGGAGGGATTTCGGCATCTTGTCAGAAGAGCAAGCCTCCAAGACGCAATGCACGCCTCTGCAGGCAGCCCTTTGTGACGACATGATTGAGACGGTTCTCCCTCTCCGGCTCTCGGCCTGGCTTCCTGCACCCCCCATACCGCTATCGTGCTTCTCGTGCTGCGGGCGGGCGACAACAGACATGTCCGTGTTTTCGCTTGACCCCAACTGAGACTTGGAAACCACGAACACGCCGCCATCGCTGCCCGTTCGTACCACCTCGCATATGTTTGGCTCTTTGGTCCCGACCGAGACCTATGGCCGCCTGACTGCTCTGTCCCATTCCCAGCGGTCCGAGAATGAGCGTCTGCCGTTTCCATGTTTGCTCCCCGCGCCCCTCCGTGTTTCCACCAACAAGCCGGTCCGCCAGTCTTGCAAAGCAGACTGTAACTACTCCCTGAGACCGACGTCGGCTATGCACGCTTTCTTCCATCTCCTTTCCTGTCCTCTCCCATACCTACATCAAGCCCCTGGCCATCCAGCACGACCATTGCGGTTAGCTTGAGGCTGCCACCTCGTCGCTCTGTCTCCGCACACATGCGTCAATAAGTAGGGCTCATCTCCCTGAACTATCTCAAGCTGGCTCAAAGCTGATAACAAGATCGTGTACAGAGAAAATCGCAATAAAGCGAGCACAATGGATCTCGGGAAAGGTTACACCTTACATCGGACTGTACGAAGCTCTGGAAGAAGGCAACTGCGAATCCCGCCTCGCTTCTGGCAGGGCCACTTAACCTGGCGTCTCCCCGTTGCAGAGCAATCGTGCTTGGCTCTCTTGTCCAAGACTTCCTTGACATGGGGATCAACATCACCAATCCAAGCCCTACCGGTACATACAGAGGAACCCTTTCGTCGTTGCAAGACCAAGTCAACACGCTTACGATATTGGTCGACCCAATAGCCGAGTCTTCAATCACGATGGATGTGCAAAACTGGAGAGGGCTGCAATAACCCAGCACGGGTGGGCAATGTACAGGTTGAACAAGTTACTGAATCTCATCGAGCCCGACTACAAAGCTCTCCTCGAAGCCCAAGCCATTCGCAGCTGCAAAGGCGATGGCCACTTGGCTTGTAATGCACGGGCGTTGTTTCTTGGAGGTCTTGCGTTTTAACGGTCGCATTGGCGGTGACTGGTGAGAATGGCTTTCCAGCATGGAAATGAATGCAAATAGAAGCCGAGGATACGTGTGGTTGTGCTGGGCGCAACTATCAGAGGGATACAAGCCAGTCACGGTTTTGGTGGGAAATGCTGCTTGTCGCTCATGGAAACATCCGGCGTGGCACATTTGCATTGTGGATGTGTTTGATCGGCAAGTGTGAAGGCAAGCGTGGATAGCTAAACGTCTTATCCGGTCCTATACACCACATGCCCCTTCTTGTGTCTTGGTATAGGCTGTATTCACAGCAGTGCAACTGCGGACCGCTTTTGTATTGCGCCTCGCTATGCATCAGTCAAGCCAGCACATACCTGCTCGGCTCGCTCACCCGACATATCGTTGGCCCGGGATGAAGATTGTTCTTCTGATTAATGCGACAGTCGTTATTACTATTGTCGCCATCGTTTTCTTCTACATGGCGTTACCGTCGTCCTTCGTAATGTCGCAGCCGTCCGAGACGAGAGAAGGCCAGCTTGCCCCCATTGTTGCAGACACGAGCGGAGCAAAGGGCGCAACTCACTGGGCGACCAAACAGACAGACAAGACTTTGGTGACTGTTTTCCATCAGTGGCTGTTTGCTTTATAAATACAAGGAGCGCGGAGCTCCTGGACAAGCAACCGATGTTGTTGTGTTTGCTCATCAAGAGCACTGGAGGAGAGCCTATCGTAGGCAGGTCTACGGTTAACCAAGACCGAAACCCATCATGAGACGACTTGCCGGCACCACCGACGTTGCTGCCCATCATGGACCGGACCGACCTCCGCCTTGGCACCACCAGACCAGCTCAGCCTTCACCAGCAGCGCAGCACTTGACAACAACTTTGAGACGGACGCTGGTCATCGCAGCCAATACCATCGCCGATGGAACAAGCACCAGGGTTGGCCGCGTCGAGCAACAATACCCATACCGTGCCCAACTTGTACGTCTGGAACAGAGGCGACTTGGAGGTTTCGAGACTAGTATATGAACCCAGTGCTCCATCCACCACGGCAGTATCCTGATGCTGTTGCTTACCAGGATGGATTAAACATCTTCAGCGCTGTCTTCTTAACCCTGACCTGCCGCCTCCCTCTGGCGGTGCTGGCGCTGCTGGCTCCGACGAGACAGGCATCCAGGCCAAACTCTAAGGGCAAATAACTACTGACGACAAGCCATCCAGCAGTTACAAGTCAGCGGCCCTGTTGCCCTTCTGGGCCAGTGTTGACCGTGAGAGGTGGAAACGTGGCAAAGGGTTCATCTATCCCCACGTATTCGCAGACACTAGTGACTGCTGCAGGTCTTGCCCCTATTCCACTTCCTTCAGCGTCAAGACATTGGACAGAAACCATAACAAGTAGACTGTCTCTGCCCACCACGCAAGGTACTGAATCGCACGGATGACTCGGTATGCGCCCCGTGTGTTTGACGTGGTCTCGATCGCTAGTTTTGTCTAGAGAGTCTATTCGATAGGGGAACAAGTCAGCAAGTGAGTGGTATGAGACAAGAAAGGGTGCGCAGGTCGTTTAAGAAAAGGAGGGGCACAATGGCACGTACCGTTTTCTCGTTGTCCCGCGTGGTTGCAACAAAGTACCAGTGCTCGCTCTGCACAATCAACCCTGGGAGGAATGGGAGGCTCGCGAGCGTCGTGCCCATCTTGGCCGTGACTTCATCGAGGAAGGCCAATTGGGCAGCATGCAAAATGCCTATCTGGAGCTGCGCATTGTTGACACTGCCGCCAGGACGCTTAGACTTGACGCTCAGTGAGACCGGGTTGTCGCGTAGATAGAGATGGATGTGTGGTTGACGGTGCTGTATCCGGATATGGTGCGGAGGTCTCTGACTGCCTTTGCTACCATTGCAGGCTCGGCGGCATCGGCGACAGCAGTATCGACATGGATGCAATAGTCCACCATTCGGCTGGGCGTTCGTGTCCGCTTGAAGCGGCGTTTATGGAGGGCTGCTGTTCTTCTGCACAAGAAGTCATGGTCATTAACAGGCTTCTGCAGAGGTGGACCGGGCACACAAATGGAGGCGCAGGTTGGGCGTAGACATCAAGGGTAACAGAAACGGCGTCCACCACTAGAACTTAGGTGCTGGCGAAATTGATCAGGCCGTCCTTGATGGGGGCATAGGGTCGGCGCAACGCAGCACACAGCACTCGGTGATGCACTTCAACGTTGCAGCCATCTTCGTCGAGCTGCTACCGTATGTATTGTTGCAAGCACTGGACGACGTGTTCTACGTCCTGGTATACTGGGATCGGTCCGTGTCGGTTACTACTGGTTCGGGGATCGCCATGTAGCCGGCGTCGCTTTGAAGGGGTTGTCGGGAGAGATTCGAACTCGGCAGCCATATTAGCGAGTTTCTCGGTTGTCGTCGGAAAGCAAACATGCTGGTTGGGAATCGACTGGGTGGCCAAGGTGTAGGTCCGAGGCACCATCAGATTCGCTCGACGAAGAGGAGACGGGTGGGGTCAGTGCCTTGGCCGGAACTTGAGTGCGAGGAGGGTTTTGTCGCAGCTGGGAGTGTCGACGCTTCTTTGAATGACGCCTGAGCGACAAGGAGACAGGAGAGCCAGACTCTGCAAGGTCGGGGAGATTGGGCAGATTGGAGAGCCAACGCCAAATGCAAACGTTGGAGTTGGCGTTGCTCGTACACATGGGCGACAGACTCTGTGACTGTGCCACAATAGCGCGAGGCTGACGATGAAGATGGCGGGTGGCCAATTCTCTCGAGAGAAGGAAAATGGTAGGGCAGGTGCCAAACTCGGGTGCAGAATTCGACGGCGCCGTTGCGATGCGGTGGTTGGGCCTTTTGCGAGTTGAGAGTTGTAAAGAAGTGAGACTTGCCGTTGTTGGGGACGGGCGTTTGGTCGGCCCAGCTACCGCCAGCCAGCTGGGAGTCCGATCGACACACCACAGGTAAGCAAACAGTGGCCCCTGTGAACGTGATAGCGGACCCCCACTCGCCTTTTGGCCAAGTGGCCAAGTGCACGTGCCATCGTTTTCGCATTTTTGACCGGCCAAGTCTGTCCGGTCCTTACCCGGACTCTTTTGGCCGGCAAAGTCTGTCCGATCTTTACCCGGACTCTGCCCCACCTTTGCCGGATGCGCACGCGGCCATGTTTTACCCACTTTACCTGCAGCAGAGTCGAGTTTCCCCAAACAACGTCTCATTGATAGCCATCGCACATTGTCCCAAGCTGTTAACCGTCGCTTCACGTGTGCATTGCTTCTTGAACCGATTCCACCACTTCTTTTCTCCTCGCCAGGGCGCAGCTGATCCGACGGCACCGTCGCACTGCACTTCATGGCCGCAAACGCACTTACTAGGCCTGGTCGACTGGCTGGCGACCGGCAAGAGTCGCTGCCAACGGCTCCGTGGATTGCCTGACGACCGAACACTATTGAGCTCTCAGTACGGAAAACTTGCCGAGGTCCGCTCATCCTATCAACCCTGCTACATCCCAGCCACGTTGGCAGACAGAGCAACCCGGTGCTCAGGGTACTCTGCCTCGTCCATTCAGCCCGATGCCATCGATCCCTTCCATCAGGTATGCCATGGCCGGCACTGCCTGTTGCAGTGCAGGGGGCGAACAAGGACGTCCAAATCACCCCCGCCCGCCCTCGACTTTGAACCCTCCCAACTCGCAACTTGATGCCCTTCCCGAAGGCAGCAATGGCGCGCAGCCGTTGCATGCGGCTCGATCAACCGAGTACTCGGCACAGAGAGAGACAGTAGCACCGAGTTACACTTTCAGAGGCGGCTGGCATCAGAGCGAAAGAGTCAACAATAGGGGCACTTGACGATAGGTGGGTGTGGTGTTGTAACACTCGATTCTGGTCTGCCCACACGTGGCCCGAGGTGGCCGTCCAATCCACTCCGTCTGACCAAGCAGGGCCTACCGTCATAGCCTCGCAGGCCCCTGACATACACCCACTGTCAAAAGGCCCATGAGGCCCCCCCAGCCTGTGGCTGCTGCTGTGGACAATGACTCTTGGGCACTGCCCCAGCATGACGAACCGTCGGCCGAAACATTGGGTCAACTTACTGGCAAGACCGACTTCTTTGCAGCAAAAGAGCGCAACAAGGCAATCATGCCTCGTCAAGAGCAGCCTCAAGATTCCTCTCAGCCCAAGAACGAGGCGCCGAAGACAACCGAAGCGCTCACCAAGTCTCAACCTATGAGCCTCAGCCCATCAGTGCTCCCAGCGGGGCCGCCGCTCCAGCACAAGCCGCCACCCTACATCGTTTGTTCTAGTGTACGTTCGCTGGGTCCAAGGCTGTTCGTCGCAAATCATGCAGCAATTCCCTCGGCTGCAGGTGCAAATAGAACGGAAAGGCTAGGAGATACGGCATAGTCGGGCCAAGGGGAGGGCCGTGAGTTCGCTTCTGTATGAGTGGACTTGGTCTCAGCTTGCCTTGCGAATTCGCCAGGGCAGACGGCATTGATAGGGGCACACTGATGATGAAGAATAGCCAGAGACGCAAAAGAGGCAAAGGTAATTGTGGAGTAGCGGATGAACGATACGGACGTTTGACACCGTGCTTAGAACGGCGCTGCAGGGTCTTGTCGTTGTATGGGGTTAGGAGCCGGGGGGAGGCATGCAGCGACCGGTGACTCCAATCCAATCCAATATACTGCAAGTCCGGGCAGAGCGCCGAGAGATGTCGAGCAGGATCAGAGATGCGTTTCGCGGATGCTGAGAATCAAAGTCGTTGCGGCTTGTTACGGCACCAAGGCTGTTGGAAAGTGGCCGGAAGGCATATCAAATATAGATGGAGGAATCGAACGTGAGGCGGCTTCGAATGTATTGCCATTGTTGGAGGTTTCTGGGATGGTAGGGAGCGTTAGACAGTCAGCATCATGGCCGACGTTTCGACAGGTGCTTCTTCCAGGGGGGTTGATGTAGCTTCAGCATGATGAGGGAGCTTGACAACCGTGGTTCACTTGCCGTTGCTCCCCTTTCTTGGGCCATCGGCCTGGGGTCTGTTGGTGGTTCTTTGACTTTGGGGTTTTTGTTTGTGACGCTAGGAGGGCCGAGAACTGAGAAGTATTAAATACCGGAGCAACAAGGAACCCTTTTGCAGTCGACAAGCCGGTTTAAGCCATAAACTAGTAGGAGAAGGAGAGAAACAGGCTTTCCGGATGGATGGACGCGTCGCAATTGTGGGGATTGTAATGACATGTCGAGGATGAAAGGAAGAGAAACCGTTTCAACCTCGGCGTTCTGTTCTCCCCCACACATGATCTCACTCGACCTCAACATCCCATCGTCACGGTCACACTCATTCTCAAGCTTACGTTCAGCCTCAATCCACCCCTCATCCGAGATATGCCACAACACTTGACAAAGATCTCGCATTCATTTCTTTTCCTCCCGCTGGCTCCGCGCTGTCGGCAGAAGCAACAACCTCAACTTTAAACCGGCTCCCTCGCCACGCATTCCACTCGCCTGCTATAACTAGGATGAGGACGTGGATGCTGTCTATCAGTCTTTCTCACTCTCTCTCCCCTTATGTTCAATGCCATGAAGGTACTGCCTGCGAGCAATTCAGGTAGGTGAGTGAAGGTTGCAAGTGAAAAGAAAAAAAACGTAAGTAAACTGGGTTCTCCCCGAGGGGCCACTGGTTATATCCAGAACAGTAATGCCGAGGGGGCCTATTGGACTTACCAAGGCTTCACGTCTCTGTGCTCATATCTCTTCTATTACAAGGGGTAAGAGCCCAGGATAGCAAGACCTTTGACTAGGTAGAGAAACACGCAAATGAGTGCCCATCTGTACATGTGCCGATGGCGTCCGCCGTGTTTGCACTGCCTGACCCTCACCGGCTCTGAATATCACATGTCCGCATGTTGATGGACAGCCACAGCCAGTGAGGATTGAAACGCTCGCGACAACTACAACGATGTGGCTTGCCTTGCCGTTCCTCCACCATCTACAAGCGCCCCTGGCCAACGACATTCGCTCCAGCTACCACAGATATATGCAAACTTGGCTGAGATCCGTCAATGACTATGTCCCCCCCCCCCTCAAAACTTGTCTGCTAGCGCCGTTGTGTCGGCAAGATAGTCTCGAGGAGAGGGCTGACCAGCGGGCCGACGAGAACGACACTGGAAATCAGGGTTTGCACACCCATCTATTGGCACACCTTGCGATGAATACCTAAAGGAAGATGCAAACCACAACATAATTGCAATGCCGATAACAAAATATGTCGCCGTCATGATACCTGGCACGACCAGTGGGTAATGGTGGAGTAGGTGTTCCATCAGGCTCGCTGGTGGGCCTTTGTAACAAAAACATTGCTGGGTGGAAAGGGTTCCGAACTCTCTGGCTAAGCGTAGTGTCACGAGTTGTAGCACGCAGCTAGGCGTGGGAGAATACCAATGCATAAGTGCTTGAATTCTGGAAAGGGGTAGTGGTGTGCCATCGCCTGCAGAAACTGGCTTCTATCATGTCCGTCTTAGGCGCCCCAAACAAGTCAACGCAAAGTGTAATGAAAACGATTGCGCCAAGGTAAACTGCTTTCCAAGGCTTTACTCCGCAAGTTGTCCCTATTGTCATGGAGAAAATGGCAGCCTCTTCAGCAAAAGAGTCTCTCAAAACATAACCGTCCCCGCGTGCGGAATGTGCTGCGCTGGATCAGCTAGCAGCGGTAGTGGCACCTTATGTGCTCTAGGACCTTCTATAGGGATTTATTTTCGAACCGCAGAGGGCGGAAGAGACAGCACCAAGGCCTCCATTAGGAGAGACGAACAGCCGGAAGGAGACGTTTTGGGAGTGGGGGGGTTGCGAGCCCAGCGTCTCCTTGCCCAAGTTAGCGAGACACAACATACCAGTGGCTGTGATAGGACTGGATTGTCATACAAGGTTACGGAATGCAGGCGAGATGTGTGCCATGCCAGGAATGAGCAAGGATATCATCCATGTCATGCACTCCAACAGTAGCGCAGCGTCTCTCCTCTTTTAATTTTGTAGTAATGAAGTAGCTTCACCTAACACCCTACTGTTCTTCCCTTGTGTCAAATCTTTTCTGACCTAGCCCAGGGTACCGCCAGTTCGACCACTTGGTCAGGATTTCGCAAACAAGCGTGTAGGTGCCGCCCGCCCAGTGCTCCAATCTGCTCTAGTGTGACTCATAAGAACGCAGCGGCAGACAACATTCCGCCTTGATGCTCAAAGAACGTGGAACCGTAACGGCCCATAACCACCGTACGAGGTGAGCATGTAATGTAGAACAACCTCGCTCCATCTTGCCATTTATTTCCCGTCGTGGTAGTGCTGTCAATGACCAGAACGTCTGTTGTTAAGAGTCCGCGCCTTGTGCTTGTGGCGGAAGCTGATACAATGTCGTACATGCTTGGAGGAAACCAGCAACATTCCCACCAAAGGCGACAGCCTCTAGGGTATCTACTTTCCCAGCTCTGAATAGGCCTTTCTTAGTCCCCATATGCGCCTACTCCACCATGTCCATGTTCCCCGTTTCAATTCCCAGTGCAGTTGCTTTGATCGCCGTCTGTCGTGCCAATTGCTCTTGTCACCTCGCACACTTCCTCTAGTACACGTACATGCCTCAAGGCACACCAGGCAAGGTAACTGATTGTCTAACCACCTTTAACCCCTTTCGTCCGTCAGCGCCATCGGTTCCATGGCAGCTCATTCTTCTTCACGACCCGGACGTTGTTTATGTTGTCAACCCCCCGCGTCACTCTCCGTCCAGACTCCACTTCGCAGCCTGCCGCGGGGCGCGTTGCTTTGTTGCTCTCAATGCCTCAGTGGACTAGCCTTGGGAGAGGCCTAGTGGCGCTGGTGGCGCTGGGCACCTTTCGTTTAGGCAAGGAAGCCAGCGACCGGCAACGTTACCGATCTAGTATGGGCCAATGTTGGATGTGGCAAGAGATGTGAGGCAGAAGACGGCGATTCATCCATAATCAGTGACGTCTGTACTGGTTTGGCGTCGGCCGGCCTGTGACTTGCGCTCCACGGAACGGCCATGTCGTGTTGACTTGCTCCTCGTAGCCCCCCTATCGTCGCTCAGAGACTAGCTCTGCCTTCGCAGTCTGGAGGATTTGTGCGCCAGTCTTGCAAGCGGCCCTTGGGCAAACACCATTATGCCGTCTGAAGAATACCATATACGTTAGCCCAGGTCGTGCGTTCGGCCGGGGGAACGCCGCCTGTTGTCGCTGTATCGAGACACATGCCCGCCCGTCCCATGAACCTAAGCACCGATTGATGTCCGCCATCTTAAGCTCCCCTGCTAGCCTGCCCACCATGTATTAGTACACCATCCAGCCAGAGGGAAGATACGCTGGCGATCCTTGGAGGGAAAGTATTTCTTGGTTGTTTGATTGGGATGTAGCAGCCGTGAAAATAAGACTGGATTACCGTTTGCTTCTCGTGGCTTCTGACAGCACGGCTCGTGGTTGTGGCGATTCTTGCACGCGTTGACACAGAATGCTTGGAGACGGTTATCCTTGGTCCCACCTTCAATCTTGTCCTCCAAAGCATTCTCGTCATCATCGCTGTCCCCACGCTCGGTGTTGTCCTCAGCAGCCTTCTCCTTAACCAAGACATGCTTAGAAAAACTCGACATGTCATCAATGCAATCAGCAATGACCTTGAACGGAGCGGGCCTTCGGTGAAGGATCCAGTTGGTCACAGCCTTGTGGCCCTTGAGGAGTTCATTCCACTCTTCTCCCACGTCACAATGGTTGTTGATGACAAGGATGGCAGGAGAGTTGAACATACTTCTAGTGGTGATAATGCCATGGCTCGGGACGGGGTTTTCCAAGACAAATATTGAGCGAGGGTTCTCTCGTGTCTGGTCTTGGAATGACGGGTTGCGAACCTCGCTTCACTTTGTATAGAGGTATCGGGATACTCTCAATCGTGTTAGAGAACCTCAGGAACCGGCTAGAGAATCATGACCGGGGATCTTCCGCAGCCAGATCCGGTCAGGAGGGTGAGACGGCGAGAATGATGCTGAGGATTCGGATTCATGAGGTGGAGTACTTAGGATTGGTTGAATGGTTGAAGCTATGGGCGAAGGAGGAAGATATTCGAGGGTTTTGGGGTGGTGGTCATCGCTCAATGTGGGAAACCTGACGGATCAAAGTGCGTTATCGTTGATTAAGTTTTTGCACATCCCATAGTCGGGCATGCAACTCACAGACGCCCTAGTCAGCATGCCAACGACATCTCACCCGGCACACATCCACTACGCTCTTACCTCGGTTGGTTCGAAAGACGCTGATGCCGGTCGTCCAAGATGGCCTGGAGGGCAAAAGCACCGATTGCCCTTGCATACAGAAAACAGCGCGGCAACATGTCGTGGTTGGCCGGAGAGATGGACCAACGGGTCCAAGTCAGGGCGCGTCGAGGTGTAGTGGGTGGAAACATGGACTAGAAGAGATGCCAGCTTTGTGTCGTTTGGGAAAATGAACAATAATGGGATTGCGTCTCGGGCCGCGAAAATGTTGCCAATTCCGGATTCCTGCTGCAAGACATACAGCTGCGAGCTCGTAGGTAGGTCCGCACTTGGGAGTGGCTGACTCCACGTAGGCGACGGTCTATGTGCATGAGATGCGCTGCGGAAGCGCCGGTAGTCTCAAGGTGTCGGAATCAAGATGTACTGCAGGTTTCAAGACGATCAATGGGTAGGTTTCCCTGGTTGATGATGCCAACCCAAGGTGACCATTCCTGATCGAGACGATAAGCGTAGGCAATTGCCGAGGTTGAGTCGCTTTGGTCGTCATAATGCAAACGTATCGTCTTGTCTCTCATTTCCTTTGGATTGCCTTGAACGCTGATGTCTTTAAAGTGAAAGAATGACAAGCTTGAGTTATAAAGCAGCAAAGACTATATTGATACTTGGGTAGTACCATCTCCATGTGTCGTCAATCCCCCAAACAAGGCACGGGACCGTTTATCAGAGCGATTTTTTATTTTAACACTACCACCACAGACCCTGTACAGCCTGCTGCATGTGCCTGGAAGGCTATCGGGGCGCCACTCTCCGCTTCTCTTCCCAGTCCAAAACTTGGTATGCCAACGTGAGACGTTACTTTGGGCGATGAAAAGCGCTCGGTGGCTGATGCTGCTCTGGGCGCCGACTTGATGTGCCAACTGTCTTTATACACCGTAGACTTTCTCCGCCCAAGCATACTTATCATCTACAGCATCCCGCCAGAATCCCCTCATTTAGGCGTGACGAGCCTTCTTCCGCCCTGGGGGAACGTATTCAGCGTCTGCATCGTCGTCACTGCGAGCTTGCTTGGCGGTCCTCTTCTTTGTCGTAGCGTTGGCCGCATCGCCGCCGTGGACTTTGGCCATCCATGAAGCTTCGTCAATGCCCAGGCGGGTGCTGACGTCTGCTCAGTACAGCTTGAAAGCCCTGGAATCGACTTGACTGGCGAGCTCCCACTTTGCGTCTTTCGCCTTGCCGCTGGCGTGCTGGACCTGGTGCATGACGATAAGATGTCCCGTCTTTGGGAGTTTGCCCGCGCGGCAGTTGAAGGTCTTGCGCGGTTCAAGTTGGGGGCTTATTCGAGGCGGGGGTTATGGTCAAGGTACCAGCATACCTGGGAGCTGACCAGCCGACAAACGAATTGCGCTAGCGAGTTTTCAGAAAGCAGCTCAAGAAGACTGACTATGCGGCAATGTCCAAGACACTGCAAGAATCGTAGAAAAAGGGAAGCATGGAGAAAAATATGATGCGCTTGACCGTGTCGTCATGCGCTGGGAACGAGACGCTCGCGGAGCAGGAGGGACAGGCGCTTTATTCTGCATCGTGTTATAACTCATTCCAACCTTGGACCTTTACTGTCTGGAATGTCGGTACCCTTCTCGAACCCCTCCAGCCGCCATATCTAGTCATTAGTGCCCAACATGTCGACACCAGCTGCGATCCGCCCGATACTAATCCGAAGCATCACCGCCGGAGTGTCATATTCCCATCGTCATTACGCGTCTCCCCGCGGACAGCAGATTCTTGCACTTGGATCGCAGCATACGAAGAATTCAACATTACGACCTGCAGTAGCTGTCTTTGAACTGCCCAGCCGAGTTCGTCCTCGTAACCGTTTCCCAATACCACCGGTACGCCGAATTGTAATCTACGTGGCTTAAGCCGCCTTCTTGAACCGGATGTCCCCCCTCACTTGGGATAGCAAATGCGGCACAGCAGGGGCAAAGCGTGGGGTTTGTTGAGATCCCCTCACGGTGGTAGGGAGCTTGTTGTTTTTATGCGCTCGTTGACCTCCCGCGGGCTCAGAGTGGCACGTGTGGTTTATATTGTGGATGACCATGAGAACGGTGTGCTCTTTGCGGCATAAGACGCTTAACGACTCGGGCGGCGGGGCCATTGGGTGTTGGCAGAGGACGACATCATCAATCGGCTGTCAAGATGGTGCACACCATCTCAGCCCACGATGAAGGGTAATGCAAGAGCCAAGACAGGGTTTGGGTGGTCATACACTAGGGGCTGCGCCGAAGAGCGTTGGAGGACTGTGTTGCGTGTTAGCCATCACATCCCCTGTGATCCGTGTTTGGATGGGAGGGAATAGACTTCGACTTACCGTTGACGGCGAGCAAGTACAAGGCTAACGAGGGACCGCTAGTAGGGGGCGAGTTGCCTATGGCTCGCGTGGTGTAGTTCTGCCGTGGAAAGGCATGGGGACTCAGGCGTGTTTTCCCCTTCAGGTGTAAAAAGAAACAGTCTGCAACAAGAAAGGTCTGTTAGTTACTGAAGCGAGCGATTGTGTTTCGAGACATGGAGGATACATACTTTTGACAAGTCTTGACTTGTGACGTAGCCAGTACTCGTCTTTCTTCGAGGGGGATTCACAGAAAGGTGACATTGAGCTGACACCAATGTCCCGTCGCACGTACGCAGTCAGAACAGCAGGGGTCGTCGACTTGTTTAGAGTAGCCAAGGGGAAAATCAACGAATGAGAGGGACACTGCCGGATAGATAGACAAAGAGAAGAGGGAAGCTGGCTGTTTCGTTGTTCAACTGGTGAAGACAGCACTCAACACGCAAAGATCCCTGAGAGCAGGTCACACGGGTTATAGAATCGGCCACGCAGTCGCGAACATGGGCAGTCATGTGTGTACTTTGTCCTGGTCATCGCGCGAACAACGTTGTTGCTGTATCGCTCCCTTGTCCCAGCTTGCTTCCTCTCACCTGGGTGCAAACGAAACCCCCGAACGTCAATAGCGAAATGGCATTCCGTGCAGCGGCTGGCAAAGCTACGCTCCAAGTCAAAAAGCGGTTCAAGAGACGACAGAAGAACAAGTTCCGGACTGGCTTGATTGCACCCCGCACAGCCTCTCCGGCGCCATCGATTGGCGCCTGCGGCTCTCGTCCACGGAAACACGGGCCCGACGGTGACGACGCCCGTCACCCCCGCGCTAACCAAAGAAACACCCCGTGAGGCCGCGGTTCGAGGAGCAGCAGGTCCTAATCGGTCACTCAGGGAAGCCCGTCCCGCAGGTGCGCATATCTCTTGCGCATGCTGTTCCAGATATCAGGTTGGTGCGCAAGAGCAGCGGTAAATTCCCTCTTTCATCGTTGAAGTTCATTTTGGCTTTGATTCTGCTCTTGTTGTAGATTCTGGCCTTGATGCACGATTGATGAGGTTACCTGGCAGTTATAGCGTGGGTTTTTGCCGTGGAACGCGCCTCTCTCTGGCTTTGTCTGTTAGGCGACAGGAAGTAAAAGCAAGATTGACGTCAATGTCAACCCTGTTGCATCGTCAGCCGGCACTCTCTCCACAAAGTTACTTGGCGTGAGTCCTAAATCGTGTACGGAAGCCAGCGAAGACGTCAGGGCCTTCATTCAGCTCCAAGACGTAGAAGCAAGCATGGACTCTCTCGTCCTCGTTCGTCCAAGTTACCCCTGATCAGACGCTGCTTAGCCAAAAAAATCAATGAAATTAACGCAAGGACCGCCTCAATGGAAGCAGGACAACCCTGCCCCGTTCCAATACACAAAGTGACTTGAGACAGACAACCCAGTCCGTCTGCCCCCTCACCGTGTCTTGGAACGTCATATGTGTAGCTTGGGCATCGCGTTCACCGAGCCGGAGTGGATCGAGCCAGTGCAGAATCATGTAAGACCAGACCGCTCCATAGCCTTTCTCAAGAATGCCGGGAAGAGTTAGACCGGAGCAGGAACAGAGACGGGCGAGTGAAAGTGGGGGGGTGGGGTTATCAAACACGGCCGATGATATGCTATGCCGGTGTCTGTACCGTACGCGACGTCCACATCCTCTCGAGTTGAGGCTACTGTGAAGTGGCTGAGGAGACGAAGACTTTTAGAGTTGTTGTTGATGTGGCAGGAAAGAGCTCTGGGTACTTTGGGCTTGGGACTTTGTCAATTGCCTGCGAGAGACCTTGTTTGGCACGCCAAAGACCCCCTTGAAGCCACCATGGATGTCACAAACTCGGCAGCAGTCTACTGCCAGCGGTACCGCTGGCGAAGCATTCGCATATCAGAGTGAACAACACCTTATCGCCAGCCTAGACCTCCTGGTATCGAGACTCAAGAAGATCCAGCTGGCGAGGTTGATGGCAGTCTTTTGCTTTGGGCTTTTGCTCGGTTGTCCTCGCACTCTATACCAAACAACCTCCATTATAGCTCACCTGACTGAGCCTAATGTGAGGCATTACTACAGGACACGGCTGCGATGCGCCAACAGGTGCTGTATCTTGCCTCCACAATTAGTATTTTGTGAGATCAGCTCAAGTTGCTGACGCTCTGGACGATCTTGAACTTTAGCTCACATTGCCACTCCTGATTCACCCGTCACCGATGATTACGGGGCCCATGCCGCTGCTAATGGCTCTAGTACTGCCTGGTGAAACCAATGAACGTTGCATGCAGCTGATTACGGTCCCAATCCTACTCACTATTCCTTTCCCCTCTCCCCTCTGCGGCGTTAGCTCGGACCGTCCGACGTGAGAGCTCGTCCCACATCAACGATTCTTTATGGAGAATTCCGTCTAAAGCCACCAAACGATGATGCATTGCTTGAGCCTGGGGTCAACAAACCATGCTCATGACCATAAGTTCAGTAGTCTTCAAACCATTCGAACTCATCAGGATGGCCGTTGGACAAATGTTCAACAGTGGTCCAAGGTTCTGAGGCGGGCTAGCGCAGCCCAGACCTGGCCCAAGTAATTGTCGACCCATACATATTGGTGTTCGGATGCGTATTGGCTTTGTAGCGTCGGGGGCCCTCTGCAGAGATTGCAAATCTCCGCCATTCCCTGTTCGAGGTTGGAGGGCGCCGGTCTACTATCCAACCCTAGACATTGAAGGCACTGGGCATACACTTTGGCGAGTTTATCGTTCTCATAAGGAGCGCATCTCGGTAAGTTGGTTTCCAGTTAACTCATTCGTCGAATATGCGCATTCACAACTACCGCAAATAGTATTGTGAAGGTGAGTGGTGGCAACGTTTGCTGTTTGTAGTCTATAGTGAGGCTTGGGTGCTGAAATCATCACATACGACCATACCCACTGGAGAACTCGGGATCCCGTCCGCTCTCCCATAGATAAGCCAGTGAGGGCCGGATTAGTAGTTGGGTCGGTGACGACCAGCGAATACCTGGTGTTGTATGTTTTTTGTTGACGCTGTGATTGATATTCTTTTGCTGCGGTGGGCGACGCGTGTGGAGTTCTCGGCTTCGCACAACCTTCGCGCAAGAACCGGCAACCGTTGTGTATCCTTCAGGGAAGTGACAAGGACTCGGCAAGTTATCAGCTGTGTCATGCTCCATTGGCTCGTGCGCTCGCCTTGCAAGCTTCTTAGGCCAGTCATGGACGAAGCTTCGTCGCGTTGGCGCTTGTAGGCGCTGGGCGACGTAATAGACGCGAAGTAGGGTGCCATATTTCATTCGTCATACCTGGGAGGCAATCTTGAAGAATAATATCAAGGCGTGTTTTCCAATCGAGACAGCAAAGCGTGACACTAAGAAGACCTGACCCGAACGAGGACGGCGTAGGGATGGGTGGTGGTAGGGATAATAGAGGGCCTGAGCCTCAGCGCAGGCTTAATTACCCATCTGTACCAAGCAAGGGTAGAAAAAGGTGGTTTTTTCATAAAAAAGGTTTGTGTGACATGGAAGTACCCTTAGGCTTCCGGAGGAACGAAGGAACATCCTTCTTATTGATGGTTAAGCTATAGGCAGTGCAGCTTATTTGCATGGTGGCCAGCAGGATCTTAGCTGGAAGGTTCGGTGGCATAGCGGAAGACGATAGCGGCTTCTTCCTCGCCTTGTGTTTTTCGATGGGGCTTCCGGTCCGTCTTGTTTGTCTCCATCAGACGAGTTGTCTCGCCGGGCGCGTGCATGAGGGCGAGGACGGCAGAAGATAAGTAGACAAGGGCATGGAGCCAGGTGCGGGCTCGCTGCTACGTATCAATCTTTAGGAGCGCGAGGTAGCGTGATGGCAGTAGAATGGTGATGTCAGTAGAATGGAGAGGTGCAGTAGTAAGATATCGTCTATATATCAATACGTGGATTGCTCCAACGGGCATGTTAGCTACCTATGTAGCAACGCTTCAGGAAGAGAAGGTGCACCATACAATAAGTTAAGGTAGTTACGCATCAAGAGATGTCGGTCCTTGTGTGGCTTTGCACCTTTCTTATCGATAACTGAGGTGGTTTTGCCGCCAAACAACCCTCGGTTATCGATAGGAAAGGTGCAAAGCCACTTGGTCGAGCCACAAGCAACCGGAACCTCAAACAGCTGAAGAGCCGATGGTCTGGTCCGGTCCGGCCGCACAATCATGTACCTGTCAAAGTGCGTCAAACCATCGGACATGCCTGTTGTGACTGTTGCTCGTCGATCTGGCCATCTACGTGGGAACAACCACCCATCTGCCAGGCCCCCATTTAGCCAAGTGCCACTTGCACTTGCCATCGGATTTCACGTATTTGGCTGGCGAAGCCCGTCCCAGGTATGCATGCGAATCATGCAACGTTCCGCAAGAGAACATGACTTAGGACCGCGGACGGCATGTCAACTGGCCCTACTGCAGCTACTGCTATAGCTGACATCGGCTTGCTTAGACAGACGTGATTGGCAGGTTGCAGTGGCGTGCCAGCACTCCTAGGTTTTCCTCCTGCATTGGCGACTGTCGGCGTGGGTTCAAGTCCTCGTTTGGAAATGCACGTTTATTAGGCGACGTGATGGTTGACCTTTGTACATCTTGACGTCGTGTAATATTGCAGCATTACTAGGCTGCTATCGAAAGGCGTTGACAGAAATACGGACAGTGTACGGACTCGTGTCATTGAAAGTGCATTAGATTGGCCATGTCAAGTTTGGCAAGAGGGTCGATCAACACCTGCGCTACACACGATTAGCGATCGACTGCCTGACCCGACGTTATCTTGACTACCATTAGCCAAGAGTAACTGTTGGAAAAGGGCAAACGGAGGCATGCCAGCCACAACGAGGGGCATACCTCACTTCACCTTGCTGCTGGCCGTCAACCGCCCCAAGTTTGACCACATATCCAGTATGATGCGGAGGACCAGAGACTGAAGCGTTCATTCCCATCTCGAATTGGCGGTAGCATCTGGGATAGAAGATGCAATGTCATGGGTCAGCAACAATGGAGACGGCAAGCACGAAGGCCGAGTTGGAAGAGCACACGCGGGCTGGAGTGGCTAATGGTTCATGTGTCGTCTGAACTCTGGAAGAACGTCCAAGTTGGATTTACTGCCGAACTCTGCGCCAAGTGGGCCATCGACCTGCACCGCCGCATCAAGGTATCGTCTCGGTCAGCTTGCCACAGTCCCTACCTCGGTGATGGCAGCCGTGAACTCGCACAGCGCGAGGCTCGATCGTCTGCCCGCCGAGATTCCTCCGTCTTGTTACCCGTCATGTCGCTGGTCGACTGCGCGGCTGACGGGTGCTTTGCCAACCCTTGCAAGCTGCCCATCCGCTGTCTCGCCAACCTCAAAAACCTTGCACGTACGTCGAGACGTTGCTGTGCCATTCTAAATCCGCTTCTCCACGAAACCGCCGCCGTCCTCGATCACGCCAGGTACCTTTGTCTTCAACGAAGTGCTTTTTGTGCTGCAGCCTACGGCGTCCACGTCCACAATATTTTGCCCAAGTCCGCTGAGTGCACCAAGCTGGCTCTCTCCCGCTCGGTCCTTGCCGCCGACTACTACAATTCTTCCACTGAGAACAACACCAACGGCAACATGGCACCGACCACCGCTACCGTGTCAAACTATTCGTGTGGGGAACTCTAGCCCCTCCGAGAAGCTTCGCCAGTTCCGTCAAGTGACCATTGAGGGCCGAAATCTGCTCTCTCTCATCGTTTCGCTACCTGGTGGAGAGAATAGAGCGGACAGAGCGACAGACGGACTGAGAGGTTTTTTGGGCCTCCACTTCGTGGGTCGTGCGGACATCTTCAGCTCGTCTTGAGTGACGGCGTGAAACGAACGCCTCGGCCGTGGCGAAGGAGGCGCCTATGGCGACCATCTGCCTTGGTATGAGACGTCTCAAGGAGAGTGCGTTGCTGATACCACCGGGCGACTCGTCGTCGTCGCCGTCGTTGTCGCCGCCTTTGTCATTGTCGCAGTCTCAAGATGGTAATGTCATCTCGCAGGCTCGATTCCTTGCCGGTCTGGGAGAGATGTGGTTTTAGTTGGTATGTGCGTCCAAAGGTCGATATGATGCATGATGCCGTCACAGTGGCCAAACACTTGAGTTGCGAGGTCGGAAGGCAGAGAAGCCGGCGGCATAATTATCGCAAGGTTCCGTGCGGCAATCAAACAAGTTTTCCATCTGCGACGAGATCGGTAACACGACGGACAACGCAGAAAGGAAAGCATGGTTCTGGATGCGGACCACACCGGCACCGCAGGAGAGTATAGTGGGCAGGCGCCCAGTCTCGTCGTTGGAGGCGCGGGCCCACAGGGGGTTGGGTCCAAAGCAAAAGGCCTCGCCAAGGCTGCCCGTTTGTTGTATGCCAAGTCGTCATCAGATACTGCGAGTTTGCTTGTCAAATACAGCCCAGGTGGCCAAAGGGCACTAGTATCGGCACCACCCAGAAACAGCAGGGAAAAGAGAGAGACGCGGTTGGAGACAGGACAAGCGTTCGTTGATCCCCCGTTTCAGAAGAAACAAGGACGTCGTCCAAGCTGATAGTCATGCAATAGCAATGACAGAATAGAAAACACAAGCAAGGGAAGGGGAAGCAAGCCAGTGAGAGACAGAAGGAAGGAACCCCCGAGAAGGTTATATTAGAAGCTAAGCGTAACTCGGCCGTATAGAGCCACTACCCTAAGAACCAAGGTTAGCAGATAGTCCCAGCCCGCTACTTATATACAAGAGCCGTTTCTCCCTCAGCCTCTCTTATCAAAAGTCGAGATGCTCCAGGATGACGCGTCCGTACTCGGGAGACACAAGTCACTGCCGGCCTTGGCACTTGGGTTTTATGGACAGCGCACAGCCTCACCTCGCACATCTGGAGATCCCGTTGGCAGACTCAAGGCGCGGCGCTAGACTTTGACTCTGAGAAGGACGCGCTGGACCTTGAACCACCAACTACGGCCGTTGCAGTGCAAGAAGAGGCGCATGTGGCGCGCCAGTCGGGACACAGCCCGTGTTGACTGACTCGACGAGTTGAAGAACGCTTGGATGGACGAGAGCGGCCGGGATGACAACGTGGTCACGGTGGCGATGGAGGAGAGGAGAACGGTGGACGTCGTGGGCGTCCAGCCTGGCAGGGACAATCTGCCGTGGAAGACAGAGGAGGTCGGAACAGGGTGGTACCGTGAGCTTTGGCGGGCGAGTGCGGGCAGAGACTGAGGCTGTCTGCAACGATGGGAAGGACGAAATGAATGGTGTTGCAAACTGCCAGGTGGGAACAATTAAATGTTCAGCCCAGGCTGCGAGAAGCAGGCAATCGGCACCGGGCCGTGCCGCGTCCCGTATCAAACCGCTACAAACAGGTTATTAACACGCAGGTACTCAAGGGCAGTGGGCGGGACGTCTCCCCGAAACACCAGAGCAGCGGCGATGCCACGCTAGCTTGGCTGTAGTCTTTTTCGTGCGTGCTATTAGGGGGGAACGGGTGGCGCCTGTTCCCTGCGCATTCAGTCGGATCGGCCCCCGGGGTTTCACAGCCGTAGCGGACAATAGAGCCCCCGCGGTGGATCCCGTACGAGCATCAGAGCGGGGCCGTGGTTATCGGAGATGCGGGCCCCGGTGCCGGGAGAAGGGGGGTTGTCCGCATCATCCTGAGCGCACCATACGGCTTTCTTGCTTTCATAGCCACACAAATCGATTCTGTGTTGTCCTGCTGCAATCGCGGATGACTATACGTGATGTGCGGATAGAGCTCCGGTCCTCTGCGGCGGGGTCACGAGCGGGTTAATCCGAGACCTACCGAAGGGCTCTCTTCCTCCTGCACTAGCTCGGACACGCTGCCCAGGCCACAAGAGGCTGCTGGACATCGTCCCTTCACCGCAATTTCTGTTTTGTAGTCTCGTCGGATTGTGTCTTGCGCTTGCTCGACTTCGTCGCCCTGTTGTCTCTAATGGCCATGCGGACTTCCGCAACGCGCATGTCACATAGGACGAGGTCGGAGCAAGCGTTGCGCGCTGAGAGGAAGTGGCCAGCTGGAACCCGATGTGAACAGACCCAGGCTTGTGATCCTTGGGGACAGCAGTGGCCTTCATGAGCGACAGGCTCGGGCTGTCCTTGCTGACGAGGTTGACGACGGCGCTGATGCCCCCGTACTTGCCCCATTCTATTGCCGGCTCTCCGTCTAGCATCATGCCGTTTCTTGGCATCTGCGTCTTGAGCTCTGTTTTATTATCGGATTGGTTATGGGCACGAGTTGGTTGAGAGCTACGAGCTCAATATCGCCTGTGGGTGTTTCTGGCTGAGGGTCTCTGGTGGTATTGCATGACTCCCCCCCCGTAATGGATCGCTCTGGCTCAAGGGCGATATTGGCTCTCGCTTCGCTATTCATTGCTGCCAAGACAAGCTCCTTTAATGTCTCGCAAGGATTGTCCATTCTTTTTCTAATGGTCTCGCCGCCGTCGCCCGGGCGACTCTCATCTAGTTTTCAAGTCTCCCATAGCACTGAAATATCTGAGTCTGCAACTCTACTGCTGACGCCAATGGAGATGGGCCCCTGACAGGGGGGCTTATCAATTGGCCAAGGGCGCAATTTTATGTAGCAAGCCCTCATTTAAACGTATTTTGGCATGTCTTATCAATTGATGAGGCGAGGATGAAGTTGCTGTCTCTGTGAGAACCTGCGCCCCAGAAAAATTGGCACACCTATGGCATCACACTTAGCAGCACACCTGGAGGAACCGCGTGGCTTATCGTAAGGCTCTTTTTGTTCCAAACACAGAACTTCTATGTAAGCCCGGTTGCATGTGGTACACATAGCACACTGGCACTGTTTACAGAGTTACATATCTTGACTAGCCCCCCTGTTGGACTAACTTTCCACACCCCAAAAAAGTTGTAAGCCACAAGCAGAGCTTTAGGTCAATATCAACAATAAGTATCAACAATTTGTAAGACCAATGCTAGAAAACCATGTCCATGTGCTCGATTAGGGCAACGATTCGATGGGCTCCAGCAGTCGAGAGAGTAAACAAAATGACTCCTCCGCCCAACCCCACAGTGGTCAAGTCAGACGATGCTCCATCAGCGACGGCGCTTAATGACGAAGCAACGGCCAAGTTTGACATAGCGCTATGCAGTAGTAGGTTTTCATACAAAGAAGAGTTGCGTGTAATTCACTGTTATGCGGCCGGCGGCGCGTGGCCAGAGAGAGAAGTCACCAGAACGCCATGCCATGCGGAGGGTATCGTGGCCGTTTGAAAGATACACAAAACGCCGTTTCCTTCTCTGCCCGTCCTCATGCGTAGACTTTGGTGTCCTCTCCAAAGCGAGACAGACGTTGACTGAAAAAAGCGTACAACACTCTCCGTGCCATTCGTTTCTTTACTCTCGATCAGGGCTTTGAATCGTTGCGAGCATCCTGGATTTCCTATGCCATCTTCACTTCTCCACCGGGGTCTCAGAACGAAATCGCAGCTTACCCACCGTGCCGAGGACGTCGACAGGGACGTGGTCGTCGTCACAACGCCGCGGGGACGTCTTGAGCCGCGCGGCAGACCACATTGAGGGTCGAGAGAATCCAACGCAAAGAGACCAACGGCGCCCTCAGGTTGCTCCTGCAAATTGCCATCTTAAATATTCTCGCAGCAAACGGCTCAGGAAGGTGGGCAGCCGCCACCGTCAGTGGCAAGGAGGCTAACGGCCGCAGACTTGGCCCCGGGGTAGGCATTGTCCAATATGAAGACGACGTGGATGCGGTCGCCATCGGGGAAGTGATGGGATCGGCCAAGTGAGTGTGTACCTTGGACTCGGCATGCATCTTCACGGCATATTCCTCTCTCTCTCCCACCAATGCAGGCTCAAAAACACCTCCTAAACCTCTGCCGCCAAGTTTGCACTTATCCAAAGATACGCCTGCGAACTGATGCACCCAAGGGTCCCGCGCACGAAGACTTTGTTGAAAGTCTTTTGTACAATTTACAGACCCTCTGCAACACCATCATCGACGCCTCCAACGAGTCCTACCGCAAGTATACTGAGTACCTGATGTGGGCTTGTCAGCTGGCTTGTCATAAATACACTTGAATGGTCACGTTGAGAGCGAATTTCTTCCCGGGTACTATGTCTTTGGCTTTCTCGTGTGGGGCGTGTACGCATTAGGGCACTAGAGTCAGTCGATACTTCACTTCTTTCGACGGAAAATCTGTATGGTTGGTTTACAGTACACGAAAAGAGAAATATGCAACGACTCACAGGTATGTTCAGCTAGAAGATTTCTGCACCTAGCATTCCATGCTTGGCACTCAATGTTACTTGCCTTCGGAAGCATATCCCCCCTTGCTTGCAGTATGGATGAAATGCTCCGATCAAGCCCTTGCGTCGTGGTACGTCCGAACAATAGACTGAATGGTTTCACTTCATGGTTTCATGCTCGATGTCTTAGCTGGGCTGGTAGTTTGCAGCATAGAAAGCCATAACAGCCACCAGCTGCTATATTGTCAGCCTGTTAGAGCTTCAACGATCGACAAGTACCGCCAGCGAAACCTGCTTCGGCTGCAACAAACTATCATAATGTACAGTGTTATGTCAATGTATGTTGCTCAGGTACGTTTTGAGTCTGAACGTAGGGTCCAGAAAGCTTTCTTTAACTCGCAAACGACGCCTCGTTCTCTGGTGAAAAATATCACGCTCCATACTAGATGTTACACCAGGTGACAAGGGACGCCCAGGCGGTAGTCACGGATCTTGAGGGTCAGCTTTGCTGTCCGAGGCGTCCGCCTTGGCGTCGAAAAAGTTCGCCCGGCTCCGCCACAATCTCCGCTTCCGTTAGTTCCGCTATAACGGGCTGAGACAACTCTACACACACTCACCTTCGTAGTTCGCTGACATTCAACGTCTCTGCGAGGGCTAAAACTACAATAAAGTGACACTAATCAAGGCGCTCTCAAGGCATGTAACATAACTCCGCTTGTGTGACTTTCGGATTACTATGATACCGATATCCAAATCCTTGACTTCCCATCTCTATACCCACAACCAGCAAGCAGTATCACCACTCTTGCCGTGACCGGTGGTATCACTCGTACGAGTATCTAACCGTTTGTGAAAGCAATCAGTCCAAATGATACAATACGATCGATCCCTATTCGCAAGACTAGATCCACAAAGTAGGCCCACCACTTCCTTCTTATTGCGGTTTATGGAAAAGCAAGTCGCCGTGTTGGTATGACTCATGTGATCATTAGTCAATTAGTTCCCTCCCATATCGATGGGCTCCTCCCGTCAAGATCGGTACTCTTCTCCATTATCTCACTGATGATATGGATAGATTAAACGGGATGAATTATTCTAATGACATTAAGACCTAAAACCGTCTCCCAGGGGCTTTTTTAGCTGCTGCCGTAAACACAATTGTCCAACGCATCTCAGTTCCTGGCCTGGTTTCTTTTCCTCTATTTGCTAGGTACTTACTTAGAGACTGGCAAAGGTGACTTATTGTTTCTAGCCGCCCTATCACATCATCATACCTGACGTCCACTAAGATCATTTCTTGGCTTGAAGGCTTGGGGTCTTCTGCCTCTATGTGTTTGTTCATTGCGAAGTTGACAGCATGGCGCAGAGAAATTTCAGCATTGGCAGTGAGGTTTGTTCCACATAGCATTGATTAGCGTATGGCTTCAGAAAGTAAACCGAAACACAATCTGGGTAATGGCAACTTCCCATTGACAGTTCGTGTGCAGTAGGCTTCATGTATACTTTGCATTACTGTGAAGCATTCTCGTACCTCTGGCAATAAGGCGTACGACCCAAACTTCGTCCTTTGTGGCGAGCAGTTCCTTCTCTCATCATCATCGTAGTGCCAGCTCCAGTTGTGTCCCGGCTATCAGAACCGTACCTGTAAAAGGTTTAGACCTGAATGTCAATAGAATATTGGTGTCGTTGCTTCAGTGCAGCACAATCGCAACGAGCCTAGTTGCCATCGGCATTCTCCAGCGTGGCCCAAAGAGCTCCCCAATCTTGATTGCTGCCTGAAGTTCATCATTGCTGATCCCTTGCCGCTTCGAATCCCGGACGAAAGACCCTTCTCGAAGTTGAATGACTGGTCTTGCCCATGGTGGCCGTCGTTCTGGCTCCCAGTGCGCAAAATCCTCGAGCTTGGGGAGCAGACAATAAAGCCCCTGGCCAATGATTGCCTTGGCGGAAACGATTTCGCATTTGTCCTCGATCTTCAGGGACCCTTGTGACAAACACTCTCCGAAAAGAAAATGTCTGGACCAATTGTTGCGTTTCCTCGACCGTAAGTCCTTAAGATTCTGTAGATCTGGGTCGAATTGTTTGTATGCCCGGATGAGATCCATGTCTCGGAAAAAAGCCCTCTTGGGAAAGCAGTTAGTGTCTAAAATGCAAAGATAAATGTTATCGAAAGTCGATCTGTCTCTTTCATAAGCATGAAGGTGGAATATATGCACAAGCGCGAATAGCAGCGAGCTCGTCCAGGAAACAAGGTTGTCATTAGTCCCTTCCATCCATCGTAGATGTCTGTTGATCATGCCTGCGACTTCCTGGTTATCAACCCTAGCAAAGACGTCCGTTTTACAGTCCATAGTTGGCGGCGGTTTGGCATCCATGGATCTCGTCTAAATTTTGTCGTTTGTCCCACAAGACCCTGGAGTAAAGACTCGGAACAAATAGCGGGGTGTGTCATTAATTTTCTCCAGAGTTCGCTCGATGTCTTCGGAAAGACAAAACGGAACGCACTCTACATCGTCAAGCTTCAAGTCTTGGAACTGGTTCGTTAAGCCCTTAAGTGTCAGTTTCATTTTGAAAAGCCTCATGTACAGCACTAAGAGTGAATTAATTTGTAGTGAAAGGGAAAGAGAAGAGAAAGCTGAAGCTGAAGATGAAGCGGGGTAGTTACTAAGCGCATCAAGCTGGAGACTGCGGAAATCTTTTGACGTGTCCTCAATCTACCAAAACCAAGACTGCAAAATCGTATTTTTGCCTAGATGTGTGTCAGGATGACAGGTAACCTGCAAGTTAGTAGTCAAAGATAGCTAGGGCAAAACAACGGTGCAGAGGCATTAGGGTTGTGGTTTTACCTCCAATAAAAATAGTCAAGAGCCAACATCCAGGCTTTAGCCCAATTCTTAATGACCTAGTAGAGAATATACTGGAAAAAAGTATCTCCAGTGAGTGTGCGGCAGGAAGGTTTACTCAGCTTTTCCGTAGCTCAATTTCGTCCGTTGGTTCGCTTAAGACATCTGGAGAGTCTGTAAATATGACCAAGTTATAAACCAGAGTAGCCAAACGTAGGGATGTAGTCATAGGGATCGAAAGTCGTTCTTTGATAATGTGCTTTTTTTTCGCAGCCAGAAGGTTCGGGAACAGAAACTTTGTCGCAACAAATATAGTAATTATCCCCCGGTATTTAGTCTCTGTTGGATAGGTGTGTACAAGAGTGATAGATAGATTGCTGGATATCGGATGTGAAATTGAAGGCGAGCTTCATTATCATTCGCGTAACACCACCTCGTCCAAAAGACTGTCGGGAACGGTTTAGCATACTTCCTAAAGAATGCAATGACGCATTTCGCCATGTCATGAGTGTAGGCGTCCACAAGCCAACTAGGTAAAAACCAAAGCAGTTAACAAAACTTAATCAACCGGCTCTTGTAGATGCACCAGTCTATAAAAATTGGTATAATGACTCTCAGGCTTAGTAACATAGAGTTAAAATTCCTTACCAGCTTCTTCCGGAGATTATTTCATACTCAAAGCCGGAGTTCCCTCCGCACTATGATATCGATCCGTCTTTACGCTGGTGCTTTCGAAACACTCGCTCTAGAGCCCATGTTGCATGTGAAATCTCATTGAAAACAAGACATGCATCTGTAAGAAAGCCCCAGTAATGCTCAATACTGAGTCATGGAGGATTAAAGGAGGTACGCTATCTAGTCACTAGCTAAGAAGATATTTTTCCATTTTTACCCATGCGTCCCATTCTACAAGACTTAATCTCTCTTCCCTCACCGGTAAATAAACTCTCCGCATGTTTATTTCCCAGTTGATCTCCAGTTTGCGCAAAGAGAGGGCGGTGGGTGGATTCTGGTCCCGTAGTGGGAGGTCCAAGATCGGCCGTTCTCTGACCCCTTTTATGTTATGCCCAGGTCCATAAATCATAACGTCCTGAAAGATCAACTTCATCTTCTTAGAGTTTCCCTAAGGAGAAAGCTTGCCTACTCCAGAATGTAGTTAGATTATCTGCGCTCTGCACAGTATCACTTGCATTGTGGTCAGCGGTGCTAACTAGGAACTAGGTGGTAGACGTAGCCGCATCGGCAAAGCGCCACTGCCTAAGTTTCATTTGCTGGACCTTGAAGTTCTCAAGACTCAGCATCGACAATGCTGCTCTTTGTAACAGTGATTTTAGGGGACCTAGAGCAATGCGATGCTTACAACGATAGCCTCAAGTAGATCCATTCTCCGCGTTACCTTCTCTAGTGTTCTGTTCAATTTCCGAAGCTCCTGAAGCAGATTATCCGTAGGTGAGATTCCTGTCTTGTGAGTGATCTAAAGAGGAGTCGTGGGCTGCATTTTGTTGGTAGTGCATCGCAAAAGAGTAAAGTTAACAATCAGGAAACTCAAGCAGGGGATATAAGCTAGCCATTGGTCTTCAGGCTCTTCTTAAGCATCTGGCGGGTACTAAGATGTAATCTTATTTCGGTTCATCTATTGCACTCGTCGGAGCTATTATGTGTAGCAAAGGATCCACCAGAGGAGTTTCGATGAGGCCATTATAGTGTCGTACACCACCACTGGCAATCCTGAACAGCACACCACTCTCATGCAAGAAGTCCCAATAGTATATTATGACTGGCGGTGTAGGTATGCCGTCATCCAATCGTGCAATAATGCCGAGAATTCACAACGGCTGTCGACTGCTTCCAATACACCCCAAAGTGAGGCAACCAGTCAAGTTGCATCAACCCCAATCTAAGATACTTTTACCTTTGCGCAACCATAAGCAGGCCAATAGATGCAGTGCTGCTGCTTCCGGTGGATAAGCAACGCAACAGCAGGGAACAATGAAGTCAGGCCTTCCCCTAAGGAGCTGCTGGAGCAGGGAAACTGGCTCATGTTTATGTTTCCCTCTGGCATGATCTTTACGCGTACCCTCAGAAGGGTATTTCGTAGTGAATAGAGATAGGCCACCTTGCCCGGGTAGTTGGCTTACTCGCTGAACGGTTCCTAGGGGAGCCCCAGCGCCTGTCTTAGATGATTCTGGCTGGGCCGAAGGGCCAGCGGTGTGTTCGGGTCACGGTCGGTAGAGAATGCTTGTTGACGGATCCTGCTAGTGTCGCGTTTTGGCTGTCCAGGCGTCGTGGGAACGGCAACCTGTGCCTTTATCCCGTCTGCTGTCGTGCTGTGCCTTGCGAGATTGGGTCGCAGCCGAGGGCAAGGCGAGCCTGCCGGAGCATTCAAACTCCATTACACCAGTTAATGGTGGCTTTCTTGAATCATATCATAAGGTGGCCTTGTTCCGAAGCACTTCGGCTTTCGGGCTCGGCTCCGTTTATTTCGGATGAATCCATGCTGCGCAGTTTGTTTTTCCTCGAGGACCATATAAAACTACGACACGGTGAAGTAGCCGACATAGAAAAAGAAGATCGTTGCCGTGCCTCTAGCATGCGAACTACGACACCCACCACTGTGGCGGTAAAAACGGAGATGCCCTTGGAGCTCGAGAAGCGGAATTTCCCGACGGCATGGCGGCAAATGAGCAGTCTTACCTCATTCCAGGCCTCCCAATGACGCAAGCCGGATGTCCAAAAGGCCCTGCTAGAGCTTGACCTCGGCAACTACATATCAGAGGCGGAGCCTCCGATGGGGTGGCACGGCCCAGGCAAAAGCTCCGTAGAAACAGAGCAAATTTTATCAGTAGCATCAACAGTGCTAGCAGGTCTATAAGGCTAGGTGGCAGGAGGCTCGCGCGCGTGACGCAAAAGTCATTGCTCGTAGCGGAGCATCATGATGTATCCTTTAGTTGGGGGTTATTGTGTCGAAACGTGTCACCGGGAATCAGGGATCAGATTGGGACGCGCTTGTCTTTGATTAGAGATGGAAAGGAGGTTTTGAGATGATCTGACTTGGAGTTGGAAATCAGTCATCAGAAATCGGAATCGGAATGGAGAACGTAGTGCCAGCAACGGTTTGGCCGGCGGGTCTAGATGGTTCGTCGGGATCAATAACGCGCCATAGTCAACTGAGAGGGAGGAAGACAAGATGATGTACGCCTAACTGTAAAGTGAGTGTCATCAGGTTATGCTTATCGACCATCCCTATCTTTCATTTGGGCACATGATGACGAGAAACCGCTGTTCATTTGCCAAAAAGCGTGCCTTGATCACGTCTTCTCTGTAGTGAGTGGTTGAAACCAAGACAAAGAGATAAATCAGTAGTGTGTGAGAGCCTAGGTTGTTGGTTGGTAATTTCCAGGTTCTCAGTCAGGGGAAGAAGTCCAACAGATTCCTTGTCAGCTCCAGGACTCCTTGTGAGGAGAAATCCGCGCAGCTGGAGCATGGTTGATGTGAGCACCGTACTTTCTAAGAAGTTAGCCAACAGATGGAAAAGGCGACAACGTATATACACTTTTCTCACAGTCTTGAATTAGTGCAAATACAAAGCAGGAAAGAGAAACAGAAAATAATATATAGAAAAGTAAGCAAACCCACAGATTTATGTTTCCAGTAAAGCAGTAGGTAGAAAGCCCTAACAACATGGAACAACATAGCAATACTGCGTCCCCATTTCAGCAAGTCGTGCCATCATCTGCTGGCAAAAAGCCTGCTTTACAGACAAGAAAAATAGCACATAGTCTGACACCTTTGTTTTAGTTATTACATTGGTTATGCATAAATATGTATGATTAGCAGTCTGCATACTGAAACTAAGCAACGACAAAAACAACAAAGTGGATACACACCAGGCAGGCAGGAAGCCGGTTTTATATGTTGAAATACAGTCACCGTGTCTTTCCTGTGAGTAGAAGCAGACCCGTAAGATCTAGAAGAAGACAGAACCAATAGAAAGACAAAAGTCAGTCAGGGCGCTGGACGAATATAATTAGGCAGAGTCCGCCCATCTCTTGTAGCCCATTCAACACACGACTTTATGCGCCTTTACCTGATTACACGGCCAAGTTTACATGAATTAATCCAAAGATATTATCAAAGATAAGACGCCACATGAGCTTGCCCAACTGGACGCCGCAGTCCAAAATCCCCTTTGCGGAGTCCGCACCTCCGGACAAGGCAGCGATTTCCCACCTAGCCGCAGACGCCTCATCGAGATCTCGACAAACAGCCAGACATAATTCAATTACTCAGCTGTCTAGTTCCCCTTGCACGGCTAACCACTCCGACGGCCACAGTGAGACTTCAAGGACATCTGTTTCCTTGTCCTACGCCAAGGTAATGAGTTCCTTCTGGTGCCAAGATCTTATCAACATGTTATTGGAAAGTACGGTCTGGCTGACGGATCTGTGGCTTAGGAATCGGTACAGCCCGCTACAAGCCTAGAGAACAGCAGACACAGCTCCATGGCAGGCAATGCAGCCTGGACTGTCCTCGGCCTCATATGGCACTCGGCAGCACGGGCAGTTTTGTTCATGCTGTGTGCTGCGGCGGGCCTTTCAGTGGCAATCGTGGTCTACACCGTCGGCTCCGTGGTTTGTGCTGCCTATCCGCCTTCTCTTCCATCAGGGAAAGACTCGACGCTTGTGCACACAGGATGCAGGCTCCATGTGGCCATAGTAGCTGTGGTTCGAGGCTTGGATAGCCTGGTTCGAACGTTTCTGGAGTGGGCTCGTGACCAGCAGGTCCCGCTGATGTAGACGCAACAAAAAAAGGCGGAGCCAGGGGAATGGGTTCTAGAACTACTTTTTTGGACCTTGCCGGTACTTGAGAACGAGACGGCGCGCAGACACATGTTTGTAGATAGTACCAATAGCTCGGACTTCTACTCCCTCAACCGGGTTGTCTTTCAGAAAGGGTTTTAAGCAGCCCACCTGCCTGCAGCTCTAGAATCTTCTCTTCACTTTCCATGACAGTGCAGTAATTGTTTACGGTCTCCAGCCTGTCATATCTTCTGGTTACGTCCTTTGGCCTCTCGAAAACGTAACCCACGCCGAAGGTGTCACCATCTATTCCGGTGTCGTCTTCCCTGCGTCGACTGTGACTGATACTTCCCTTTCAGTCTGTTTTCTCTTGTCTCTCGGGTTAGGCTGTTACATCCGTCTCTAGTCTCCTCCCATTCGCATTCAGAATGGAATCAACCGGAAACCTGGTCCCCTGACGCATCTCGCATCTTGCATCACTGTCGACTAGGTAAATACCCACACGGCATCACAGAAATCCATCACATCACCATCATAAACACCAGTGCACCCGCATATTGCCCTCGGTTGCACAAGACCCGGTTCACAAGGCCCGTCTGTAAAAGACGCGCCCCGGCTATGCTTCGATACTCCACGTGGCTTCAAAAAGCAGGCGCAGGCGCATTTACGGAGGTTGAGAATACCGGGGACAAGCAAACCACCATCGCATGCCCTCACAAGTGTCTAGTCGAGCAGCGGGCGAAACCTAAAGGGTCTTGAAGCACTGAACGCAACTTGAGACGAAGTCACCCTTGTTTTCCTCCACTACGCGCAGTGTGTCAATCCACATCGTGTCAAAGTCCCCTTTGCCGGCTAATTCCGGGGCCAACTTCCGGGACAACGCCATTGAAGTGCTTCGGCCTCGAAAGCCATTGGTATTCATTTATGTGGTTTATCTCATCGCGCTATTCTGAGCTGAGGTATCTGACGTGCATCTGGATGCCCAGACGTGGGTTCAAGGTTGCTTGCGCGTTCAGATAGGCTGTGGGTGGCCAGCGTAACCGCCTCGTGGACCAATTCAGTGCACGTGAGGCTTTGAACGCTGAAGGACAGAGAGAGTCACAAGTCCCCTTCATCCCTCCTCTCAACATTGTAAAACACTCGCAGTCAGTAGGGAGTCACACGAATGGCCGGAACAATACGCCGACTCGAATCGGAAGGAAACCGAGAACATCGACAAGTTGGAAGAAAAGCCGGAGCGAACCCGCAAGCTCGATCAAGACGAGGCTGGTACTTTTGTTCTTTGGCAGACCTAACAAATCCAGTACTACCCTTTCGTGTCTCGTCAACTTGCCAATTACGCCAAAGTAGGTATCATTCTACTTGGTTCGATGATGAGGAAGAAACGAGAAATTAAATAGATAGCGCCTGTGTTTTAAAGTGCAGACTTATCTGAGAATGGCTGTAGTAGTCATAGCCAGTTGCCAATATACTTGTCTTGGACCGTTACAAAAAGTAAAGTTAAACACAACTCGTAAGATACAACGGGACTCTCTGCAGAAAGGAATGTTTAGAGCACATGTTGTAGAGTTGTTGCGAGGATAAGATAGGAGGTTGGCAGCGCTCACTAACCCGGAAACATCCTCAACCCAATTAGACCAGTTTTTGACGAATTGCAAGTTAGCATGGTTTTATAGAGTTGATAAGTTTTCAGGCTTGTGTCTGAACTCCCTTGAAAGATTCATTGCATGCCCTGTACCGGTCATACCTAGCGCCAGGTTGTTACGACCTAAATCCTGTTGGTGACTAGTACAGCCTGAAGCAAGCCCCTAGTGCAACTAAACAGGGCAGTCAGATTGATTAATTGATTGATTCCTACTCGGTTTTGGCCGCTTCTTATCTGCAGCTATGCCCGGAAAGTGAGGTTTGGCCAACAGCCGAAGCGTCCACGGTGAATCGCGACGCCCCACTTCGCCCTGATGTCGGATCAGGGACAGCTGTCTCCAAGCTCCCCACTAAACTATCTATTCTGTTTGTTTATGCCCTCTGTTGAAGAATGTTGCTCTCCCGCCTGCTTCTCGCATTCGTGTTGCCTTCTAGAATCCTTCCTTCGTGTCCTCCTGTTCCGGCTCTGTCGGTGCAAGGCACCGTGGCTGGTTCTGCGTACCTACAGTCTCCCCCGGCGCTCAGCTTCGTCAATTTCTCTTGTCTGCATCCTCTTGGACTCGTTTGTACTGTATCTCAGCTGTATCTGTAAGTCCTTTGTTGCCTCCTGCCGGGTTCCTATGTGGCCTCGTGTTTCTTGCCTATTGATCACTATTGCCTACAACATTGGCCTAAGCCTATTCCACAAAGCACAAAGCTCCGCTGGAGCTCCCGCACAGATTCCGCAGACATTGTCGCGCGTTGAAGGGACACCTATCCTGCTTCGCAAAAGAGGCGACAGAGAACCAATCTGTCTGTGATCTGTAGTATTGTTTGGCATCGATCGTGGCATGCCTGATGTCTGGTGCTTTCTCTATGCTAGAGGTGATGCTGTTCTGTCGAACTTGTTTATGGCCGGAGCGGGGCTGATGACGCCGCCGCCGCCGATGCTGAGGGCTTTATGCTGGACCTGGCTGAGTAGTGGATTGACCGGACCGTCAGGGTTTGGATCATGGACGAGGGATAAGAGGGGGGGTAACGCAGGGGTGCGTGTGTCTATATCTGTTAGTCTATGTAAGTGGAACAGAGAGAGCACAATAGAGAAAAAATCCTACTAAACAGCGACCAGTTACTGTACACTGTTGTTAATCCTATGCACACTGTTTCCATTATTGTCATTAGTTACAGCGCTCGGTCCATTTCGTGATAACAACAGTGACGATGATGACGATGACGACGTTGTTGTTGTTGTCGTTGTCGTTGCTGTCGCCTTTGCCTTACCCTCCTCCGCCCTTGTCCACCACCTCTTACCTTTGCTGGCGGTCCCGTGCTCGCAGTTGATTCTCCCCTCCAACTCCCGGCGCGTCATGTTCAGGTTCAGCAACCACGTCTCAATGTCAACAACATCATGCAGCTTCTGCTGCATCACCTTGACCTGGTCGACTGCTCTGTCGCAAGCTCCTCCATCTCGGCAACAAGAGCGTCCACGCGTCCTGTAGTCACGGCGGCCTTGGTTGCGGAAGCGTGACCAGCGGTGTGAACAGCCATGCTGACACCTGTGTCCGCTGCCCGGCCCGCATGTGTGGCATGTAGGGGAAGGCGGCGCGTCTTGGACTGGCCGCAAAGCGGCGCAGGGGGCTGCAGTGGGCGTTCCAATCGTGTAGGGTCGTCGGTGTCTGACACGAGGTCATCCATCAGTCAAACAAAGTCACCACCGCCAGAAGCACTTTGCAGAATGGGGTGGAAAAGGTCGCGGCATCCCCTGAACTTACGACTGCACTGGTGGCTACGATGGCTGTGGAGAGAGCGTGGCGGGGTCGCTGGAGAACCCCGAGGAGCAGTCGAGACCGCAGGCAGTGACGCCGGAAGACAATGTGGGTCGTGACGCAACAAGTTGTTGGCTCCAGCCGCTCTCCCATGGGGGAGACACCCTGGAAGGGCTCGTTGGAACCTGTGCGTGTGGAGCGGGCTGTTTCTGCTGGGAGTGGTATGCGTATTCGCGTTGTTGATGCTGTTGTCGATGCTGCTGTCGATGTTGTGGCAGCCACGGAGGTTTGGGATCTCCGCCGCCTCGGTTCACGGTCCACTCTAAAGGGAAAGGCATTGCGTTCTTGATGTATAGCGGGCTGGGTTCGATACTCGCCTGTCCGTCCATTCAACCACCGCGTCAGATTGCACGCATGCTCAAGCGAAAAAGGGACTAGCTGCTGCGCGGGGGGGGGGGTTGGGTTGGTGGAGGATTCACCGTATGGCCATGTTTCCCTAAACTTGCTCTCTACGAGGCGTGGATCGAGGAGCGAGGAGGCGACTCAGAGCACTCAAGTCAGTGATCTCAGAGACAAAATCTCTTCACCTCCGCCGCATTCCAGGTTAGGGTGGTGACTGATGATTGACCGATACTCCCCTTGCAGATGGTGCGGCATATCGGAGAAAGCGTCATACCTCTCAACCTCGCTGATTATCCGTAGCTTGTTGGGCGAGTAAGGTGGCTACATGATTAGACAAGGTTTGTCTGCATAGGCGAGGTGCTGTACTGCGGAGCTGGTGAACAATGAGGGAGAAGGAAAAGAGAAGCGGGAGAGAGGGGGTAGGGGGGGGGATAGAGAGATAGACGAGTTGGGCCTGAGTCGGTAGACAGAAAAGATGAGAGTGTGGGCAAACGAAGCTTCTCTAGATTCCGGCGGGCGATGTGTGTGTGTTTGTATGTCTGCCATGATTGACGGATCAACATCCACTGCGGACCGAGAAAAAAAGTGAGGTCGAACAAACACCCACCATCTTGGTTCATCCGGCAACATTGGGCTGCTGATCTTCTGCTATCTCTCAAGCGGGCCGTCTCGATTTTGTTCCAAGGAGGCGGTCGAGCGTTTCGGCCATCTCCGTCTTGTTCCGTCATTGCGTCGCCACAGCATGAAGATGCTCTGGCAATAAAGAGAGGAGGCTTGGGTATATAGGAAGGGCTGTGCTGAGGGATATGCCAAGTAAGAAAACAGGTCAGCACTGTGTTTGGACGGGTGACGGGTCAGAGGGAATGTTCTTCTGAATCGGGCGATGGAAGGGGCAAGATACCCAAGGAGATGTTGAACGCCGGCTCGGTGGTGGTAATGGTTCGCAAAACAGGTGTGGGACGACCACAAACCCAGGAAGTGGGTGGAAACGAGGAGAGTCAAGGAAGAGAGGACCCTCCAAAAAGGCACCCGCACAGTTACAACAGGTATCAGCTAGCAGTCTTGGATGGGAATGACTCATTTACACCTGTGCCACGGTTCAAAAGCTTAGGTATCACCGTACCCACGAGGGCCCATCCAATTCCCGGGTCCCAGATTCTTGCCCCCTATTCCATCCGACCAGTTCGTCCGACCAGCTCGGCCGACACCCCAGCCTGCTGCTGATGTGATGCTGAGTGGTGGAGCAAGGGGTTGTGGTTCAATTGACGGGTTCTTTGCGAGATGCTGCAGATGTCCGAGCGGTGGGTGGATGAAAAAGGAGATATGGCGGTTTGATGAAAGCCCAGCTGGTGCTGGATGTGTTTGTTGTGTGTCGAGCTGCGATGCAACGTCCACTCGCATTCTCCAAGCCGTCCTCGGTTTAATAGCCGGCGCCAAAGACCCCCGCCAGGCCCCGACAGCCGACCCGCTGCGACATCAAACCATTGAGCCGGATGGTTCGGGGGCTCCGCAGCCTGGAGTAGCATCGGCGCGAGAGATGTGGCTTCCCGGGACCGGTTTCTCTGCCGCCGCCGCCGCCTCCGGAACCAAACATGTCGAGGACAATGTTGGGAAGATGGATGTGGGAATCAGAGCCTCGTCGACTTGTCTGCCACAATCCGCAAGCCCCCGGCTGCCAAAATCCTCTGGTCCTTCAAGATGCAGCAGCACCAGGTTGTCAACAAGCTGGTTCTTTCCTGGATATCACTGCGAACCTGCTTTGGCAGCAACTAGATGCGGCGTGTAGTAGCTTGGGGTGGCGTGACCTGGCGTGGCGTGGCGTGACCTGGCGTGACCTGGTGTGGCGTGGCGTGAAACCGAGGGGAGAAGGGAGGCACTCATTGCCGAGGCCATTGCTAACTCTATCCGTGCACGCCGTGCCTGACCAAGGCATCCGAGGCTCGCAAGAGAAAGCCCGTCACTCTCTCACTCTCGCATCCTGTGCGCTCTTTAGTCAGAGACCCTTGCCCGCCCCGACCTCGGCCCCAACGAGCTGCCCACCCCGGCCGGCCGTCCAGGAGTTTGACCAAAGCTCTTACCACTAGGTCCGTCTGGTTTTCTCCTGGCTAACAAGTCTCCAGCCCCAGATCCGCCACCCCGAGCCTCGCCGCCTCCCTGATTATCGCCACCGCCCCTGCCTCCCGCCATCAAAGCCTCCCGCCTCCCGCCTCCCGCTCCGCGCCGCGCTCCTAAGAGCCTCCAAGGAATGAGGCGTCTTCCGCTGTCGGGACCCCTACCTCTGGACGAACCGCCCCCCCCCCCCGGTCAAACTCTTCGTCATCCCTTGGCAGCGTGACGCCGAGCTTGGTCAGACTTTCTGTTGAGGGGGGACGAGGATTAAGTAAGAAGAGCAAAAGAGAGACGACGCGACAGGGTTCGCCCAGGCCTGTCACCGTCTTTTGGCTACTGACAGCCAAGAGGGCCCCGCCATCAACAACCCTATTCTCCGAGGCGACTTAAGCTCCCTCTACTTCAGTGTGCTTTAGTTTGTCGGCAATGCTGAGAATAACATAAACGAGAAAGAGGAAAACCGTAGAGATGAAGAGGAAGAATTAATACACCGCTTGAAACTGGCATTCGCATAAACTTTGCCGAATAAAAAGATGTACCCGTTCGGCATGTTAAACTCGCAGTATTCCGACCACTTATTCACGATCGACCTCACGTTTCCTCCGTCAGTATGAACGTTTACCCCATGCACCTCGCGTTTCAGTCCCTTATCATTAACAGGTCCTGATTAGCGATGATATCATTTCCTGGGCCATCTCGATGGCCCTCAACGTCATCGCCCTAATGGAGCCCCCGGCGTAGAAAATCTTGACTTTCCCGCCGCCTTCGACTACGGCGTACCAGGGGTTGAGGAGTACTCCTTCCTGGGCCTCTTCGACTCATGGTTCTCCTCGTAGTTGTTCTCCTCGGTCTTGTAGCTCTTGGAGACCAGGGTGTTGACCTCGATCAGGCCGGGTGTTGCGTACGCGCACATCACGGTCTCCGTCAGGGCGCACAGCGTCTTCCAGAAGTCGCTGCCCAGGGAGTAAGAGTAGTACATTGCCTCTGTGACCGCCATATTATTGTAGACCACCAGCAACGCCATGTCTTTACCAACAGTAAATCACTTCCCCATACACTTACCCTTAGGCTACACCAGGCTCACTTATAGCTATACAAGTCGTCGTTAAACCTTATCACCTACTTTGTGGAATTATCGGATGGAGTTGGGGTAAGAATCTAGGACCCAAGAATTAGGTGGGTTTCCGTCACGCCAACCTTTCGAACCGTGGCACAGAACCTGGCGGTGATGCAGACAGAGAGCGAGAGATCCGAGGAGCTTCGGATTGGGGGTAGGGATATAGAGAACCGAGGGGGCGGGTCGCTTTGGTTGAGATTGCCATATTCCTTTTGCCCAGCTCCTACTTACTCCCTCTGCACGCTCTGATTTTCTTCGCACAACCAACTTGGTCGTCTTTTCGCCTGTTGGTGGCATGTCCATCGCCACCAACACACACGACGTTGCGGGTTCTTCTACTGTAACCGAACTATCTGCAAACGGAAACCACACAGCCTCAATCACCCTCGTTATGTAGAATCGGACTCTCTAGCCGCAAAAAGCATCTCCTTGCTCGGCTCTGGGTTGGTTCGCTCTGTTCTCTTTGACTCCCTGGGTCCCCAGTCAATGGGCTAATTTGACAAGCCCCACAGATCAATAAGAGAGATAACTACTCAATGACGACGAAGACGACACAGCCTGCTTCGTTCCCAGAGAGTCTCGCCGTCCTGCTGTTAGTTTGTGCCTTTTCTTGTGTGTCTCTTTGCGCCTGTTCTCTCTGTGTTGAGTCCGTCTTCAATGGCACCATCACCGCCATTAGAGACAAGCTTTCAAGATACACCTCACGCGCCTTACAGCAACCGTCAAGGACCTCCAATGCTCCTACTTTGGAGCAGAAGTTGCCGACTCCACCCATGCGCTGCCCAAGATCTCCAAGGCTATCTGGAGCGAGGCCCTCGCCCACCCCGGATGCGCTTCCAGTCCCGACAGTCCGAGAGGTGACTAAAGCTCTGAACAGTAAGTCCTCTTTGTGTTCACCACTTCTGCATCTCACAGGCCCATGGTTATCTCTACCAAGATACTAATAGCCTCTCTTACACTCCATTGGTCTTGTAGACCATCTTTAGTATCATATTCCAGTGCCAAAAGTGCATATCCAGTAGCACTTTCAACCCGCCCCAAAGAGCAACCAGCGCACCACTATCAGATTTTTCCCTGGCACTAAAAGACAAAGTTCCCACCCAATCCAGTTATCCACTGGATGAGGCTTAGATAGCTGACGTAAATAAAGAGCTTCAGCTTGGCATTGCATCCCGCGCCAGGCCCGGCTCCTCCGACCGTCCGTCTCTGTGCCCCACCGGCTCAAATATGTCGGTCGGCCTCTCCCACCACCCTCGCTTCCCCAAGAGCGTCGAAGAAGCGAGACCTGGACGAAACCTCGTCGCCAACGCCGCTGCCGCCGCCCCATCTGCCAAGTGTCGAAAGGGCCCCGGAATCGCTACCCCAGAGCGTCCACGCCAAGCGCGTGTCAGAGACCTCTTCTCCATGGCAGGCGACTACTCTCCCCCGAGGACTCCGGTCTCACAGTGTGTTGCGATGTCAGGTGAGGTTTCCAGTCAACCAAGCGCATCTCTTGAGGTTTCTTTAGGTCTGAGCCACTCTCTGGGCAGCCACAAGAAGAGGTGGAGCAGGACGAGGAGCAGGACGAGGAAGAGGATGCAGAGACGGGCGACGATACGGCCGATACCGCGGAGGCCTGTTGCTGACTCTTGGCTATCGGTGGGCCCAACGGCTTTCACATCGGTGACCACGTGCTCTGCGGTGCTCTGGCCTTCTCCGGTTGAGTGCTTGGTGGTTTGTCTCTCTACTTCCGAGCAGCGCAGACTTGCAGAGGATGAAAAGGATAAAGATGAGGAGGAGGATAAGGATGAAGACAAATTCTGGGAGGGTGAAGATGACGCTTTAAGAAGCATGTCTAGGCTTGGTCTGCTGTTCTCCCACCTCTTTTCAATGAACCTCGTTCCCTCACCATGCTTTGGAAACATTGGCTTCTTGGAGCGATTTGACTTCCCGAGGCTGAAGAAGAGGCGCTGTTAATGATGCGACCACTTGAAACTGTTCATCGGGACACCATTTGGTTGCTGCAAAGTGTGACGACTAGCCTCTTAATATGTATTACCATGCCTGCTACAGTGGTCTGGCTGATACAAATAGCGTTCCTGGTTCGTACCCCTAACTGACGCATGGCTTAGAGCTATCAGTAAGATGGAGTTTGGATATATCATCTTCTGTAGAGGACAGAAAAGGTTCGTATTATGAGACCAAGACTGCGTCACCCTACCAAATGAGACTCATCTGACTCTTGATCTAACTTGATGGCTTTGGGAAACACTTTGGTCTGCGGGCCCGTGTCTCATGAGCGAAAACGTAAACGGGATGTCGCATGTGGCTCTCATAAGTGGTAGTGGACACAGCAGGTGTGTTCTTGTAACTTGTCGAGTAAGACTGGACGTAAGTACTTTGAGTATGGTCCCTTGGTGGCGGGGTTCAGCAAGAGACACAAATTGCATTTTACCTTGTGCAGCATTCTTCCTTGACAGAACCTCACCTTTAGAACATCTTTAAGCCGCAGTTCCCCTCCCACATGACATTACATCTTGGAATAACGCTCGATAAGCACCATAATGTACTTGCTTGAATGTCCTCAAGCGAACTCAGAGGTGCAGGCACAATAATTACAACTTGCTGCTTTTTTATCTGCTAGAAGAAGCATTGAAACTTCTTTGATTGACTTTCCGCTGCGCGCGCAAAGCCCCTAGACGCTGGCTTCTTTCGAAACCTCCCTCTCCCTGCCCTTGTGTTACGTGTAGACTGACACCAATCTGCTTTGCCCACCCCAACCTCAACCTCGACCTGGGAATCAAACCTTGCCGCTGTGTCTCTCTGCCATCCCGTACAAGTCTATTGGCGATTTAACGCCTTGAACCTTCCGAATCAGGCATGCCAATGTTAACCAACAACTGTATTGCTTCGTTTGTCTGCGTACTCATCTGTCTATCCATGGATGCCGAGATCGAGAACATCACTAGTTTGATTACTACCGTCAAGGTGGCTAAAGCCACGCTTTGGGTAGCCAAGACCGCATGGGAAGATGTTGCAAAGGATGTCACCCTTACCCCCTCCCCCTCGGGCAATCGCTTAGGTTCATCGCCTTGTCCAGCTTTTAAGGCGCACGTCTCAACATTATCTTCAGCTTCACCCAGCACATCTACCAAAAGGACTGGGCTGACGTTCCTCCCAAGAGCAGAACCACCTACAGGACTGTATCAAAGCATCATTCAGTATCCGTATGGCGTACTTCTACGTTGCGTTTGGGCCTGACCTAATCAATTCAACCAAACTGTGCAGGACTGTCTGTACTTTCTCAAAGGCAAAGCCTGATATATTTGCCAGCTTTGTTCCCAAGTACATGTCAAACGCCAAAAAAAGAAACAAGTACACTCATCGCTCAAGAAACGCAGACCTCAAAGCAATTGAAAAAGCGAAAACTGTCCGACGTTAAGGCTGCAGCAGAAGTAGTCAGTCACATTTCCTTCCCTTCGATTAAGCACCTGGTGTCGCAGCTTGCGGTGAGAGCAAGGCTGAGGCCAATGCTACAATGACGACCACAAGGCCGCAGCCTCTCGCAGAGGTGGCCACCGCCGTAGATGCCGACACAAGCAAAACAAGCTTCCTGGACCCATCCAACGATGGTGATAAGGTGATAAGGTGATAAGGGGCATAAGGACGGCGTCAGGCTCTCCAACGGAGGGCGTAGACGAACTGTGCGTTCCCCTTTATGACATCCTTTGTGCTTTGCGGAACCTGGACTGACGTATGGTTTCACAGACTCTCCCTCCCCTCAAAAATGCTGTGGATGAAGGTACAGATTTTGACGCCACCCGAGTAAAAAGATACCCCTTCGAGCTACCGCCCGTCTTTGGTCCAGAGCCCAAGGTTGCTGACGCATCGAGTCTTGAGGAACAAGAAGCGGGAGGCCAGCATTGGAAGTCGGATGGCAACGTCACAGGAGAGCATAAACACCGCAGGATAATATACCTTGGCAGAGAGAACGAAGTCACGACCGAATCAAGCGTATCATCGACTCGCCTGGTATATGCCCTATGCTCTCTAGAAGGCTGGTCCTAGGTGAACGACGAGGTCCTGCACGGTATCCTGGGGCGTCTGAACAGCGATGACTGTATGTTGACCGATACTTCCTCACTCAAGTCAGTGAGCTCAAGGCAAAAGAGGGTGACCAAGACCAAACACTGTATCTTGGTTCCAGCTTTTCTCAACGGGGACCACTGGGTGCTGTACTCGTAGCACCATGATGCGCCGGCAATTGAATACGTAAGCCCTTTGAACAAGCCTCCAATGTAAATTGTCACAGAAAGCGCCCTGAGACTATTTCAGTACTTGGTGGAACCTGACCAATTTCCAGTCGTCGTCTCCTGTCAGGCGCGTAAAGTACATCCCTTAAAGCTGTAGTGAGCGAGCGAGCCTCCAAGGGCATTCCTTATACAAACGGCTCCAACTGCAGTATAATCACCATGATCAACGCCTTCAACGTGGCCGCCTACCTTCCAGTTTGTCGTTTACACCCAAACCATCCTCCACAAGCAAATCCCGGTTTTACTTCCGTCAGATACTTCTAACGTCACCAGAGGGCATGCCGCTTGACGTCGCTACAAGAGCCGGGAGATTTTCAGCATTAGACGCAATAAAACAAGCACACAGCAAAGCACCCACCGCCAAAAGATTCCCCAAGCACATCCTTGCAGGTTTCAAACGAGATCTCTTCCTCAGAACCCACTTAACGACATTAGCAACACAGAGATGCAAAGTCAGGGAGATGGCATGCTCTCAAAGGCGCAACAGAATCAATGGATACAGGTGAACAAGCACCAAGAGACGCCTTGGAGACCGCCCAACAGCAGCAAGGCGCCTTCCAAAACAGAGGCCGCAAGGTTGGCCCGTGGTGCTGGTCAGGCAATAGGCCATTGGCAGTTTCCATTCTCACGGTGCGAAAAAATGGGCACGAGGTATGCCGGTGTCGAGGAGGAGTATCAGGGAGTTTGTTGGGGCCTCTGGGCCATCGCGCGGCCAACGGGGCTTGGTGCGATAGTCGCCCGCCCTGATCAAGGATGATTTTCTTTTTGCTTTTCCCATGTTGTTTACGCCAGTCACCTCCGATTGTGCGTGCTTGACGTTCTGGCTGGTGGGTCCGGCGAAGTGGGCCTTGCCATCAATTCCCGGCGGCGGCCAAGATCCGCCGGGGCCGAAGATCCGCCGGATGTATGTGGAGTGCGGGAAAAAAAAGGGAAAGAAAACACGAGGGGAGGAAAAGAGTGCTTCAAGAGAAAAAAAGTCCAAAACGGAGAAACAATTGTCTGCGGTGCCTGCCGAATGTACCTAGAAAAAGGGCCTAACCAGTTCCAAACTGGTGATGCAAACGACCAAACAGCGGTGGTCGACAAGTTCAATTTTCGAGGTCCGCGTGCGCGTCCGTTACAGTCGCCGGGTGAATTCACAGTCGGACGGATTGGATATGGCCACACCCGACCGCGCCACCGAGTTTGATACTGATGGGGAGTTTGTGTCAATTACTGTCGGTCACGCAACGAGGGAGGCACCTTGTAAAAGACTAACGCCAAGAATGGGTATCAATGTACCCTGTCCGTGCCATCTTATATGGAATACGACATGATGATTGACGTGGATGTATTATGCTGAGGGCCGGGCCGGTCGTACATACCAGGGTCATGACGTCAAAGGTGGCGTCTATTGTTCCGCGTGAATTTGACCGCGAGGGTCGCATATGAAGCCAGGTTTGCTGGAAAAGCTAGCCGAGCCCGCGTAGGAATACTTTACATTATATATTAAGTCCCATCTCTCCACATCTTTCAGCGCTACATAACGTAGTTTACATCAGAAAGGGCGTCTTAGTGAGGATGAACATACATAGGTAACTACAGAGAGTAAGGAGCGAGACAGAAAGTAAGCGAGGTAGATTATAAGAAACCTGACAACCCAGACGGCGTAGCCGATCCGGTAATGATGTACTAGTCTCTTTATTTCTGCCCTGTTGTTTAGACAAAGAGCCGAACACAGAGAGCAAGGCAATGATGCTGGCGCAACCTCACGTATGTGTTGTGACTGATCTACTGATTCTGAAGCGTAGTTAAAGGGGCGAGACAGTAGTGGCGGGTTCATAGGCTGGCCAAGAAGCCACGTTAAACGGCCAGGTTTTCAAAGTGATGATGGGTTACGCTCTCCCCGATAACAGACCCTCGCGGGAACTGCAAAACGATGATGGGTGGATGCCCCCAGGGGAACAGCAACCATAAGCAGATGCATACTTATCATGAGTTTACCTAAGCAGCTAATCTCTCGCCTCCCTCACTCCTACTTCTCACTACTTACTGTACTTATCGTTATGAAGCAGGCTGGTGGTGTAGGTACTGGGGTGCGGGGTGCATTGACACCGGGCGCACGCGCGCGGGGGGAAAACGCACGATGGTGTGTTCCAGCCAGCGAGTATGTACCGTACTGGTACCGCAAGCCGGAGACAGGGTACATGTCTGCCAACTATGTGCTCTGTTGCTTGTGAGACGATATCATCTCACGTCAGGCGATGGTGGATGGCACTGATGTGATGGGCTGGGCTCGCTCGATGCCCAGACTGGGGAGTAAGCAGCATTGCCCGCCGAGGATGGCCGAACAACGACCGGAAAGCGTGGTGTGACGATGGATAGCTGACTCCGGCCATAGGAGAAAAAAGAATATTTGCCGTGCGGCCGTCCACGCAACTGGTGCATCCCCTTGGCTCAGCCTTGCGCCTCATCCTGTGCCAGCTTGATAATACCGGACAGGTTGCGCATGACGTACACGAGTTCCGCCAATTCCCGGAAGTCAAACCAACGTGTACTGCTAACCCGTATCGACTCGCGGGGTACGTCGTCGGCTTCAGGGGCGGCAGGCGGCTCCGTCTTGGGCTTCGCGGCTTCGGTAGCAACGCACTTGGAAAGGTCGTTGAGGTATGAATCCGTCACGTGTAGCTGAAAAAAACGAACAAAGTAGCGAGCAGCAGCTATAACAATGACTCTAAGAAACCCGAAAGAGGCGTAAACGTTAGCCTGCCAGCCAGCCAAACAGATATCTGGACCCCTCCTTAAACCTCTCTTTTGGCATGGAACTTACGTTTCGTGTGGTCCCGCCCACACGTCTGGTGCAAGGCGAACAGCTAGCGCCTCTCCGACAATCTGGGCCAGCCAGGCGTCGGAGAGAACGGGGTGCCCATCGTCAATATGGCCGATGAAGCGCTTCGCCTCGAGCAGGGCGACGCGAGCCCGCCTCTTTTTGTTCAAGGACCGTATCCATAGGCCGCCGTCGTCGATGGAACCGAATTGGATCAGGTTGGAAATGGTGACACGAAGTTGGAGCTTCTGGACGTCCAAGTCGACTGTCGGAGCGGAGCCAAGGTCTCTGCCAGAGTCAAGAAACTGTTGGGGAGGGACATGGAGGAGAATGATGCGGAGAGCGGTAACAATAAAGTCAACGGTCAAGTCCTCGGTCCGTGCCGACGAACAAATAGCCTCGGCGGCAGGCACGTAGGCGGCGGAATGCGGGGACGAGAAGGCTTCGGGCGCTGACGCTGGACTGCTGCTGTCGGCGATGGGGGTGTTTTGGTCGAATGAGACCACTCCCGTAAACGGCTGCACCGACCTGCGGGCTCGTTTTGAAGATCGCGGATGGGGCGACGGTGGCGTTGCCGGGGCCGGGTTCTTCTCCCTTTGCTCACCGTCCTGGTGCGGAGCGTCTGTGGATTGGCTGTTGGGTGCAGCGGCATCATCGGTGGGCGCATCCTCGAGCCGGTCGAGCGCAGCCCATAGCCGGCCGTACTCGCTCCCGTAGTGGCGGATGTATTCCTGCTCAGACCACAATTCACGTTCCGAGACGCGGCCCTGGCCACGGCCCTGGAGCAGCGAGTGCAGTGCCTTCCTGGACCCGGGGTATTCGCTCCAGAAAGCGTCGTTGCTGGATTCAATTGCGGCCCTAGAGATGGCTTTGGTAATGGCGTTCGCCGGCTGGTTCTTGGCGATGAGAGGCAGCAGCTTGTGGTTTGTGCCGTGACTCATGACAACACGCAGCCGGACAAGCTGCCCACGGCCCCATTCACTCGCACTGGTGCCATCCAGAGCCTTGCTGAAGGACAGGTCGCTGTACTTTTTGGATTTGACTTCTCGGCGCCAAGCGGCCTCGCTGCAGACGGTTTCAAAGTACGACGACATGATGCAGTTGCGAAGCAGGGCATGTAAGCGTAAGTAGGCCTGCCCTGGGCTGTCAGGTACAAGTACTGTATACCTATGGAGCCGTGGTGGGGTGAGATGAGATGTGGTGGGGTGGCATGGGATGGCATGTGATGGTAGCTGACAACTTTGGGCTTGTATTACATAAGACAGCAAAGCGTCACCCTGGGCTGGGGGAAGCACGTGACGTGGAGGGGGGCGTGGGGCGTGAAAGTGGCGTGAATGGGCGCAGGTGTCTCGCCGGTGAGGCAGATCGGAACACCATTTTTCCCTGCGGGTCGGAACATCAGCCCTCCGTGCTGCTCAAGCACATGCCTCTTGTCTTTTTGTCATCCGTCCGTTTATCCATGCTAAAGGACAAGGGGGCCTCAGAAAAACAATGACAGCATCACCAAGGCATGCACGCACACACATCAACCAGCATCATGCTACGCTGCCCCCCGACAGACGCAGCAGCAGCAGCAGAATCGGATTCTAGGCTATCGCAGCTTTCAATCAGCCAAATACTCGCTCTCACCCCGCTCCACCAGCTGCAAGTGCCCCCTTTGCACTGGACAACGCGCCATCTCCGCCTTCTTAGATGTGTCTTTGTTGACAACCAGGGCACCCATCCTCATTGCGTCTACAACCATTCCGCCGACAGCCAAACGATTCCAGGGCCTTCATACCCCGAGGCTACCAATAACACCATCGTTTTCTTGCCGCAGACTCCTCCCCCAACATCCGCTACTTCGGTCAGCCCATCATCGCCTCCTCCACCCCCACAAGTCATCGAATCCTCTGCCGCCCATGACGAGAACGATACCCTGGTCGACGACTCCGACTCCGACTCCGACGCCGACGCCGACGCCGATGCGAGCGCCCAGGCGCTGGTATGCCTTCTATCGCATAGAGCCCCGCTCCTCCCGCATGTGAGGTGGGCGCGGTGCCTTGCCTTGAGCCGTGTCATCGCCGCCAAGGAGGGCGCCATAACGAGCTTGCTTGAGAAGAGTCCCCTCCAAGCTAAGCCGGCAAGGTTCGTCAACAAAACCCATTTGTTCCTGCCACTGCGTCGTCACATGACAGACAAAGAGCGTATGCGCCTTCCAGAGATGTAGCTAACAAGGATTTCCCATTAGGTCTACTCCAACATTCCACTACAAACAATTCCGAGAGCGCGTCGCTGGCACTGCGTTTGCCATGCCGTCCGAGCCCTCCCCATCCATACTTTTCCTCGAAGCAAGCGACATTGGGCGGTGCCGCGCCGCATCCCTCCGCCATCTTTACCTTCAGCGCCGCAGCCTAGACCGGAAGCGCCTCTTCGACGACCACCTCAGTCGCATCGCAGCCGACGTGGACGCCTTCCGCGACCCTTACATCGCTGCCGCTCTCATCGCAATAGCCCAGGCCCGGCGCAAGGCCATCCAGTCTCGAGCGCGTTCGCCTCCGCCTCATCAGGATACCTACTCAGTGAGTCCCCATCCCTTGATACGGGTCGAGCTCGGGCTTGCTTGCTTGCTTGCTTGCTGCCGTCGCGGCTACATGTTGTCTGACTACCTCCCTTTTGTTTAGGTCCGACTACTCCTCAGCGATGTCAACAACCCGTCATGCCTGAGAACCTTTGCTGCCGAAATACCCGATGCCTTCCTCGACAAGCTCGCATATCCCCAGTTGCCCCCTCTACCGGGCGCCGCCTTCCAGATCGTCCATACTCCTGTGGCGTACGAGCCATACGCCTCCTTCCAGTTGAGACTCAGCCAAATCCTGCTCTCATCACGCGGCCAGAAGCGCCCAAGGGGCGGCCGATACGACCATGATACGCCCGATGATGCCACGGCGCAGGAGGGGCGCAATGCACAGGTCCGCAGGCTGGCATAACCTGGCAGACTTCTACCTCGGTGCGTTGGTGTGCGTTCTTGGCTTGAATCCTCACCGGGTCTGGGCTCCTAGCATTGCATACGTCGTCATGACGGTAATTTTCTCTCCCTTTTTGTTCTCGGTTTAGTCTTGTTGGTATCTTTTTCTTGGCGTTTCTTTGTGATTAGGTTCAGTTACAGATACCCCTGGGTTGTCGGCGTCTTGGGCGTTTTATGCTTTACTCTTGTCTCTTGTCTCTTCTGTTCGTTTGGCCCCGCTGATGTCTGTCCACTGAGTCTCGACCTGCGTCGTGTCCCATACACGCAGGAGGCTGGGCAGGTGGGTAGCGAGGTCCTAGCCGTTGTAGCTCTTGGCGATGATGGCCATGTTGCTGTGGGAGTGCCAAGTTGTTGTCTGTTCGCCCTTGGATCTAGGCCGCGCCACGTCCTCCTCGTTGCGTCCGCTGTCTGCTGCCTGAGCGGCCTGAAGCTTCTGTACGAACGGCGCTGCCTACCTTGGCGATGCGTCTATGGGGCGTTTGACCTGCTTGGCAACAACCTCATTCTTTTCTGCGATTGGGTGACTGAAAGACAAGCTGATAGGGTCCCTCTTGATGATGTCGCGCCCTAGAAACCCAGCACACTCTATAATGATGTCTTTACTGCTGAGAGGTATCCGTTCTCGCTGCCTTTGATAATCTTGCTTGCTCTCTTCTAGAGACTGGTCGTTTTGGCGTGGAGGCTGGCTTGATCGGCCCGGATGGCGAGTGCCCGCTGCGTGCCCCGGCCGGTTCCAGATCAAGGAAAGCATCAGCGTCATGTCATTAAACCCAACAGTTGTTAGGCTCCTGATAGCCAACACCGCCATTGGCGGTGTTGGCTGCTGCTGCAGCATCTCACACAGGACCTTTGCGGTGATTGAATCAACCTGCGAGCCAGCGTGTCCATGATGTATTTCCTGTCGGTATAAGGGCGGCAGCAGTCTGACGACTGGTTTGCCACGCTTCGTAGCGCCCGCCTCGATGTCAATGGCAAGCCGTTCTACTCTGATAACTTGCTAGCACCCTTTTTGTGAAGTCAACGACATCCACTCGGACATGGATTCAGAAAGCGAGCTTCTGGGCTACGCTGCGAAACTTGGTAGAGCCAGTTAATTACTACTATAGACAACCTGAACCATCACCTCCTTCACCGTAACCTTATTTCTGCTCCGTCTACAATCACCAGCTGCCGCTGCCATCGGGCCCTTAACAAACTGACCAGGAATCCCGCAAGGATCTAGAAAATCACCCATGGTGGCATACTACAATGCGCGTGTCTGTAGTCTTCTCTGGCAACTAGCGAGCGGCCCCTTGACAGCTCCACCCAGCCTTCCCGCTTCGTCATGAACCTGTGAGCTGTGGCTGACTGTAGCAACTGCTAACCCTGCATCTACAGGTACTTGGGCGAGCGGAGCAAGCCCGTGAACCATACGGTGCAGTGCTGTCCACCGGCCGGTCATCGATCCATCTCCCAGCTTCTCAAATGTCTCGGCAGCGCCGTCTTCCGGCCTCGTCACCCTATCCGCCTTTGGGTATAGTGGCTCCCTCTCCACAATACAGAACGCTCTGGTCTGTGGGCCTTGCCGACCCGGCCATCGCCAGCAACTTCGTGCAGGTTCTCCCTCGGTCTCGCCATCAACACCGCGTGGTGGATCGCGACAAGTCACTACAGCGTCGAAAGGAACTCCAAGTCTACCACAAGAAAGATCTAGTACACAATGTTCGTCTTTAACAGGAACTTATTGTATGTAACTTGCTTGAAAATGGAATGTCCAGGACTAAGCTTAGCGCCTACATCGACAAAACCGTGTCCGCCAAGATAGTTACACACTCGTATCGCGACTCGCTTCCCGATCCCGATGAACTGCCACATACGATCGAGTATATGTTCGTCAAGACAGTTGCCTTTCAGGGCCATTTACGATCGAGAATGACATGAACCTGCGACACAACTTGCTGGAGGCAGTGCTGACGGTGGGCGAGTTGAGCACGTCCGGGGTTGATTCGCTGTATCTCCAAGGCTGGATCCAGGCTGTGGCAGGGGGGCTTCGGCTGAATGGCTACAGCGTGCACCAAGTCTGACAAAATCCACCTCCCGGACGACGAGAGTCTGCCGGCGAATGAGTCGCGGGTGGTGGACCGGACGGGGGCGGGCGCTCGTTCGGAGAACAAACAGGTCGCTTGAAAGGAGGTGTTTAAGTTAAACAAGACACGGGAAATATGAACCCACCAAGCAAGCAAGCAAGCAAGCTCCTCTGCCTCTTCTGTATTATAAGTGCTACTACCTCTGTCCGCCTTGCATCGGTACCACCAGATTCACGTTGCCAAGTGCCAACACACCCTTCAAGAGACTCTGGCATCGTCGATAGGTGTGGTATGCCGTGTCGGCATCCGCCACCGACGCCTTCTGCGCGAGGACGGCTGCCTCGGCCTCGGCGGCCTCCGCGCGCACCTTTGTGACGGCATCTTCTGAGGCATCCTGTATCGCTGGAACGTGGACCGACATCCGCCGCTGGTATCATCCGGTTCCCCTGTGGTGGAGGAGAAGAGCACCTTGTTCGACACCGCCAGCAGGCTTTGCGTCCACTCTGAAGCAATCGCAAGCTCACGCTTGCCTTCAGACAGTGCCTTTGTGGATCGAAGAAATTCCTACTCTAATGTGCCGAGCCGGTTTGTAATGTCCTCGTGGTTGGCTTCGGCAGCCTGCAGACTCCTCTTCTGTGACAAAACATTCCCCTCAAGCTGCACCAAGTCCGTCGGCGGCATCTCCCCCAGTCGTGCTATCTGCTCGTGGATCGCTGCGAGCTAGGCTCGGAGACTTTGTTAGTGTCACTCGCGGACCGAGTCCTTCACCTCCGCAGGGCCTGACACCGCTGTGGATAGCTGGCGAGGCGGCGGTGGTTGGTTTCCTTGTTGCTCTTTTTGTTGCCGTTCTTGCATACAGATGCGTTTCGGGGTAGTTGTTGCACCGTGGAGTCGGTTGTGTGCCGGACGCTTCAATAATTGTGACGCCCCCGGAGCACTCGCAGACATGGCATCGACAACAACGCCGTTCGAACTCCTGGCCGTAGCCACAATTTAGAGGACCGCACAAAGCTTCGTCGCCACTGATGCGAAGGCCATGCAGGGTATCATGGCCTTCAAGAAAACGCCTCGGAGCAGCGGGAGCCAAGACGCCACAGCTGACGTTGTCGCGCTGCCGTCTTCCTCTGTAGAGAAAAGACAAACTCACAAGGTGGGAAAACAAGAACGGATCGCCTGACAACCTTGTCTGCAGCCACTGGCGGGCCAACCTTTTCACATCATTGCCAGCAGTCGACTGGGCCACGGGTCGTAGTGCTGAACAACACGGCCCACTGTCCGGAAACGCGCCAGTGTCCAGTGCTTAGGCGAGCCATCGTGGTGAACAAGAGCAATCATGTCCGTCTTGTGGCCGCGAACGATCATGCGGGGAAGTCTCTCGGGGAGCCGGGCGGCCGGTCGAAAGAACAGGGGGTGTGCAACCATGATCTGGATGGGCATTTTGACCGCTGCCTGGATGCAGTCCTGCAAAAACTCGATGGAATCGTCGGTAAGACTTTCTTTGCGTGCCAGCTGGTGGATTGGCTTGCGTTGCGTCTCGCGTGGTGCTCGCGACGCGGATGCTCAGGACTGTAAATCGAGTGTCGTCGGCGGCGGGGTGTTTCGGGATTGACGAGAGCGAGGGCGGGGTTGATGAGGACATCCTGCAGAGAACTATCTTTTGGAGCTTAGGTGTTGGCGGCAGGTTGGCTGGCCTCTCGGTAGTCATCGGAGTCTTCAGAGTCGTCCGTAGCATTACCTGTCGACTAAGGGTATCGCTTATCAAACAGCCTCAGCGCCTCCTGTAGTACCTTTAAGTTCCACCGCAGGTTTCCAGGGCCTAAAAGCGATACAGTAGCATCAAATACAAGGCCGCCCCACGTGGAGCATAGTGATCTCCGGGCTGCGGCAGAAACCATGGGTTAAGGACAGTGGTCCTTGATGACATCTTGGAGCAGCTGGTGGACTGTATGGATAGGATCGTTGATGTTGGGATTGAACATGAGGCATGAGACGAAAGCACAGCTTGCTTTATACATCGTGTAGGTCACTCGAGCTGCAAGGTTTTCGCGACCTTAGTGGTTGCTTCAACCAAGCCATTGTTGTCAAGGCTGTGGCTGAAGCTGTCCACGGCCATTGTCAATGTGAGGTCTGAACCAGCAGTCGATCCACACTATTGGGTACTTTGTACTGCATTGAGACGTTAAGATCTAGCACAGGCCAGAGGTGCTGCATTATTGGGTTATGCGTACTGTGATTTCCTTCTCTACAGTGTAAGCTGTGCTAGACCGCTTATGGGGGGCTAGAACAATTACTTATACAAAATACAAGGCCGCCCTCCTGGTAATAGGACTGCACAGGCACACCGGCTTTGGTGCAGCGGGTGGCGAGCCGAGCCAGGTTCCGCAGCGTTTTGTTCGCAAAAGTGTTTCTTCCGGGGCCTGCAGCAGGGGGACGGATGTAGTTCCCCGGTGGCATCCAGTGTCGTCGTCCGTCCCAAGCTGCGTCCAATGTGTTCTCGTACTGCTGTGTGCGTTTTCGGGTTTCGGCGGTCTAATCGACAAATGCTTCACAGATAACCCGAGTGTTCTGTTTGATCAGGGAAGATTGTCACTGGGATTTTGCGCGACGAAGATTCGCTGAGGTGTATCTAGTTCGCCGAGTACCGCGGTGACGAAGCGCTTCGTACTCTCGCCAGGGGAAGGATTGGCATTGGTGAGCTAGTCAAAGAACTGACCGTACTTATAGACTTTAGCAGACAATTCTGCAAAAGCCAGCCCACATCAGGGCCACACGACGGAGGTTCACATACCGGAGCATTGGCCTTCTCTTCGGCGATGACAGCTCCGTCACGGGACATTGACCCAGCGGCAGACGCAGATGTCGCTGATGCCGATGCTGGTGTTGATATTGATGCCAAGGTGCGAGCGGTATCACCCGGGACTGCGGCTGCGGTGACGTGGGGATGGTTCGCATCGTCGTCCGGAGTAGAGGATGGAGGCGTAGGCACAGAAACGAGTGGCCTCAGCTGCCGCAGATGTTGTCGCTCCATCGAGGTGTAGACCGGAAGGTCCTGATATTGAGGATCAGAATGAGAACCAGGGTCCTCGAGGAGGTGGGAGACTTTGGTCAAGTGAATGGCTGTTGTCGGGCAAATCAATCGAGAGAGGCGGCTTGCGACGGAGGAGGAAATTAGTGGACGGGGGGGATGGCACCGTACGCAAGGATGGCGCCTCGCCGTCGCCCCTCCCTGCAGAGACGACGCTGGCCCAGTCGTTACTCTCCATCAGGTCCATAGACTGTACAAGATACTGCCGATATGCGACAGCACGCAGCCCGTATGGAGAGGGTAGGTAAGATAGCCACCAGCTGCCACTCGATGCTGAGAGACAGGACGACAGACATCTGATGGCAGTGCCTTCACGAACACACGTCTTACCCAGCGGTGTTTTCAGGGGATCCTGCAGAGGAGGGTAGTTAGGTCGCTTTGAAACAGTCACCAGTGCCAGGTGGAGAGTCACGATGCCGTGTTCTCTAGGGTCGTCGCTAGGCCACACATAGGTTCAAACGAGCTCGAACGCGACAGCACGCTATCGCCTGTGTGGACCTCCCCTGCAGTGTATCTTGCAACAACTGGCAGGCCTTCCTCGCCCAGACTACAGATGATTTCTAGTACATGCTGAGGATTCTGTTGAACGCGTTGCATTGAAAAGGAGGCGGGAAAGAGGTTCAAGGTATGCTGCTGCTGCTGCTAGAACTGCTTGAGTTTCATCAAGATGCGAGGAATCTCCGCCCGTTCCTCAGCGATAGAGAGAGGATCTCAGAGAAGACAGGCAGGACGGCAGTAACTTCACCAGAGGTCAAGACAGAAGGCGACTCATCAGTCGCGACGAACCGCGACGCAAACGTCGCTTCTTTCTTTCTCTCTCTCTCTCTGTGTGTGTGTGTGTGTGTGTGTTTGTGTAGGGGGGGTGCGGCTGGGGGCGAACTCAGTTGGGACTGTAGATATCACCGTCGTCCTTCTCATCACCCATCCTCCTGATCTGGAGGGCCATGGCGGCCGCGCCGACAGTCACCATGATGGCGCCCCTGGTGGTGGGGTTGGCCTCGTTTGCCGGGTCCACATTCGACGAGGCCAATTGGCGGCATAGCGTAAGGCAGCGCGCCGTGTCGTTGGTGTTGTCGTCGTTGTTGCTGCTACCGAGAGGGCCCAGAAAGGAGTCTCAGTCGTGGGCGTGGGCGCGGGCGAGGCGCTGGGCCGGTCGTAGAGGGGAATGCATCTAAAGCCCGCAAATAGCACAGAGACATGCAGCTGCCCGGTAGGTGGGAGACTTTGTCACGCCCGTCTTACTTAGTGCAGGACAGGACGGGTGATTAGTCTGAGCTTCTCTAACCATCGACACGAAAACGCAAGCCGTTAAGGGGCCATTATTGCAGCGGCATCTTCGCATCTACCACAGATACCTTGTGCATAGCTACGCTCCCAGAAGCAAAAACGGCAGCTTTGAATGTGGGTGACGATCGCGACGATGATGTGACATGTCTAGGCTCGAGGACCGGTGTTTAGTGCACATCGGCATCTATCACAGACATCTTGCCAACTGCCATGGCATCGGGGACAACATCGCCACTGAGCCACGACCACAACGACAACGTGATCTTCTTAGGCTCAAAGACGAGTACGTATTGTATATGCACAGAGTTTATGTACATTGGACCGGTGCTGACGAGGTTAGAGTCAAGAAAGCAGCACCTTGACTCCAGCAGCCTAAACGTCCCCAACTACCAAGTTGACACGCACTCTAGCTTTGCCGTACCTGTGGCTGAGGCAGGTATATATTTTACGATTGATGAGACTGGACTGTTTCTCGACTGCGACCTTTTAGTTATGTCACTGGCAATGCGGCTCAGGGTTCGGGTGGGCGTTCTTACGGATGATATCGCCGTTTAGGGTTAAAACAATATTTCCCCTCGGCGTAGTCGATCCCACAGCCGACCGTGCTTCCGGCTTTATACATTTTATACTGCTCCGTTTTCGACCCTAACTGTTCAAAGAGTCCGCCGTCGTCGCTGTGATAATCAACGGACCATTCTTTCCAACCCGTGTTGGCAGCCGTCATGTTGGAAAATTCACTGCAGAAGCCGATGGTGACGATGGCGTCATCGTCGGTTCTGCCGGTCTGGATAGCATGTTCGAAATACTGATACGGCGAGCCACCGGTCTCTTGAGGCGGGAAAGGGTGGCCTGTCTGATTAGAGACAGACGGCTTGGTAATTCTCTATTTTGGCGGGTTGACATTCAGCAAGACGAGAATTCGACGCAATAGGAACAGCACCCGGGGACACAATCTCTCACTCTTAAATCCGACCGCTAACCCGTCTTTCTCAATATCCACCCGCTCCGTTGGGGATCCGTAGCTGTTGTCCCCAGCCCCAGGCCTTGTGAAAAAGAACGGCGCCCGGGTTTTGTGTGATACTACAAACTGGGACTCTTCCTGACTCCTAAGTGTAGCCTGCTCCGGTTTGCGCTTGGTGAATGTAGTCGTCTAAAGTCCACCCATCCTTGTCACGAGTATCGCTTGGGAATTTGCTCCCTTGCATTAAGCTTCACAGGAGTACCCCACAGGTCCTCGTCACCACAGTCGATGGCAAGATGGAATAGTCGTAAAACTATGTGCTCTCCTTTGGAGGGTAAGATTAGGAGATCCGTCATCCCCATTTAGCAGACTGGCGTCTAAGAGACGGCCTTCTTTTTCGATCAGCGGTTTCAAGCGGTCTATCTATCATGTCTTGCTTGATAAGTTTCCAATATGGACGCACGAGATCTTGGTAGTACAAGTCAGTTGCTTTCAAAAGGGTCTCGAGCATGCTGGCGCAGCCATTGCTAGCAGCGAGGGTTGAGGCAGAATAAACTGTCGGCGGTCCTGGCCCGAACATCTACTACGTTATCGTCAACTGGCCGCTGTGTCGCATTCTTACCGTCAGGGCTGGCGCGCCCGTGGCCTAGCATGACGTCCACAGTGCTGTGCATATTGTTTGGGACGGCTATGTGCAGCAGTACTTCGCCGTTGTGGCTCAGGAGGTTCGTCTTCGCTCCGTTCTCCAGAAGACACTTGACGACTTGTAGACTTTTCCAATAGCAAGCCGTTTATGAGGGTTCCACGGTCCGCCTTGGGTTTGCGATAGAATGATTCTTTGAGCGTTGACAGTAGGTCTAATAGCACCTTCTCACGGTGGTTCAAGGCCGTTTCGCACTCTAGTGTCTGCAGTTCACGCACAATAGGGGTAAAGAAGCAAGGTAGAATGTCCACCCTCCATTCCCACAGAGTCTGCTGCAAGATGAACCGTCCAGGCTCGTCGCCACTGGTGCTCGCTGAACCCGATCCCCCGCGTCAATTTCGGTGGATTCTTAACTGCACTATGGAGCGGTCCTTCGCTTTCTGACAGCATCAAGAAGAGCCGCTCAGGTAGCTGTCGATAGGCCAAGCTGAGGCCCAGGTCAATCTCCGCGGAGCCCTCGACCAGTGCCAGCGCAGCCTTTAGAATGGTCTTGACCGCCTCGATGCTACCGGAGCGCGCGGCGAGGTGCAATAGAGTTTAGCCCATCTTGGTCTCCCTTGATGAGCTTACGGACTGTGCTGCCGACAACGAGGTACTCAAGGAGCTGCGGGCAGAGTTCAATCGCGTAGTGGGCAGGGTATCTTCCTCTCGTATCGTCAATCCAGACCCCTTGCATCTTTGGGAGGCTGCTGCCATCATGGAAGCTGCCATCGTCCTCGGCCAGCAGAAACGACACCATGGGCCAAAGGCCAGCGTGGCCAGCCATCTCAGCTGGTGTCGGGCCAAGGACGTCTTCGGTCTCGTCGCGAGGGGATTGGCACCCATGGTCTTGCAGGTAAGCTCAGGGGCTGCGAGTCGTCGTTACTTGCCGTGTACAGCCGAAACCACCGGTTGGCCGGAGGCGAGCTTCTCATAAATTGAGCTACCTCTGTGCAGAGAAATTCTTCGGGGTTGACAATTCTTAAAAGGTGAGCCGGCCAGGAGCGGACAGCGTATTCGAGAAGGCAATCCCGGCAACGAACGGTCTGCCGCCCAAGGGTTTGGAGAACTAACGGAAGAAGTCAAGAGGCGGATCGTCCCCGGGGAATGAAAATGGCAATCCTTACTCCAACAACGGATTCGAGCAGCTATACAACCTGAAAAAGAGAACGCAAGCATATCACGACCAGATACTTGACAGGTGGTTGAATATGGGGTACGAAGGGCGGCCGACTGTCGATAACGAACGCAACTGACCGCAGTCGCTTTTCGAGACGACCGGGCAATAAGAACAAGACCAACTCCCTCCATAACCTCCTGCTCAGGCTGAAAGGCGGAATTCCCCACGCTGCGAAAGGCTGCCTTGAGAGTCTAGTCGTGATTGACATGCCCAGACTGGCACGTGAGGTCTTGGAATTGCTCTTTGATGGATAATAGGTTCGACACTGAACATGAGAATGCGCAGGCGATCAAGCTCCAGAGCTTCCGGAATATTTTGGAACATTCCCCTAACGAACGCCTTTACCACAGCTGCTGGTTCAGATGGCGACAACTTGTTGCCGTTGACAGTGGGCCTATTCGACAAAAGGTCGATCGACTATAACCTGCAATACAAGGTCATCGAGGTGCTGGTGGGGGAGGTTTTGGATTCCATCAACCCAGATAAGTTTCAGGTTATGAAGAGGAGCTTGCTTTATGGCCATGGTGAAACCGGTGAGCGCAACACCAACTCACTTGGCAACGACCAGTGGGCGCGAGATCATGATCAGGCGTCTGGCTAACGCAGTGTCTTGGGCAGAGAAAAGGCTCTTTCTTAACCTGAAGGGGGAGAGTCCGCAATCATTGATGAGGTCTACGTCAAGATGGTAACAAACAGACCCGGCATGCAAACTGGAGATAGTCCTGGAGTTTGAGCGTCTCCTAAACTGGAAGCCTAACGAAGCGGAACTCTACCAGTCCAAGAGGGAGCAGCATCCTGAATCAGGCACGTTAGGCGCGTTCCCCGCGACCCGTACGTCAGAACTTTTAACTAGTTGACTTCTGTCTAAATATTTGGAAATCTACTTTTAATTTTAGCCTTAAAGTTGTTTATCTAGTACTAAAGTATTTAGCCTAACTACACATAGTTATCATTAGTATCATTTTTCTACTAAGTAATCAAATATCTAAAGTAACTATACTAGCCTATGTAATTACTTAAAAGTAGTGCTAACAGCAGTGCAGGCAGGTTTAACTTTATAACTAGTTCTTTTAATCTATTACTATATTTAGTATGTATTAGATGCTGTTGCAAAGGTGTAAGTACTAACGCAATCTTCTAAGTTGAAAGCTTTGCAACATTAATAGCTACAGAAATAGAAGCACGGCTACAAGTTGCCCTAACGTCAATCTGATAACCTAGGGAAGTAGGAAAGGACCAAGGCTTTGCCGGGTCGTCAGTCTCAATATGCCATTGCTTCTTCCTAGTTTCGTCCCACGCAACCTCCCAATAAGGTGCAGTCCCGATTCTAAAACGCTGAGCAGGGGAATGGACATTCACCCCGAACCACTTTCCGTTTGGGGCCTTCCATTTAATATAACCATCCATCTCTCCTTGTTCAAAGGCGCTATATGTCCAAGACCAGGTTAAGGATTGTGTCCCCATTGGGAATTTATCAGCCGGTTGGGTACGAACCGTTATATTGCTATCGGGGTAAAGGTCTGAGGAGTCGAGAGGAAGCACTTGGCCACCTGTGAAATTGAACCAAGTCTGCCCGTAATCTGGGTTGGCAGCTCCCATTGTTCCAGGATTGCTCTGCACGTGCTCGGGTTTGATCTGTTTTGAACGTTCGATAGCATCGGCACGTCGTTGAGGATCTAATTTGCTGAGTTTTCATGGTTCTTATTTAATGTAGGAAGAGAATACAACTGACCTTTGACCATTTCTAGAAACCGCCGCCTGTCTTCTAGGCAATGCCTACTTGGTGCCTTGATGGTGTTGCCTTTGGCTTGACTCACTTTGATAACGCTTAGCAGATTTCTTGCCATGACTGCTTGCTGGAGGAGGCCTTACCGGGAACAACGCCAATTGTAATCAACCGCTCAGTAGCTGCCGCGAGGCACTCGCCAACTGTACCAACACCCTCGTTGGCCGCCAAAAATACTTCTTCACGACCTATTACGGCCAAAGCATCTGCTACGCCAAAAAATTCTTGGTAGACGGCAGTTACCGCATCCATGTCACCAGGTTGAATAACAGGGAAAATGTCTTCTTTCAGAATAACCTGGATGAGAGCGTCGCTGCCTCCCTGCATGCCCTGGATAAAAAGTTAGACAGCGTCGTCATTTGAAAATTCGAGTACTTCACCACCTGGGCCATCTAGAACCATCGATCGTTCTCTGCGCCGGCCCAGCGAAGCATCATAGGGTTAAACGCCATTGTTTCATGAAATGAAATAGGTATTATTGAAAAAGGTGATAGAAGTTCGAGGGCAAGCTGTGATGTGTTTCCTAGACAGAATTGTTGACTTATCGGCTGAATGTAGACAATATGCCTTTTTATAGGCACGTAATCGGTATTGTTTTTTATGGTCCGCTTTTTTGTCTACTTTGGTATACACAGAAGAGCTGAGGTACGACATCAATGCCTCGGGGCTAAACTTTATTCCCGGCTCACAGCTTAACTTGTTAGTCCGGTCTGTTAATAAGCTTAAATTTACGTTAGCGTAAGAAAGGTATTAATGCAAACTGTCTTATTACATTGTACGTTTAGTTCTTAAAACGGATTATAAGTGTAAGACGAATACCTGTTTCGCTCCTCAGCTCTAGCAACAGCTAATCAGTAACCTCTTTTCGGTTTGTTAATAGCTCTATCACTGCTTGCAGCAGTCTGCTATAGCGTGGTTAACAAGCGAGCTGCCCACCTAACCACAACTATCTAAACTTTCTACTTTATGTAGACCAGGCTGGCGAGCTTAATACCTTATCTTGCATTATGCTGTGAATTATTCATGCCTGACAAGTACACATGTTTCATTCAGGTTGGTTATGTAATGCTTGTGTGGGTGAGGTAAGTGAGCCCCGGCCTTGCTGCTGGCCAACGAGCACAAGCAAAACCGCAGCCCGACTCCCTTGCGCCAACCGGGCTGGGACGGCGGCCATCAAATCCTCAAATCACAATTACAGTCGCGATGCTCCGCAAGACGCTTCTTGAGACCACGAGTCGGACGTAGAGTCCAACGCCGACCCAGGGGCCCCCTCCTCAGGGCCAAGCTCGTGCTCCAAGCTCTTCCCCGCCGTTTCACGCTCCGTTGGAAGCAATTATGAATGATAGTGGTGCCTGACATGGAACGCTGCTGTGTCATTTTAGGTTCAGCCTTTGAATACACGTCTCCCGTTCCCCTAGCGACACCGCCTTCAGCCGCACCACGGTCAGTGAGACCACGGTGGGACAGCAGGGACAAAACTAATTAACACGGCCAGCTCTACAATTCTACCCTTAGACCGCCGCCGTAACAGTAGCAACAACAACAACCTCATCAGCAGTGACAGCAGCCGTTTGAAGTCCTGCAGGGTGTTGCTCACACGGATCGACAGGGAGTTGCCAAGGAGGATATGCTGATGAGGAAGAAGAAGAAGGAAATGGAGGATGAAATGGAACTGGTTTAAACTTGTGCGACCTGCTGAGCGAGGTATCCGACCTCGAGCTCGGCTGGCGCATGCGTGTCATAGACCGCTGCGCTGCAAGCAACAGCAATGATAATGATGGCTAGGGATGACGATTCGTGAAGGCAGGGTGGAGCGGCGGTCTAGTGCGAGTGTGATTTCAAGCTTAGAAAGAGATGTTGGTCACACTGAATGCGTATTTTGGAAAATATAGAATGTACTTACGACTATAATCTTTAAGAAACCCCTAACGGTTTATGAACGAGCAAAGTAAGAATAAACATGGTTTCGTTCAAATGATATTCAGGTCCTTCGCCCTAGACTGGGTCTGACACAAGCCCGTCGGGGAAATTATTGTTGAAAGGTAATAGTAAGTTGATATTTTCCTTATTGCTTAACCAGCAGAAGTCATCTGGGAGTGGGCAGACAGCCCTTCAATATACAGGATGTTCTTGCTTGTGATCTACAGGGATGAAGTCCCTGATTGACCACTGTTGAATGATCACACTTCAACAATTATTACCCTCATGCGGCGAACGTATCTCAAGTTATTTATTTTAGGGTCCGAATGTATTCTGATATTAGGTCACCAGTAAGACATGTTTATGCCAGCGATCTAGGAGGCAAAAAACAAATTTCATGTGGTTCTACTAGATCTTAAACTCAGCGGCGCAGCGCGTTTCTTGACCTAGAATTAAATTTATGATGTCTCTAATACTTTATTTTATATTTATGAAAAGACTTAAGCCTTTGAATTTATTTGTTGATCAATCACTTCTCATGTTCGCTGTAGGATGTTAGAGCAATGAGTAGTGCTGGGAGACACTGAGCAACATAACCCTCGCAGTCTTAAGCATGAAATGAAATCTATTTTGTCTACCACCCGTCCACGGGCAAAGTCTATTCAAAAATTCTGTATCTCTAAACTAGTTCGACTCTTACCCAAACTCCGTCTGATCTCAGCGTCCTCATTCTGCTTCTTAACATTGTCCCATCCAGGCAGCTTGACGGCATGGTCCAGCGCGACCGGGAGGCCCCTGTGCCTGCCACGGATCATCATCATGATCATGACCAGCTTTGAGCCCGTGTACCAGCCGCCCGCGAAGCTGAACGAGTGGTCCGGCAGGCCTATGGACAGCCCGATGTTGGTGTATCCCGACACGATTTCGAACAAGAAGTTGAAGACGCTGTAGGAGCGCGGGTCCGCGATCGAATGGGACGTCTCGATTAGTGTGATTAAGAATAGCGCGAAGGCGATGGCCCAGATATCGTGCGACAATTGCCCTCGGAGGTGCTGCGACACGAGGCTCACGTGGCCCTCGGGCGTAGAGGTGGAGCCCGGCGCCGCGTTCGGGTTGTCAAAGTTGATGGCAGCAGACCGCTTCAGCCGCGGCCTCGTCATCACACCCACGCCCTGGAAGTTGTTCATCCTGCTCTGGATCTGCTTGCCCACGAAGGAGGTGCCACGCCGGCCGATGGCGGCTAGTTTCTTGACGGGCTTAGTGGAAATGCCTGACTTTGCTTGTGACAGGCCTGATGCGGAAATAGCTGTTCGCTCTGTGCCAAGGGCATGGCCAAACGTGGGTTGAGATAGGAGGGGCCCAAAGGTTGGCAGGAGCTCATCTGTCGACTCGTTGGCAGTTGAATCTAGGTCCTCGGATTTTTTAGGTTCCGTGGTGTAAATTCCTAGTGACCGTTCTTCGTACACCTTGAATCGTGTCAGTGAGAAGAAGCTCATGCCTCGGCTAGACTAGAGATCCCACTTACATTTGAGTTCCGCATGACGATAATCTCCGGATATGCGGAAATGTACATTACGATGACCCACAGGACCAGAACGTCAAAATAGAGGCTTGACACAGGAACAACCGCAAAACCTGTGGAAGGGATGCCTGAAGGCAGAGCAGTCAGTCAGTTTCTAGGCAAAAAGGGAACCACTCTTGGTGACTTACTCAGTGCCTGAAAGACGGCCAGCCCAACACGCTTTCCAACCGGGTATGCCTCAATAGCAGAGTTGCCGATGCTAAGAACCAACAACAAGACCCAGTCCATAATCGCGATGGTTGAGAACATGGTGACAAAAACGAAATTGGCCTTGGCAGGGAACATCATCATGTACAGACGACGGGGGTACTTCAGGATGAAATCGAAAGCTTCCTTCCAGACAGTGTACTCGTCGTCATCAACAGATATTTTCAAAACCAAGCTGCAGAAATAGACGGTTGCTCTGAGGAACGCAGGGAAAGCAGCATTTCCAGCCAGGGAAAGGATGGTAACAATGGTCAAGACGAAAGCATCATTGTCAAAGGCTGCCACGCCTGCGTCGAGGAGCGTCATTCCAGCGTTATTGAACGAAGAGATGGCGAGAAAGATGCCAGCCCACCAGGAGTTTTGAGAATTGACGGCCGTTATACTCTGGCTGTGCCCGTATGACCAGGCGCCGAGCGTGATGGCCCCAAGGAGCTGCCAGAGGGAGAAGTAGACGCAGACAATGGTAAAGAGAATCTTAAGCGCCCGGTATTCGACGCCACCCAAGTACTCACGTTGTTCCTCCGTGAGGTCGAAGAACTGGCCGTTCCTGCCGACTGACTTCTTGTTCTCGTGGATGAACGTTTTGAAATCGAAGCTTTCTGAAATGTACTGGCGGCCGTCATCACGACTGAAAGGCCTCCGCCTGGTGATGGCATTCGACTTGGGCGAGAGCGGCTCGGTGGAGCTGGTGGAGACGCCGAGCTTCTGGCCCTCCTCGATGGACTCCCGCATGCCGGATGGTGGAGACTCTTGATTGGTGGTCTGACTTTGGCTCCGGTCGTGGCCCTTCTCGCGGGATGTAGACCCCGTGAGCTGGAAGGCGTCTGCCTCGGCCTGCCGTTCGTGTCTACCCTTCTTTTGCTTCCGCTTAGACCCCTTAAAAGACGACATAACAGGAAGACCAATCATGGCTCCAGCCATGCCAACTATGGTGCCAGTCTTCTTGATCCTCCTGTTGCGCTGGGCCTCGACGATGTCCTCGAAACGCTTCTCAAAGACGCGGGCGCGGAGCCAGATGGTGAAGATGGAGACGAAGACGGGACTGCCAAGAATCATCATCAAGGCTATAATAGCCTGCTGGGCGGTACTGAGTTTGCTGATATCGACCGTATTGAGTCCGGATGTAGTAAAGGCGGAGATGACGAGGAAAAGGCTATCGATAAAACTGACGCTGTTGGCCGGGTGTGACAGTCCGTGAAAGATGCCGGCAAAGATGAGCCCGGTCAGTATGAAGTAGGCGTAGTGAACTGTGATGAAGTTGACCGGAGGCAGATATGGCCGAACGGCGGCCCATGATTCGACCATACAGTCCGCCGTGGCGGGATGGTCGGCCTTGAACTTCTCCCATGGTTGCCATGCCATCGCTGCCGATGCTCACCTAGCGGTGGTGATGGTGTGCGCAAGTGACGCGAGCAGACAAGGCACGGGCAGCTTCTCGTAATGCGTCGGTACTTGGGATGGGAGAAAGAAGGGAAGAGAGAAGCTTGGATGGATTGTCGGAGCATTATCTTCCCGATGCCCAAACAAAATTGATGAGGAATCGTTGCGCTTCCCCCTGATCGACTGCAGGGCTGGCAGGGCGCACCAATGCCTGGTTGGGAATCGTATCCGATTGGCAGTCTGCAGGGGCGGCTTGACCCGGGCCCACCCATTCTAATGACAGCTCATTACCCGTGAACAGGGAGGAGCTAGGGCATTATTAAACCTCAGGTAGGCGAGCCGTTTCATAGGGCGCTGATCCTTTATCAGGTGCTCATGTTGCCAGGTTTCGCTTTAGAGGTACGTCTCAAAAGTCTATACTGAAAGTGCTTAGCCGAGCCCCTATTCTGTATTCTATTAACAGAATCTACCCCTTATTCAATTCTACCCTTTAGTTTTTTTTTAGCTACTTAGTAAACAACTCTACTATTACTATATTATAGTTATAACGTAGTTCACAAGTGAATGAATCACACAAGTGAGTGAATCACTTTTCTAGACTTTGTATAACCTACCTTTCCCTTTAATTTTCTCTACCTATAACTATGGTACGACATTCAAACGAAAGCGATTTAGTCCTAGCGCTTAATACGCTTAAATCAAACCCAAAATTAAGCGTGCGAAAGGCTGCATCTCACTATAATGTGTCATTCTCTACCCTCTAGCGACGAAAACACAGCCAACCTGCTAGATGCAACATCTGACCACCCTGCCAGAATTTAACCTTGTATAAAGAGGAGACTATTGTGTAATACATTATTAACCTAGATTCACAAGCATTTTCGCCACGCCTTAGTGCTGTTTAAGAAATAGCCAATTGACTGCTTTGCGACTGCGGCGCGCGACGCGTTAGAACAAACTAGGCCTTAAACTTCGTACGACGACGACCTAAGCTCCAGACGCGTTTTAATTAAAGAATTAACTATTAGAGAGTCCTCTGCAAAGATCTAGACGTGTATTACGCGTGGTTTTCCCTTATATAAAACATAATTACAAAGTACGGGATAGACAATACCGATATCTATAACTTTAATAAGACTAGGTTTGTAATAGGCAAGATGTCCTCTAAAATAGTTATTACAGCCTCTAAATAACGTAGTAAGCTAAGAGGAGCATAATAAGGGAATTAGGAATAGGTTATAGTAATTTAGGGCATTAGGTTATGCGGCTATTCTATCCTGCTGTACATTATCTTTGTAGGCAAGGTCTATCTTAACTCCTAGACGTGCAACAGCCCCCTCCCACCTAACTAGGTAATTATACTTATAGAAAATAGTTAGATAATAAATAAGAAAGGCCTAGAATAGGTATAGCACTTTAATTTCTATATAAGGAGTTATATAAAGGGTGCTTACTGCCTCCTTATCCTTAATAGCTACAAAAGCTACTATTCTGTTAATTTTAAGCTATACTATAAAAAGCAGAACATTATTACGCTCTGTATGCCCTCTTATTTATTACATAAGCTTTAGCCTCTTAATGTTAGGTGCTTTAGTCCCTTAAAACAGGCGTATGGCTAAGAAATTAAGGTCCTTATGCAGGTGTATATTACGCATATTGTAAAGAAAGACTTCCTTCTAGCCTTTTATAAGGCGTATAACAAGGTAATAACAACATTAAATATTTAAGCAGGCTTTAGAGCAACTAGCCTTATCTTATATGATCTAGAATATGTAATTTTACAGCTAGATATAAAGCTTTATACGCTATTACCTCTAGGTTCTTCTGCTAGCTTACTAGCAGCTTAGGTCCTAAAGATGCTAAACAACCTAATTAAGTTTAATTTACATTCTGATTTTATTACAAATTACATTGTACGACATTAGAATAGCTCTCTAACGTTAATTATTAGGTATATGCAGCAGCTAAAGAAAGGAATTATGGTGGTAGCCTATAACTAGGTTTTAATATAGGCATAAATAACTAAGTATTAAGAGGTAAATAAGCATATAAGCTGCCGTTACTATATAAAAAAAAAACAGCTTTAGAAAGGTAAAATACTTATAATTAATTAGGCAAAAGATATAAAGTCTTAAATTAATGTAATAAAGTAGTTATAGGTAGAAACAGGTTAAAGTAGTAGTTGTGTAAGGAGGATAGAAACACGTGCGTAACGATGTAGTATCTATAGAGAGACTAGACATAATGCTTACATATGTTAGAAAGTTAAATCTACCTCTAAAGAAGAGGATTCTAAATAGTTTAAATTAAATTAAGGCGTTATAGTTAATTTCTCTTACACTTTGTTATATAGGTGCTAGAAAAGTAATTTACTTACTTATGTAATTTATTTACTTATAAACTACGTTATATTATATATTATACTATTATTATTATTATTATAATAGATTTAGGAAGATTAGCTACTAAGAGTCCTAAAGCTGTATTATATATAGTAGCTAGGTATAAGAAACATAGAAGATATTATAGTTACTTTAAATTATTATTACTTTAATAATTATATAACTACTATTATTATTAGATTTATATTACTATTTATTTAGTTATTATTATAATATACTTTATTCTTAGTTACTAGTATAATTACTATAGGGTTACTTAGGGTTAGGGTTAGGGTTAGGGTTAGGGTTAGGGTTAGGGTTAGGGTTAGGGTTAGGGTTAGGGTTAGGGTTAGGGTTAGGGTTAGGGTTAGGGTTAGGGTTAGGGTTAGGGTTAGGGTTAGGGTTAGGGTATCTCTCTC